>SJYA01002770.1:2381223-2470757 GCA_006410615.1 Neotragus moschatus
TTTTTTTTTTTTTTTTTTGGCCACGCAACATAGGAGATCTTAGTTCCCCAAGCAAGGATCAAACCTGTGCAGTGAAAGTGTGGAATCTTAAGCACTGGACTGCCGAAGTCCCTAGGTTGTAGTACATTTTTGTTATTTTTTGTTTACTAAGTAAGGTACTTCATTCTTTTATATGTGGTTTTTCCAGTACCACTTCTTTTTTTTTTTTTTTAAGTATTTATTTATTTGGCTACACCAGATCTTAGTTGCACCATATGGGATCCAGTACCCTGATCAGGGATTGAACCTAGGCCTGCTGCGTTAGGAGCACAGTCTTAGTCACTGCACCACAAGGAAAGTCCCCAGCACCACTTATTAAAAAGACTGTTCTTTCCCCATTTAATTGTCTTGGTACTCTTGTTGAAAATCAATTGACTGTAAATGCAAGAATCTGTTTTGAACTCTCAGTTCTATTCCATTGATCTGTATAATCTGACTGTGTGCCACTCCTGCATTCCTTGACTACTGTAGATTGTAGTGGTTTTGGAATCAGGAAATGTGAAATTTCCAACTTTGTTCTTTTTCAGAGTTGTTTTGCCTATTTGCATTTCCATATGAATTGTAGGGTTAATTTGTCAATTTCTGCAACAAGGCCAACTGGGATTTTGACAAATTGCATTGAATTTGTAGATTAATTTGGCTAGCATTGCCTTTTAACAATGTTAAGTCTTCAGATCTGTGAATATAGAATGTCTTTTCATTTATTGAGATCTTCTATAATTTCTAAATTAAAGAACCACAAGTGTCTTGTAGTTTTTAGACTATAAAGTTTTCACTTCTTTTATTATATTTATTCCTAAGTAATTTATTTCTCATGAAGTGATTGTAAATGAAATTGTTTTCTTAATTTCATTTTCAGGTTGATCATTGCAAATGTATAGAAATACAGTTAATTTTTAAGATATTGACCTTGTATCTTGCAGTCTTGCTGAACTTGTTTATTAGTTCTCTAGTTTTTTAGTGGATTCCTTAGGATATTTCCCCAGCATTTTTTATTGCACAGTACATACCACATAACAGTTGGAGTTGGTTTAAATTGCCTTATTGGAACTTTCTTGAGACTTGCTTAATTATAATACTATTTCTACAGTTCACATATCTGGGTCTCTCAGGAGGGTTTTGACACAGTTGAACCAGCCCTCTTTGAAACGTTCTCCCTCCTTGGCATCAGTATCTTTATTCCCCTATGTCTTGACTCTCTCACCTCTGTCCTTTAAATGTCTGTTGATGATCCCCTGAATTTGGTTTATTTACAGTTTCTCCCTCAGTGACAGTTCTCTTCCTAAGCATTGAACCTGCCTTGAACCTGAACCTTCAGAATCAAAACTTGCTGTTAGACACACACCCTCTTTATGATTGTCTCGTCAGCTGGTCACCTCTCATTCATCTCTCAAACTCATGATGCCTAAAACTAATGTTGTCAACTTACCTGTCACACAGCTCTGTTTTCTCTGCAGTTACCTTTTTCTGATTTCTTCAGCAAGACACCCATAAATCCATCACTTTCTTCCTCTCTCTTGTACTCTTTCACTTTCATTTATTTTGATCTCTGGGTTCCCCCATCTTCTCCTTCCCTACTGTCCCTTCCCTGCCTTGGGTTTGCTTTTTATTACTTCTTAAAAGAGAAAACTTATTTGACTGCATCAGGTCTTAGTTGTGGCATGTGAACTCTTAGTTGCAGCATGTGGGATCTAGTTCATTGTCCGGGAGTTGAACCCAGGCCCCCTGCATTGGGAGCATGGCATCGTAGCCAGTGGACCACCAAGGAAATCCTTACATTGCTTCTTAACTGGATGCATCCTGTAGGTCTCCCACTCATCTGTCTTCCACCCATCTGTACTCTACACTGTCACCAAAATCACCTTTCTTTCCTTTTACCTCCCTGTAAAGAATTGTGGTAAACTGTATGTAATGTAAAATTTGCCATTTTAACCATTTTAAGTGTACAGTTCAGTGCCATCAGTACAGTACATTCACAGTATTGTGCAGTCACCTTTTTCAGTCAGGTAAACTTTTTTGGAAGAAAAACATGTGCAGAAAGGTGCACAAATCGCAGATGTGCAGCGTGATTGTTCTAAAAGTGAACACACTATGTATCTCTTCAACTTGCTCTGGAAATACCAGCTGGAGGAGACTTTTTTTTTTATTCTTTTTCTACATTTTACATAATTTACCCATAAATACTGTTCTGCGATTAGGACAGCTTGCATTTATTAAGCCTTTATTCCTTATTAGTCTCAGTGCTCAGTTATTTATTATGCATCATCTCATTGAATCCTCCTGATCTTTTGAAAAAGGTAGGGACTATAATTATCTCCATTTTACAGATAAGGAAATTGAGACCTAGAAACTATCCAAGACCATATAATAAGCATGGTTTGACTTTAGGCTGCATTTAATGCCATTATACTGTTCATTTTATTTCATGCCTGAAATGCCTCTCATTTTTTTCTTGCCTTATTTATTTTTTTACAGAAAAGACTATAAGCATTTAAGTTTTTCTTTATGTAGCTGTCATAATGCATTTTTTTTTTTTGGTAGAATATACATAAAATGTACTGTGTTACCATTTTAAAGTATACAGTTCAGGGGCATTCAGTACATTTATTATTTTGTGTAACTGTCACCACTATTTTGTTCTTCTTTTTCAGGTTTCTTTTGAGTTTTCAGGACTCCTTGCAATGCTATATGAATTTTAGGATCAGGTTTTCCATTTCTGCAAAACAAAAACACAAGACTTGTTTTCTTAAACTTCATATTCAGTTTGTTGATTGTGAATGTATGCAACTGCAACTGATTTTTGTATGTTGATCTTGTACTCTCCAACTTGTGGATTCTTTAGGATTTTCTGTATATACGATCATGTAATTTGTGAATAGTTTTATTGTTCCTTTTTGATTTGAATGCCCTTTTATTTATTTATCTTGCCTAATTGCTCTGGTAGGGCTTTCAGTACTATGCTGAATAAAGGTGACTGAAACTGGCATCAGTGGCGTTGGAAGCAGTGAAGAGGTCAAATTGGATAAAGCCAGTGTTGAAATGATTGACTCAGCTGTGATTCTTGGGGATAGAGGCTCTAGTGGGGTTGTGATGGAAGAGGTCAGGTGCCAGTGGGTCAGGGAGTGTGTGTGTGGGAGAGGGAGAGGGAGGGAAGGAATGAAGGAGGGAATAAAGAAGGAAGAAGACAGAGCCTGCGGAAGATTTAGATAAAAAATGGTGAGTATGTTTTGAAGAAGAAAGGACTTGGTGGTAGCTTGAAGAATTACAGATATGAAGGCAGGTCTCTGACTTTGTTTTGTTCAGTTAGAGTCACCATAAGCATGTTCACATGCAGAGGGAAAGGAGCCCATGGAGAGCTAGTGTCTGATGGAGCAAGTTCCTAGAGTCGGGGGTGGGGAGCTGGATTAGAATGGAGGGAAAAAGTGGGGACATCTCATATTCAGAAAGAAGAGAGGAATGCTGTTTGCTTTAGCTGTTATTTAATTTAAAGGATAATTTAAGGTTTTACTTCTGTGTGCTCTTAATTCAAGGCTTTGTCTTTTACTTACTTGAATCTCAGAGGTGAACATCTAAGCTAAGAGGAAACAGTAGGGAGGTTTTCCAAAAAATTTAAAGAGAACTATTGTATGACTGAGCAATCCCAGTTCTGGGTTTTTTCCAAAAGAAAACAAAAACGCTAATTCAAAAAAAAATAAACACACCACTGTGCTCAAGGCAGCATTATTTACAGAAGCAAGATAAGAATGCAACCTGAGTGCCCATTGTTAGGTGAATGGATAAAGATGTGGTATATATTTACAGGTGGAATATTACTCAGCTAAAAAAGAGAATGACATCTTGCCATTTATGACAATATCGATGGACCTAGAGGGTATTATGCTGAATAAAATAGGTCAGACAGAGAAAGACAAATACTGTATGGTTTCACTTGTATATAGAACTTAAAAAATAAAACAAATTTACAAATGTATTAAAACAGAAACAGACTAACAGATACAGAGGACAAACTGGTGGTTACCATAGGGGAGTAAAGTCAGGGGAAGAGTGAAGCTGGTGAGGGAGATTAAGAGGTTCACACGTCCAGTAATAAAACAAGTAAGTCACAAGGATGTAACGTACAGCATAGGAAATATAGGTAATAGGATGATAATCATTTTTTTATGGTGACAGTTGGTAGCAAGTTACTATGGTGATCATTTTGTAGCATATAAAAATATTAAATTACTATGTTATACATCTGAATGGAGAAGGCAATGGCACCCCACTCCAGTACTCTTGCCTGGAAAATCCCATGGACTGAGGAGCCTGGTAGGCTGCAGTCCATAGGGTCGCTAAGAGTCGGACACAACTGAGCGACTTCACTCTCACTTTTCACTTTCATGCTTTGGAGAAGGAAATGGCAACCCACTCCAGTGTTCTTGCCCAGAGAATCCCAGGGATTGGGGAGCCTGGTGGGCTGCCGTCTATGGGATCACAGAGTCATACACAACTGAAGCGACTTCGCAGCATACATCTGGAACTAATATAATATTGAAAGTCAGTTATATTTCAAATAAAAGAAGATAACATGATCTGCCAGGGCTCTTCTGGCATTTTGTATCATCACAATAAGTTTTTCTCATGTATGTATTTTTTCCTGTTTAGTGTAAAATGTAGTGTATGACTCTTTGGAATTAAAAAAAGGTAATCATGGGGCTTCCCTGGTGATCCAGTGGTTAAGACTCCACGCTTCTAGTGCAGATGAGGCCAGAAAAAAAAAAAGGCATGTTTATCTTATATTATTTCTTTTGCATTTGAGATTTTATTTAAGTGAATTTAAGATTAAAAAATAGATGGCTTGAGTTTTTAGTCCAAGCCCTGATATCTGCTAGGGAATTTGTTAATAGCAGTTTTCAGATGTGATACCCACAAGATAATGTATGTGAAGACAGTGACTAAAGATGTCAAGATTTGGATGAAGATTTTGTTGGTAAACCAGTGGCTGGAAAATTACCGTTCAGTTTGCAATGTTACTTCTTTTTTTCTGCAATGTTATTATTAAACCTTTTTTTTTTTAGACATCCATTATTTTTAAACAAAAGTAAAATGATGATTAGAGGAGAATTTGCTTCATGCTGTAAATGCTTGATGACTCTCTTCAGAAAGATTATTAAAGCTTTTTATTTGGTGACTCCGTGATCATTAACAGGGCAACTGCTCTGTCTTACTGTTAGTTCAACTAATGGGTTGGTTTCTCAACTCACAGAGAAGTCATGTCTGATTGGTGATGCTCTGGGTTTTTTTTTTCTATTGATAGTGATCCATAGATAATTCTCAGAGTAGGTTCAATTTAATGCATACCAGATTTTTAAGTGTCGTGTAGGTCAAGCAGATGATTGGTATCTGAAATGCCAACAAATGAGAGAGGGATTTAACACCCTAAAATGAGTGGTCTTGTATAGCTTTTTTCATGCTTCCTTTTTTTTGTAAGTTGGCTAGGGAGTTTTCACAGTTTGTTTTTGTTGAATAATAAAGAACATGTCTGGCCTTTGTCCCAGATTCCTGGTACAGAACTTCTAAAACTCTTAGAATTTCCCAAGTAATGGAAATATTTTTGTTATACATAAGCCCCCTTGGATCAGACTTGAGTTTATGTGAATGAGATGATTCAAAATGGGGCCTGGTCACCAGAAAAACCAACCATGTAATTAGGATGTTGGAGCTTTGAGCCAATCTGACCTCTGGGGAAAGATGAGGGACTAGAGGCTGAATTTAATGTCGTAGCTCATGATGAAGTCAATCGTATCTGTGGAATGAAACCCCAATAAAGCTCTGAACATCAAGGCGTGGCAGAACTTCCTGGTTGATGATACGCTGGGAAGGTGAAGCACTCTGATTCTGTGAGAAGAGACAGGGAAACTCTGTGTTTAGGGCCCTCCCAGACTGTGCTCTATGTGTATCTTCATTTAGCTAATACTGCTTTGTATCCTTTATAATAAAACAGTAATAATAGGTATGTGCTTGCTTATGTGTATTCAGTCATCTAACTCTTTGTGACTCTGTGGACTGTAGCCCGCCAGGCTCCTCTGTCCATGGAATTTTCCAGGCAAGAATACTGGAGTTGGTTGCCATTTCCTTCTCCAGGGGATCATCCCAACCCAGGGATTGAACCCGCACCGCCTGCATTCTCAGGTGGATTCATTACCCACTGAACTATCAGGGAAACCCCCAGGAACAGGTATGTGTGAGTGCGTGCTCAGTCGTATCTGATTCTTTGTGACTCCATGGACTGTGGCCTGCCAGGCTCCCCTGTCCATGGAGTTTTTCAGGCAAGAATACTGGAGTAGGTTGCCGTCTCCTGAAGTCCTGTGAGTTGTTTTAGCAAGTCAAACCTGAGAGTTGTGGGAACCTGTGAATTTGTAGCCAGTTGGTTAGATGTGTTGGTGGCCCAGGACCACTGAAGTGCAGCTAGCAACTGGAGTAAGGGCAGTCTTGTTGGGGACCATGTCCCTGAAATGTGGACTCTGGTGCTACTCTGCGGGTTAGCATCAGAATTGTATTGAAGTTTACCAGTTGGTGTCAGAATAGTTTTATATTCCTGTTACAATTCAGCTTAAATTAGCGGCCAGATGTGAGTTGATGAGGTGATATACCCAAGAAGGGGGGCCTGGCTTTTAGTCCTTTCTGGCCCAATTAGGGCCTCATTCATTCAGTCCGTCTACATTTAGTGTCCATGTATGACAAGGTCTGTGCCAGACAGAAGGTGGTAGGAACGTTCCCATACTTATTCCTTAGGAGTTTTTAATGTAATGTAGTAGATACATGGAATTTTTGCATTCTGTGGTAGAGAAGGAATCTCAGCTCTTGGAATGGCATTTTCATTCTTTGGCAGGACACTGGGGCTGAGTTAGAGATGGGTTTTCCAGGCAGTGGGTACTTTAGGACCAGAGAGATGTCCAGTGGATGGGGACAGGGGGTTGTGGGTGCCAATGGTTGTTTCAAAATAAATGACTGTTTGCTGGCTGAATGTGTGTATTAGGGCAGTGTTTTTGGAGAGAGGTTAAATGGACCACTGTATCAGAATTTCTCTGTCCCCTGTCTCCCCCATCCCCTCCTAGGAATGCTGGTTCTCTCTTCTGCCTTTTTTTTAGTGATGGAACATGTTGATGGACAGTAGTAAAATGAATAGTGTAATAGCCCCTGTCATCTGTTTATCCCCAACTCTGTTAACTCTTGGGCGGTGACCTGATTTATAGTGTTTGCTAATTTCTCTTGGGGAGTCTTTACCCATGTATACTATACCGGTATCAAGCTACCACACAATTTCACTGAACAAGAAGTTAGGTAAAGATTTTCAGAATCAGTTCTCCTGACCCCAGCTCGTGACTCAGACCACCTTCCTCTTTGATTACTTTTTTTAAATATCAAAAATAATTTTATCCATAAGTATTTAGGTTTATGTCCCTCAGGACTAGCTCTAAAAATATATCCACAAAACTTTTACCATATCTAAAATAAACAATAATTCCTTAATATCAAATATTCAGTCTGTGTTGACACTTCTCCACATATCTTCAGATAAGGTCAATAATTACATTTGACTGCCTTATCTCTTAAGCCTCTTTTAGTCTGTAGGATCTTTCTTGATCGCTCTCTTGTTTCCTTGGAAGATTATTTGTAGAATAAAGTTTATTTTGTAGAGTTTTGCTGATTGCATCCCCATGATGTTTGCATCAAAGTTCCCCATCCCCTGTTTTTCCTCTCATTTCATAATTGGCACTAGAGCAGTGGTTTTCAGATGAGGTTCCAGGATCAGTTATATCAACATCATCTGGGAAACTTATTAGAAGTACAGATTCTTAGCTTCACTCCAGGCCTGTTGAATCAGAAACTCTGAAGAAGAGGCCTTCAGTCTTCTCAATGATTCTGGTGTATCCTAAAGTTTGAGGACCGTTGCTACGTCAGCTTGATCGGATTCAGGTTTGTCTCTCGCCCATCTCACTGCCTTAGCCTCACCAACAATGGTAGGTGTCAGGGAGATGCAGTAGAATGAGAAAGGGACAGACAGGAGAGGTGAGCTGCCAGCCTCCCAGGGCGTGAGGAGCACGGCCCCGCTGTGTCTGGTGTCTGAGTTCTACTCAGGAGGAAATTTTACTATCCAGTGGGTACCTCCACAGTGCTTTATCAGACAAACTGCCTTGATCATGAAGAACATTTATTTCTGAATTTGCTGACCTAAAATGCTTAGAAGCATCTCTTTATTTTGTATCTTACAAAGTCTCACTATGTATGCATAGTTACCATCTTCATGTTACTTAGTTTCTGCAGGTGGTCAGCATGAATACTTTTTAGACTTCTCTCATTGCTGTAGAAAAATACAAATGTTCCAACTTTGCCTGCTTCCTTTCCAGTTGACTTCCTTTAGTTTAGTTCATTAAATGTATTAAATCAAAATCAAGATGAGCTCAGTCACAAAAGTGGCAACGTGGTAGAAAGTTATAAAGTAGTTAATACTTTTTAAGAAGCTCATTCCATGTAATTTTTTTTTTTCTATTAAATGGAAAAGAAATGAAGCTGGTCGTTGGGGATGAGAGTCTTCAAGACAAAAAAGATTAAATGGAGCATGTCTGTAAAAACGTAGAGCCCAATGGTCCGGCTCCATTTTTGGTCACATCCCTAGCCTCAGCACGTCCCTTATTGTCTGTCTCAGTGCCTCCAGGCCAGAAAGTGGGTGTCCTGTGCCCGGACTGCAGGCTCTCACTTCTTCACCAAGTAGGCTTGGGAATCAACTCCACTAGATTTGAGTGTTTATGGAGAAGTGTTTGTTGACCTTATATAGAAATTCTACTTAATAGGGTATTTGAACAAATTGAACAGGATGGATTGAGAGTTCTAAGGTGCCTTTCTGCTTTCACATAATCATCAACTGCCCAATTTCATATAATAAAGAACTTTTTATCTAATTAAACCTTCTTTAGGGTTCCTCCTCCAAAGCTGTTTCCCTAAACACTTGTCTTCCAGAAAAGTATTTGGTGATGCGGGGAGAGAAGGAAATAGAAGCAGAGGTACATCACCATTATAGTAAAAATGGCATGGGGAATCAAATTTGATTCTGTTGGGCTATAGTTTTATAAGCCAGGTCTTTAAATTTTCCTGTATCTCAGTTTTTGCTCCGAGGTTCTAAGTAGCATGCACACGAGTTCTGGCCTTGAAGGAATGGAAAGAAATGGTAGCAGAGTAGAAGCTAATGAAACAGTTGAACAATGAATTATATTTTCTTGTCAGATGGTGGTTTTTGTCCCATCTCCTCCTCCTGGATATGTGATACATTTTTCAAAGCAAATGAGGATGTTCAGGATAAGCCATTATTTAATCAGTGAGAATGAATATGCCCCTGCAGATGTTTTCACAACTATTTAGATAAACATTTTAACTTTAGTGTTTCTAAAGAAAAATAAACGATCAAAGTAACTTCTGCCTATTATCAGTAATTGTAACAGATAATCCTTTGAAGAACAAAGATTCAAGGCCAGCAACAAAGCAGTTACTGTGAAGTCCAGACTGGCTTACTGATCATGGACTTGAGAACTGTTTTTCAGCATCAAGTCACAGAGGAGAGGAGAGAGGTTTCTTTTTTAAGATGATAGTGAATAAAATCTTGTTAGCTCTTCAGAAATAAGGATTTTTAGCAGTAATAAATAAAACTTTACATCAGTCATTAGAAATGCAAATTAAAATCATGATGAGGTATTACTTTATACCCACTGTTATAACAATAAAAAAGTATTAACAAGTGTTAATAACCAGGATATGGAAGAACTGGAACCCTCGCATCCTGCTAGTAGGAGTGGAAAATGGAAAACACTTTTGAGGAAAATGGCCGTTCCTCAAAAACTTAAGTATGGAGTTAGCATACAACCCACCAATTTCACTCCTAGATGTATACCCAAGAGAAATGAAAACATGTAAAATGTGTATACATGAAGGTTCATAGTAATGTTATTCTTAATAGCCAAAAAGTAGAAAAAACCCAGATGTTCACCAGCTGATGAATGGACAGATGAATGTGGTATATCCATACAATGAAACTGTCTGACAACAAAAAGAAATGAAGTACTAAAAGGTGCTCTGAAAGGCCACATATTGTATTCTACTTATACAAAATGTCCAGAAAAGGCATATCTGTAGAGACAGTAAATTACTTGTTGCCTAGGGCCAAGGGGATTGGGTGGAATGGGGAGGGAGTGCTGATGGATATAGGGTTTCTTTTTGAGGTGTGGAAAAAGATCTAAAATTGATTATAGTAATGGAGACACAGTTCATTGACTATACTAACAACTGTTGCATACTATAAATGGTTAACTATGTGATATGTGGATTATATCTCAATAAGGCTATCACATTAAGAAAAATTAAGCTTTTTTTTTTTTCTTCCCATCTTATCTCTAGCTATTGCAATCCCAGGCCCCCCTGAGAGGTTAAGCTATGGCCAAGTACAGTTATAGTTACTTCTGTTTTTCTTTATATTGACTAAGTCTTTGTACTTAAAGTGAACTTAAGTGGGGAAAAGAAAAGTTTTTAAAAGAACTGTTAATGCTGATCTTAGAAAAATACTCAGTTTTAGACCAGGTTCATCAGTAAATTTTGATTAGTTGGTAAGTACTAATATTTGATAAACTGAATTAGTCTCATGTCAAGATTCCAAATGCAGATTTCTACCGGGGGCTTTAAGTTTCATTTAAAAAGACATTTCAGATATTTCAAGAAAGAAGGTCCATTCACACAGTTACACTGATGTGAGTGTTCCCTGGTGGCATCCCCGGACTGATTTTGGATGTTGTCCTTGCATGGCTGAGAGCATGGGCTGTGAAGCTAAGAGTGCCTGCACTCAGTCTGGTTCCACCTTTGTTAGTAGAATGAGTTATTTAACCTTTCTTGCCTTAGATTCTTTATCTTAGTGTAATAGTACCTCATAAGTTTATGTACTTAATGACTTACTAAGTATGATAGTGTCACGCTAGTGTACATTCCTTGATTCTTTGTCTCGTCACAACAAAGATTTGGAGTGACGGACGTTAAAGCCCCCTCGGCGTGTCACAGCTCTCAGGTCTTGGATAGACCGTGTTATAGCTCTCAGGTCTCGAATGGACCATGTTATAGCTCTTAGACAAATCAGTGTTACAGCTGAGTGTTATAGCTCTATTTTATTTAGAAGATAGCAGGAAAATCCATCTTCAAGACGTGAGGGCAAGTCTCTCTAAAGACACGAGGAGAAGAGCGCCCCAGTGCGGGGGAGAGAGAGAGAGAGAGCGAGCTGGCTTTGGCTCCTCTGTTCACATGTTTGTCTCTCCCTGGGCCTGTCCTATGTAAATTGGGCCAGCCAGGAATGTTGTTTATTTTATCTGAGGTCCTCACTCCGGTCCTCGGACCTTCTTTTGTCTCATTTTCATGGGCTTTCCCTTCCTTGTCTTGTAGCCACCACCATTTTGGGCTCCTTTTCCCTGTTTTACCTACCTAACAATAGTACCTCATAAAGTTTGTATCAGAGTTAAGTGACTTAATAACCATGAAGTGTTCAGGGAAGATCTTGGCACATAACTTTTTTTTTTCTTGACCAAGACACATGTGGGATCTTAGTACCCTGACCAGGGATCAAATTGAGAGTGCAGAGTCTTAACCAGTGGACCTCCAGGGAAGTCCCATCCTGGCACGTAAATGTTATATGTTTTTATTTATTTTCATCTCCATAATTTCCAGAGTTGTTTGTTATCTGGATCAGCAGAATTTCCTTTTGGCTTCTGTATTGACTAAGATTAGGTTTTTTAGATATATATCTGAAGAAAATGGAAACATTAATTTGGAAAGATACATATGCCTCTGTGTTCACAGCAGCATTCTTTACATTAGCCAAGATACAGAAGCAACCTAAGTGTCCATCAGCCAGTGAATGTAGATAAAGATGTGATGCAGGGACTTCCCTGGTGGTTGAGTGGTTAAGACTGCATTCCCTCGTGTAGGGGACATAGGTTCCATTTTTGGTTGGGGAACTAAGATCCCACATGAATCATGGACCAAAAAAACCAGATTGATGTATACACACACACACACACACCCAGTGGAATATTAGCCATAAAAGTGAGTGAAATCTTGTCATTTGCAGTAGCATGGATGGACCTGGAAGGTATTATGCTCAGTGAAAAAAGTCAGACTGAGAGGGAAATATGGTATGTTTTAACTTATATGTGAAATCTAAAAAATAAAGCAAATGAATAAATATAACAGAAACAGACTCACAGATATAGAGAATTGGTGGTTACCAGTGGGGAGAGGGCTGAGGGAAGAGGTGCAAGACAGGGGAAGGGAATTAAGAGGTACAGACTACTAGGTATAGAGTAAATAAGATATGAGGATGTAATGTGTGGCACAAGGAATATAGCCAATGTTTTGCAGCCACTTTAAATGGATATAGTCTATAAAATTTAGTGAATCATTGTGGTGTTATACAGTTGAAAGTGAAAGTCGCTCAGTTGGGTCTGATTCTTTGAGAGTCTGTGGAATTCTCCAGGCCAGAATGCTGGAGTGGGTAGCCTTTCCCTTCTCCAGGGGATCTTCCCAACCCAGGGATCAAACCCAGGTCTCCCTCATTGCAGTTGGATTCTTTACCAGCTGAGCCACAAGGGAAGTCCATTATACAGCTGAAACTAATGTAATATTGTAAAGCAACTATACTTCAGTTTGAAAAAGATTAGGTTTGTCTGTAAGTGGCAAAAAATTGGCAGCCTGAAGTTCAGGACCAGTGGAACAGCGGGCTTCATGAGGTTAGGGATCCATGTCCTGCTACTTTGCAAGCCTTTTCCTATTCTTTTCCAGAGTTGAAAGACAAAGCGTAATTAAAACACATATAATTCGTAGTGTAAGTTTGTTAAGGTAAAATAAATCCCAGGAGAAATAGCCAAAAGAGTTGATGCAGTTGCCCCTGGGGAGCAGGAATTGCAAGTAGGGAGAGATGGATTAGAAGAAGGCTCTGTTTTATTGATGATATTTTCTTCATTATAGCNGTGTTATAGCTCTATTTTATTTAGAAGATAGCAGGAAAATCCATCTTCAAGACGTGAGGGCAAGTCTCTCTAAAGACACGAGGAGAAGAGCGCCCCAGTGCGGGGGAGAGAGAGAGAGAGAGCGAGCTGGCTTTGGCTCCTCTGTTCACATGTTTGTCTCTCCCTGGGCCTGTCCTATGTAAATTGGGCCAGCCAGGAATGTTGTTTATTTTATCTGAGGTCCTCACTCCGGTCCTCGGACCTTCTTTTGTCTCATTTTCATGGGCTTTCCCTTCCTTGTCTTGTAGCCACCACCATTTTGGGCTCCTTTTCCCTGTTTTACCTACCTAACAATAGTACCTCATAAAGTTTGTATCAGAGTTAAGTGACTTAATAACCATGAAGTGTTCAGGGAAGATCTTGGCACATAACTTTTTTTTTTCTTGACCAAGACACATGTGGGATCTTAGTACCCTGACCAGGGATCAAATTGAGAGTGCAGAGTCTTAACCAGTGGACCTCCAGGGAAGTCCCATCCTGGCACGTAAATGTTATATGTTTTTATTTATTTTCATCTCCATAATTTCCAGAGTTGTTTGTTATCTGGATCAGCAGAATTTCCTTTTGGCTTCTGTATTGACTAAGATTAGGTTTTTTAGATATATATCTGAAGAAAATGGAAACATTAATTTGGAAAGATACATATGCCTCTGTGTTCACAGCAGCATTCTTTACATTAGCCAAGATACAGAAGCAACCTAAGTGTCCATCAGCCAGTGAATGTAGATAAAGATGTGATGCAGGGACTTCCCTGGTGGTTGAGTGGTTAAGACTGCATTCCCTCGTGTAGGGGACATAGGTTCCATTTTTGGTTGGGGAACTAAGATCCCACATGAATCATGGACCAAAAAAACCAGATTGATGTATACACACACACACACACACCCAGTGGAATATTAGCCATAAAAGTGAGTGAAATCTTGTCATTTGCAGTAGCATGGATGGACCTGGAAGGTATTATGCTCAGTGAAAAAAGTCAGACTGAGAGGGAAATATGGTATGTTTTAACTTATATGTGAAATCTAAAAAATAAAGCAAATGAATAAATATAACAGAAACAGACTCACAGATATAGAGAATTGGTGGTTACCAGTGGGGAGAGGGCTGAGGGAAGAGGTGCAAGACAGGGGAAGGGAATTAAGAGGTACAGACTACTAGGTATAGAGTAAATAAGATATGAGGATGTAATGTGTGGCACAAGGAATATAGCCAATGTTTTGCAGCCACTTTAAATGGATATAGTCTATAAAATTTAGTGAATCATTGTGGTGTTATACAGTTGAAAGTGAAAGTCGCTCAGTTGGGTCTGATTCTTTGAGAGTCTGTGGAATTCTCCAGGCCAGAATGCTGGAGTGGGTAGCCTTTCCCTTCTCCAGGGGATCTTCCCAACCCAGGGATCAAACCCAGGTCTCCCTCATTGCAGTTGGATTCTTTACCAGCTGAGCCACAAGGGAAGTCCATTATACAGCTGAAACTAATGTAATATTGTAAAGCAACTATACTTCAGTTTGAAAAAGATTAGGTTTGTCTGTAAGTGGCAAAAAATTGGCAGCCTGAAGTTCAGGACCAGTGGAACAGCGGGCTTCATGAGGTTAGGGATCCATGTCCTGCTACTTTGCAAGCCTTTTCCTATTCTTTTCCAGAGTTGAAAGACAAAGCGTAATTAAAACACATATAATTCGTAGTGTAAGTTTGTTAAGGTAAAATAAATCCCAGGAGAAATAGCCAAAAGAGTTGATGCAGTTGCCCCTGGGGAGCAGGAATTGCAAGTAGGGAGAGATGGATTAGAAGAAGGCTCTGTTTTATTGATGATATTTTCTTCATTATAGCCTTATAGTACTAATTGGCTTTTAAATTTATGACATGTTAAAGTTTGATGACAAGATTTTTTAGAAAATTAGGGTTATTTCATGTAATGATTGTCAAACTTTTTTTTTACTTAACAGTATATCTATCTTGAAGGTCTCCCTGGCAGTTCATGTAGGTCTGTGGCATCCTAAATTTTAATGTGTGCATAGAAGTTCATACGCTAGCCATACCAGTATTTCCTTAACTTCTTTTTCTAAACAACTTTTATTTTCACTTTTTGTATTACCTAAAATACTATAGTGATTATAGTATTACATATAGTATTTTATATACATATATAAAACATATTCCTAAAAGTGGAATTATTGCTGGGTCAAAGGCAGTTCACAGTAAAAATTTTGACAGAAACTGCCAGATTTTCTTCCAAAATTTTGCGATCACTCTGATGACTGCGTGGGGGATAGATTGATGTAGAGCAAAATGAGCTGTGAGAAGACAGGTTTGAAGGCTGTTGCACTCATCCTGGCAAGAAATGATGCCGTTCAGACTAGGGTGGATATGGAGAAAGGTAGACTGATTCGGGAAACAAAGTGGGTGGGAGAACAGATGGAATTATTAATGAAGCAGGTGTGAGTGATGAAAGGAAGGAAGGAGTCAGGCTGACTCAGGTGGACCCGTGACATCAATTAAAGTTGTCATGTGAGATGAAACCTGCTTGCCATGACCAGATTAGATGAATTCATAAATGCTTTGCCACTCTGACATTTTATAACTTGGGGATCCATGACAGCACCCTTATTTATAGATTGAATGAAGCACATATTGAATACTTTTTCTTTTATAATTGTAGGTGTAGAACTTCAGTTGATGTTATGGAGCAAACATTGAGTTTATCACTAAACGTTACAGATTTTAATCTTCTGTAAATCGTTTTGACTCCCTTTTATTTTCCTTCTGTCTGCAGCAACTCATCTGACCAGTGCACTACCTCCTTCCACCAGCTGTAGTCAAGAGTGATCTTTTTAAAATCCCGTCTGTGATGACTCCCTTTGCTCCAGTTTCTTCATACTGAACAGAAATGCTGTGTCCACAGCTGATCCACTCACAGGGATCATTTCCAAGTGGTTCTCTCCAATTCCACCTTGTCTGGGGGTCTCTGAGCCCCCATCCTCTTTCCGTTGGTCTCACAAGTGTTCAAGACTGGGGGGAACTAGAGACCCCTCAGGTGGGGAATCAGTGGAGCAAAGGGGCAGATATTCTATACTAGAAGACTTTCCTGCCACTCCCCAGTATTGGAATAGGGAATCCTTTCTTTCTTCTTCTCTCAACTGGTACTTCATCTCTCATTAAGCCTTGGTCACTCTGCTCCATATATTCCCTTCTGGTTTTGCAGTCATATCCAAGGGAATCTTTATCAGGTTAAATCTTTGTTCCTGCTCTTCTCCCGCAGCTGAACAAAAAAAGAAAAGACATAGAGATACAACTATAGTTTATTACTTCTGAATATGGTTCTGCCACAGGTTGGCTTCCAAAATGACCCTTGCTCACCTCTTCTCCCTCATCTCTGTGTTCCTTTCCCGTATTGCTCGTGCCATATCATATGTCTTTCATTTCCCAGAATCCTAAGTTCACTCAGCTTCCATCCCAACCATGCCTAGAGCTGACTATACACCCAGACCTTCCTGGGCTTTCTGTAGGCACTCTTCCTGTGTGCTCACAGAGCACTCTGTACTTGCCTTTGTTGTAGTATCAATAGATATCACATCATTATGATGATAATTATTGGTCATTTTTCGATTGCTCCTAAGATCTTTGTTGGGCCTTCCTTGTGCTCAGCTGGTAAAGAATCTGCCTGCAATCCAGGAGACCTGGGTTTGATCCCTGGGTTGGGAAGATCCCCTGGAGAAGGGGAAGGCTACCCACTCCAGTATTCTGGCCTGGAGAATTTCATGGACTGTATAGTCCATGGGATTGATAAGAGTCGGACATGATTGAGCAACTTTCACTTTCAAGATCTTTGTGGCCAGGGGCCATATCTGAGTCACTTTTATTCACATTTCCCCACTAGATCCCTCAGTGCCTGTCATAGAAGGGCTCAGTAGTTATTTGTTGAATGAATGAATATGTATTTGGCACCAACCAATATTGAATGATTTTTATTTAGCTCAAGGATAGAGGAAATAATCAATACAGAAGAATAATATAGAGGAAAATTGTGATTTTGGAAGAGGCTACTTTAATAATAGTTGGAAGCCAGGTTGCAAAAGCCTTAAAAAAAAAAAAAAAAAAAAAGTGGTCAGCTCACAAAACAGCTCATTTGAGAAGTCTGATATTGGAGGGAAGTATTTATGTACATGATATAGCTAGAGGCCCAGCAGAGTCTGCTAGGAGTTCTCTCTGGGTAGATTGTGGGAAGGTGGATATCAGATGTTGGACAGACTAGAGAAATAGCTCAATGGGATGGACTTCATTATCATCATATAGTCACAGGTACTGGCAGAAACAACCATACCAGGGCAAGCATACTGTTGGAGTTGTAGCTCTAAACTTCAATGACCAGGTACCTTGTTCAACCAGCACAAGATTCTAGAAAGAAAAAGTGAAGAAAGGATAGCAGCATTCTTTCCCTCTTCTGACCCTCAGAGAAAGCAGAATTAATTTGTGTGTGAACTCATGGAAGATATTTAACTTTTCTCTTTTCCTTCTCTTTTCTCTTTTTTCTTAATTGTGAACCAAGAGTGAGTTCTATAGTTTACTGATTGGGTCTCAGAACCCTAACTGGGTTGTGCTCAGTTGCTTCAGTCGTATCTGACTCTTTGCGACCCCACTGACCGTAGCCTGCCAGGCTCCTCTGTTGATGGGATTTTCCTGGCAAGAATACTGGAGTGGGCTGCCATTTCCTTCTCCAAGGGATCTTCATAACTCAGGGATCAAACCTGAGTCTCCTGTGTCTCCTGCACAGCAGATGGATTCTTTACCGCTGAGCCGTTAGCCAGCACTTTTTCTTGGGCTTCTCTTGCTTCACTGAGTGGTCCTCCCTGACACCCTACTTCTCCCTCATCTGTTTCCAGGCACCCTGGGATATTTATCCAATCCAAAAACCTTCTTGCCTTTGGGGCTTTCCTCAAGCTTTGCCCAGAGATGCACTTTCACCCCCTGGCGTATGAGGGCCCAGCACAATGTCACCCTTTGGTGGCAGCCCTTCCTGGCAGTCTCCATGTTGTGGTTAACCTTGCTGAAGGGCCTGCCCTGACAGCTGCTCTGTATTCCACTTTTGAGATTTGCTATGCTTTGCTATGTTATAGTAGACTGAGGTCCCCCAGACACAAGGCCCTCGTTAGTGTTCTGCTTCTGTTCTCTGCCTCTGTACACAGCTGGTGCTGCTAACATCCTACCAGCCTGGCTTTGAGTGTGCCTATTTGCCTTCCCAGAAGTCACAGAGTCTTTCATCCTGAGCTCTAGGAGTGTTAGTCGCTAGTCGTGTCCGACTCTTTGGGACCCCACAGACTGTAGCCTGCCAGGGTCCTCTCTCCATGGGATTCTCCAGGCAAGAATACTGGAGTGGGTTGCCATTCCCTTCTCCAGAGGGTCTTCCCAACCCAGGGATTAAACCCAGGTCTCCTGCATTACACTTAGATTCCTTACCGTCTGAGCTACAGGGCTCTGCCCTGCCCTAATCGTGCTTGGGTTTTGTTCTCCAGGCTTTTGTGCCATTTCCTGCCATGGGAAAATTCTATTATCTTGTCTATCATATTTCAGTTTAAGAGAGACTTTGGGAAATGTTTTCAAATTCTCCAGATGTTCTTAATATTTACCACATAAAATATTCTGCATGCTCAAAGAACCATGTTTTAATTTTCAGAGTATATCTGTGTTTAGGAGTTCATTTAATCAGTAATCATGATTTTTAGTTTCCATTGAGACTGCATTTGTTAATATTTTTGAGGCACATGTTTTCAGATTAGATAACCTAAATTTTAAGTTTTCCTACTCCCTATCAGTATTTGTTTATGATAGAAAAGGAAAGCATTTTAGGCATTGTTTTCTGCTGGAAGATTTTCTTAGATTTACATTGGTTGAATACTTGGATTCACATAAAGTCTGATCTGCTGTGTTTTGAGCTGTCTAAGCAGTGGTGAAATTAGAATGGGTGGTCTCTGACTGCTGTAGTTACTGACTGTATCCTCTGTGTGCCTTGGCGTTATAATCTTCTTCCAGCTGCAGCTGTTTCCTCTGACCCTATGAAAGTTTTTAAGATGTGTACTAATTTAAAATTAAATAACACATAGATTTATCAGGCAGCATGTCTGTGTCCATTTTGTTTACCTTTTCATCCACACAGTGATCCATTCGAGCTAAATGCCTTAAGTTTCTTGTTTTTAATTACATTTTACACTGCATGTCAACTTTTTTTTTTTTAAACGCTTGAACTCTTTCAGTTAGTGGGACTGCTTTAGGAATTTTAAAAAGTAATTTTGTCTTTTTCTTGCATGATAGATGGAAGTAGTGATTTTAAGTTCACATTTAAAAATTTTGAGTCTTTCTTTATGTCTTTGTTTTAAACATACAGTTCTTATTTTATGATAGGTCTATAATTTTTCTGTCTAGCCCTTTGAGTTATCCCCTGATAGCACCCATGCTAAATTGTTTCACTATGTGCTTGATAATTTCAGGTTGTATACTAATATTTGGTGGGGTTTTAATTATGGAAACCCCATGAGGCCTGGATTGAGAGCTTATGCTGGTGTATTTTCATCTGTTTACTGAGTGATGAGATGTGTGTTTTCAAATGATCAAAGTCAACTCTCCCACATTGCTCAAGCTTCATAAAATCAGGGATCTTTATTTTGTTCACTAATGTTTTTTAAATTGTCTACTACAGTGCATGGCATGTACTAGATACTTTGCTTGTATTTTTAATCCACTCTTTTATTGAAGAAGTAGTGACAGCTTATTGTAGGCACTTTTAAGAGCCACTTCCCTGGTGGCTCAGATGGTAAAGTGTCTGTCTACAATGCGAGAGACCCGAGTTTAATCCCTGGGTTGGGAAGATCCCCTGGAGAAGGAAATGGCAGTCCACTCCAGTATATTGCCTGGAAAATCCCATGGACAGAGGAGCCTGGAAGGCTACAGTCCATGGGGTCACAAAGTCAGACACGACTGAGTGACTTCACTTCACTTTAGGAACCACTGGGATTTTCTTTTGATTATTGGCCTATTTGTTCCAGTAACATACCTTTGACCCTGTGCTATGCAAAATGATAATTCTAATCCTATTAAGATGAGCATTTCCCTCCTTCCTGGATCTATATTTGTTTCAGAAACTTTGCATTAGAGTTTGGCTCTCAGAGCCATCTTCAATTTCTTTTTCAGTAACCCTCAAATTTCTGTTTTTTGGAGATTAATATGGCATATTCTATATGTTTTTTAAAATAAAATTAATCAGATTAATCTTCAGAGATAGAAAAACCCACCTTGTTCAAATGATATAGTTCAGTAGTAAGAATTCAGATAACCATCAAACACAAGGACTGATATAGGTGAGAAGCAAGAAAAATTAGCAAAAAGAAAAAAATTTTTTTAACTTAAAGACATGTGATACATTTTTCTAATTAATACAGTGACTATGGGTAGAGAAAACCCATCCATATTGAAGGAGAATATAACTTAATGGTTCATTTTTTTATTTTAGTGTAAAACTCATTAAATTACTTTAAAAGGAAATGTAAATACTATTAGTTAGCAGGTCTTGTAATTATTTTTAAAAGAAGAAAATTTAAATGTTTAATATCGTGACATTAGCAGTAAATTTAGTAGACTTCTTACTTATCTGATGTGATACAAATTAGATAGAACTTGAATGTGAGCAGAAATAAAATTGCCACTCATGTTAAAGTTATAAAGAGTTTGTTTTCAGAGACATATATATATATATTTTATGTTGTCTGTACGTGATCATGTTGAACCACTGTCTGTGGTTGATGATGAAAGAATATGAATTTACCTACCGCTTGGTATTGAGTTTCCTGGTTCTGCTGTGAAAGATCTTTACAAAAGGGGAAATAAAGATGGGTCGTGTGACATGATGATGACCAAACGTTACTTTTTGTCTTGCAGTTCCAATTCCTGGCAGATTCGATCGGCGAGTGTCAGGTATGTATTCTTTTTCATAGCATACTACTAAAACGCTATTTTAAGATGGGGTTATCTTAAATAAAAATAAGTTCATCTTTTTACTAAAAAGGTAAGTTGATAGCATTATAGAACATTATCAGAATTACCTATGATGCCTTTGTTCTATTTCATTTTGTGCTTCATATATTTGTGCTTATTTTTAGGTTACTACAGTAAGTTTGTCTCATTTATGTCATTGACATTTTTCCATGTTCATAATTATGGCTTCTAAAAACAACTTTTCGTATTACTATTTCTGGCATTCTAGGTTATGCTTGCCATGCATTTTTTTTAAGGTTTATTTATGTTTATTTTTCTGGCTGTGGTGGGTCTTCGTTGTTTCACATGGGCTTTCTCTGGTTGAGGCCAGGGGGCTACTCTGTGTCGTGGTGCATGGGCCTCTCCCTGTGGGGGTTTCTCTTGTGAGGCACAGGCTCTAGGGCGCTAGGCCTTCAGTAGTAGCAGTTTGCAGGCTCTGGAGCCTGGGCTCTATAGTTGTGGAGCATGGGCTTGGCACGTGCGAGCTTCCCAGAGCAGAGGTTGAATCCATGTCTCCTGCATTGGCAGGCATATTCTTAACCAGTGAACCACCAGGGAAGTCAGCCATTAACTTCTCGCTATGTTGTTGAGCCCCTTAAATCACTTCCTCAGCTGCAGCGCTGGGAGTAGCAGTCTCTGGTCAGAGCCTGCGCCTTGCTATGGCTGCTTCTTTGTACTGCTTTCAAGAGACAGTCTAGAAGACAGGCTGCAGGGAGAAAGATGCCCTGCAAGACCTGTTCTTCCCTCTATCCCACTAATACAGGCGGTGCTGACTCCTTTCATTTGTTTTTTAAATATATTTTTATATTCTTGACTTACAAATGTACTCCTTTAATTTAGAAGTAAAACAGTGCCTCGGATTGTTTTATCTGGCATTCCTTTGATTATTAACAAAAAAATGATTATTCTCCAAATACAGGAAGTCTATTTTTATTTTTTCATATGTGACTAGTTTAATAATACATTTCCCATTTAACTGTTGTGATCTAGATAATTTAATTTTGCTCTTTTTTATTGACTCAAAAATTTTGATCTGTGACTGGCACCTTGAATACTTCCTGGCACACAGCAAGTACTCAGTAAATATGTATTGACTATATATATCTCTCTTTATTTCATGATTGTTCTTAAGCTGAGGAGGTCCCCATTTTTTCATAGAACTGATAAATATGTTTTCTGAAAGTTTTTCTTATAATTAAAATGCTAAGCTTCTGGATAGATCTAGTTTATTTGGTCTTACAGTTGGGATGTTAATGTGTTTCAAAATTGCTATGCGAGCTATATGTGTCCTGTCATTCTTTCATATCCCCTTGTTTGGGAAAGTTTCTTGATTTTAAATTGTCATGTGACCTAATATCTAGTAAGGCTCCAAATCCCTTTTCTAACAGTCCTTTTCTTTGAATCTGCTTTTTTATGTTTTCAGAAAGTTTTTGCTAAGACTATACACCAAAGTCTGTTGAAAGGAGATGGGAGAATGTGTTGTTTCCTATAAAAAGTCACTTACAGAGATAGGAATTCCCTGTAGTCCAGTGGTTAGGACTGAGCTGTCACTACAGGGGGCATGGGTTTGATCCCTGGTTGGGGGTGAAAAGGGACTAAGATCCCTTATGCCTCGAGGTGCAGCTAAAAAAGAAAGAAAAAAGAGTCATTTATGGAGAGGAAAATAGCGTAGAAATTAAGGTTAGTATGAGACTTATGAGCTGCTATCTCCCATTTCTGTTCTTCCTTGCACCTCGTTTTACCCAAAGTTTCGTAATAATAGCTGTTGGCATCTGTGGGACAGGCCTGGGAAATGGAGAGTGCAGTGACACCTCCTCCAGAGGTCACAGAGGGTCACAGATGAATTGCTGCATAGGCTCTTTGTCAGTGTGTTCAGTCCTTGAACTCTGTACAACGCAGACAAGTGCTTGGTATTATCCCTCACCCTTAGCTCCTACAGTCTTATTGAAAAGTTAAAACTTGTTAATATCATTCAAATCTTAAATGAAAATAAAGAATTCTTAACAGAACCAAAAATGATTACGCAGCAGAGAAAATAGCTTGTTAGCAAGAGCTAATGGCTTTTTGAGCGCCGGCTGTGTATTTAGTACACATTTTTAAGGTCTTCCTAAATGCCTGCCTTGTGTTGTTGAATATAATCCTTATACTAACACTATGAGTTACATGCTCTGATTACCCCATTATCAGGTGGGGAAACTGGGGCAAAGCAGAGGTTACATAACTTGAAGCAGTCAAGGTGATAAAATGCCCAAAGATAGCTTAATGCCTAAGTACTAACCTTCCCATCCCCAAGTACCCGTTCTTGTACCCAGTAGAACTCTTGCTCAGTCTTCAGCTAAATCCCGTAAATTTCTTAGCGTGTACTCCGAGTTCAGTCTTCATCGTCATGATCTAGCTAAAGCGTGGCTTGCCCTCAAAGCTCACTTCTCTTTCCCTTTCCCTGTAACACTGAGGGCAGGTGTGTGAATGTCTCTGTTATTCTGCGTCGCCTCTAGATCCCTCTCTCCGCCCCGCCCCAAACCCCTGGGCCTCAAGCCTCACATCATATTCTCCCAGCCACCCCCTCCTGTTTTAGTCCTCTAATAACTCCCGGGTTCCTTCTCATTTCCATATAAGTAATCCTCCCAGCGTCTGGTCCTTCCATGCCTTGCCCTCTTCTCCTCCAGGGCTATGGTCTTCCACCTGCTGCAGCCCCTCACTGCTGTGGTGGCGCTGTGCTAGGACCCGCATCACAGCTCTCCGTTTTCTCAGTCAGTGCTCCAGGTCTCCCGTCACAGCCCGCTGTCTTCTAACAGCTTCTTTGCTGTCCTCCTCCAGCTCTCACAACTCATTGATCTGTCTCCTTTTCATTCTTTCTCAATTCCTCTTTACTAACCTTAAATTTCTTGATCAGTGATTATAACCACTTCCCTCAGCTCTCTTTTCCTTTTATATTTGCTTGGCTAAGCCACACTCTGGTTAAACCCATTCTCCACATATTCTGTGTCTGCACAGCATCTGTACTTGGTGGAGGAAAAACACGCAGCCCTGCTGACTGGTCTTACCCTCACTTCATGATCATTAACCTCTAGTACGCTCTTGGTGACCACAGTCATACTGTTTCTATACTTCTTTCGCTCTCTTGTTCTCCTAGGTAAGTCTTTTATACCTTCTTTCTCCCCAAACCTGTAACACCTCCTCCCGCTCCTATTCCTAGCAGATAATCTTCTCAGTTTAACTAAAGAAACAGAAATAATAGAATTTCCATACACTCCCACATCTGTCCTTTCCCACCTGCCTGTGAGTCCGTTTGTCCACCTGTACACTAGATCTCAACGCTTCATCCTTCCAGCAGTTACCTCTTTATCCTGCATAATCTTCATCCTTCAGCTGGTTTTCTCAGCAGCATATCATTGGTGCTCCCTTCTTAAAATAAAACTTTTACAAATCATTCTTCCCTCTCCAGCTGCCACTCTTTCTCTCTGCCTATCTTTATAGCAAAACCTCTTGAAAGAGTGGCCCATACATGCTTCCCATTCTCTTCTGTTCTCTCTTGAGTGAATACTGCTCACTCACATTCTTCAGACTCTCATGTGAAAGGTACCTTCTCAGGCCTTAAGTAAGGCCTATCTAAAATCCTCGCCCTGCCCCCAGCACGCAAACACAGCCTATTTCCCTACTTTATTTTCTCCTTAGTGCCCTTCCTCTTTTAACTTACTCATCCCATTTACCATCTAGTTCACTATGCAAGGGTATAAATGCCAGTCAGGCAGGGAATTTCATCTGTTTCGTTCACTGGTGTATAGTTAACATTTGCAACAGTGTCGGTAAATATGGCCGGATCAGGAATCAGGAAGAGAAATTATTGTAGGCAGAAAAAAAATCAAGAAGCGCTTCTTAGAGGGAGGCAGAAATTGCACTGGAAGTTGAAAAATATGGTTACTCTTGGCCTAGTACCAAGAAGGATGCATTCTAGGCAGAAGAATGTCTTAAGACTTGAAGGAGGATAAACGAGACCCAGCTGCTCTGGCCATAGGACAGGAGATAAAATTGGAGGAACTTCTCTTGTGGTCCAGTGGTTAAGACTCTGCTTCCACTGCAGAAAGCATGGGTTCAATCCCTGGTCAGGGAAGATCTGCATGTGCCATGAGTACAGCCAAAGGGAAAAAAAAAATTAATAAAATAAATTGGAAAGAGAGTTAGGGAATGGGCTCCTGATGTGATCCAAAGATCTCAGCTAAACTATTTGAGTGAATACATGTGCTTTGTCAGACACTGCAGAAGAGAATCAACACTCAGGATGTCTGACTGAATAATAACCTGGAAGGTAAAGAAGCAGAGGAGAGCTCGCAGTTCTTGAGGGTCTCCTGTGAGCCAGGCCTTGTATTTAAATGTCCCCTCCTATTATTAACCCTTTAACATGGTTCTAGTATTATTATACCATCATACTGTTGAAGAGACCAAGGACTGGGGACGTAGAGAAATAGTGTGGAATAATGGATCTGTTCTCAAACTGTAGTGTGCATAGTTTCAGAGATGAGGCCTTCCCCTCTTTGATGCTGCCTCTCCCCTGCAAAGTACTGGAATTGAAAAACTGCAGCTTCCAAATCCTATGTTCTAGCAGAACAGCCCCTCTACATCAAGCGATGAATAGTATCAGTTGGAAGACAGTCCATAAATTCCTTAAAGGCAGATTTCTTAAATTCGTCCTAGATTAGCACTGACTGTCCTTGAGTTTGAAATGTTGGTTTGATTCTGTTAATTTAAAAACTTAAAAAAGGAAAACCAAAATCCTTTCATTTTATAGATTACTGCTGTTTAAAAAGGCTCCCAGTCTGTAGTGTTTTGTTATGGCAACCCTAGCTCTCTAATATACCAGGCTGTATCAGCTCTTCACAGGAATCAGCAGGACAACATAGGGCCTGAAGCCAGTGACCAGGCCTGGTAGAAATGAAGGGGTTTTCTCTCACAAATACCTTTTAGTGATTCACATTTCCGGGTGAAGAAAGCAGCGGTTAACATCTCGAGGAGGAGGTTATGCCGGACAATCTATTGTTACTTTGTACAGTTCCCTGTTACTAACTGGTGACATCTGCTGGACAGTGGTGGCGACATTAACTCCCTCAAGTCAGGGGCTGTGCTGCTCTTTTAGCCTTGGTCTTCAGTAGATCTTGAGCATCTCATGACACTCAGTGTAGTTCTTGAGGCTGCAGAGAGGGTCACACTGACCCTGGGACTCCCCAGGGAACTTTTACACTGAGGTCAGCTTCCTGATATTTAGAACCATAAGGGACAGCAATCACAGAGACCTAGGAATAGATTTTTATATAGAAAATGAGAAAAGTAATTTGGGATCAGAATCAGGAACGAGTAGAGAGGTTGACGTAAACAGAAGAAGAAGAAAAAGGAGCTGTCTGATGTTCAAAAAGAAAAGCGAAAACATCCAAACCAATTAAAAGAAATAAAGATACACTGTTTTTCCACTAATGTCTGTGTGCTCAGTCGTGTCCAACTCTTTGCGACCCCATAGACTGCAGCTCACCAATTTCTCTGTCCATGGTATTTCCCGGGCAAGAATTCTGGAGTGGGTTGCTACTTCCACTTTTCACAAATAGGAAACATTAATGATTTTAATGAAAATAATTGCTTTTGTTTAAATCATAGTGCTGTGTCTTAAGATTTCAAGATGTAACATTTGTTGCCTCAGTTACATTAATATCTAAAAATACAAAAATGAGCTAAGTGCTACAGTACTTTCCTCCAGAATCAGAAGAACAAGCCTGAAAATAAGCAAGCTCAAGACTAAGTGTCATTATCAGTAAAATCCTGTCAGTCTCATCTTAAAAGACTTATTATTTTCAACTTTTTAAATGAAAAATTTCCATACATATGCAAAAGTAGAGAAAGTTAGTATAATAATCCCCGTGTACCCACCTATTTCGCAAATGAGGGTTTTTTAAATGCATTTTTCAAAAAATACATTTTGAAATCCTGGACCAAGGAGTAACAGGGTAGACGGAATAAAGGTCAAGTATGAGAAAATTTCTGAGGCAGAATTTGATGTATTCATTGGGTAATAGGTGGAAAGAAGGCAGTAATGGTGAGTTCCAAATTTCTAGTTTAGAAAACCGGGCTGACAGTGACAGCATTAATCAAGAGCACAGAGAACCAAGAAGTTTGTCGTTTAACATAGTAGCTGATGAGCTGCCTTCAACACAGCTTCCTCAGCGCCTACCCCAATACCTGTGAAAATGTGAAAAGTGACAGCAGTAACATCTAAGAACTCGGGAAGGTGTCTGCCTTAATCTTTAGGACAGACCTGAGATAAACTTGTTTCCTTGTGGAAACAAGAACGGCTTGGAGAAAGATAGGGAATCATTATATTCCATCCCTTACCTGGCTCAGCTCCAAAAGCCTGTGCTACCAGGGGTTGGGCAGCGCTCTATAGAGAACATTACCTGATGCTGTTTTAGAGATTAGAATGATGTCTGTTCTCTTACTCCCTTCTCCTGAGTTTTTCTCCATCTATTTAAGCATCCTCGTTTCCTGTTAGGCAGAGTATTGATGGCAGTGCAGCACAGAAGGCGTGGCCCACACCTATAGGCTGGACAAGAAAGGGTGTCCTGTCTACAGGTCATGTGGGAAGTCACCATTTCTCAGATATTCCATTAGTTCAGAAAATCAGTGGGAAGGAGGAAGCTGGAGGGCAGCTAGACCAGCACTGCAAGGAGTAAATGTCTCTAAGAAATCGGGGATTGAGAGTGGTATATATCATCTCATCCCTTCATTGTAAATACATAGAGATTTTTAGCCATCATACAGAAGAATGGAGTGTAGGGTCAAGAACCAGTTATATTCCTTGCCTGCTCACAAATAAGACGTAAACCCTAACAAACAATATAAGGCTTGTAAATGAACTTGGTGGATTAAGGATATAAGAAGAATGAAGATTAGAAGGGTCCACTACAAAATGCTAATTTGTTGTTCAGTTGCTCAGTCATGTCCGACTCTTTGCAACCCCATAGACTGCAGCACGCCAGGCTTCCCTGTCCTTCACCATTTCCTGGAGTTTGTTCAGACTTATGTCCATTGATTTGGTGATACTATCCAACCATCGTGTCCTCTGTTGTCCCCTTCTTCTGCCTTCAGTCTTTCCCAGCATCAGGGTCTTTTCTAGTGAGTCAGTTCTTCACATCGGGTGGCCAAAGTATTGGAGCTTTAGCTTTAACATCAGTCCTTCCAATGAGTATTCAGGGTTGATTTCCTTTAGGATTGATTGGTTTGATCTTGCAGTTCGAGGGACTCTCAAGAGTCTTCTCCAACACCACAGTTCCAAAGCATTAATTCTTTGGCGCTCAGCTTTCTTTATGGTCCAACTCTCACATCCATACATGACTACTGGAAAAACCATAGCTTTGACTAGACAGACATTTGTCAGCAAAGTAATATCTCTGCTTTTTAATATGCTCTCTAGGTTGGTCATAGCTCTTCTTCCAAGAAGCAAGCATCTTTTAATTTCATGGCTGCAGTCACCATCTGCAGTGATTTTGGAGCCCAAGAAAATAAAGTCTGTTGCTGTTTCCATCATTTATCCATCTATTTGCCATGAAGTGATGCGTCCACATGCCATAATCTTAGTTTTTTGAATGTTGAGTTTTAAGCCAGCTTTTTCACTCTCTTTCACTTTTATCAAGAGGCTCTTTAATTCCTCTTCACTGTTTGCCATAAGGGTAGTATCATCTGTATTTCTGAGGTTATTGGTATTTCTCCCAGCAATCTTGATTCCAGCTTTCCTTCATCCACCCCAGCATTTTGCATGATGTACTCTGCATATGCATGTAAGTTAAATAACCAGGGTGACAATATACAGCCTTGACATACTCCTTTCCCAATTTGGAACCAGTCTGTTGTTCCATGTCCGGTTCTAACTGTTGCTTCTTGATCGCGTATAGATTTCTCAGGAGGCAGATCAGGTGGTCTGGTGTTCCCATCTCTTTCAGAATTTTCCACAGTTTGTTGTGATCCACTCAGTCAAAGGCTTTGGCATAGTTGCATGAGAGGGCAAGAGAAGTAAAAATTTACAAGACAGCCTTGAAGAGAGGACAGTTGTTGAAAGAGCTCGGATAGAGAATAGAACCAAGATAATGGCAATTAAAGTTCCAGAAAACCAGAACAAATGAAACGTGATAATAGCAGTAGTTCAACGAGTTGCCATTTACTGCTTCCTTACTGTGTGCCAGGTGCTTGTTTACTTGAATCCTTACAACAGTCCTCAGAGGAAAATCACTACTGTTAGCTCCAGTGTGCAGAAGAGAAGGTGGAGATTTGAAGTAAACCAAGCCAGGTCACACAGTTATTGCAAATAATTGAGGATTTTTTAGAAGAAAAACTTTTCCTTAGCTATAATGACGTATACTAAAGCTGTTGTGAGGAAGGAACAGGTTTGTAGCTTTCTGGGTAACACCAGTGATCACATCTAGACGTTCCTGACAAAATAGTTTATGAGTACACTAACTTTTTTATTCATTACATAATTCATTGTGTCTACTATTGTCATCCCTAAGAGTAAGATTTTAAAAGCATGACTTGTATTGCATCTCCAATTCTAACTTATCTTGTGTCCTGTATTTGTATTAATATTCCCCTTTTCTCCAGTGAAAAACTTAAATATATATTTGTTTACTCACAACTGTAGTACACAGAGGAGTTTTGGAATTATTGTACCACTGCCAACATCAATTCCTTTTTGTCATTGGATACATCCCACTGGTCAGATTATTATGTTCAAAAGCTTTAAAATCACTCCCCTTTCCCTTTCTGTGGTTATGTTATCAACCTGATATGTGATTAGATTCATTACTTTCTCTTTGTATTCAATTTTTGGGTTCCTCTATCCTTATCAAGTTTATTGTTAAGACTATATAAAACATTTTAACAGGGCTTAAATGTCAAAACTATGTAAAATTTTGTTCTCAGAGAAGTTTCATTCCTTTCCCTACCCTGTCCCTTTTTTGTTTCTGCCTACCTTCTAGGAAACAATTTTATTACTTTTTGGTTTATCCTTCTCTTGTTTCCTTTTGGAGAAATAAATACATTAAAATTTTTTATATGGGCTTTCCTGGTGGCTAAGCTGGTAAAGAACGCAGTGTGGGAGATCTGGGTTCAATCCCTGGGTTGGGAAGGATCCCCTGGAGAAGGGAAAGGCTATCCATTCCAGTGTTGTGGCCTGGAGAATTTCATGGACTCTGGTGCATGAGGTTGTAAAGAGTCGGACACAACTGGGTGACTTTCACTTTCACTTTTGTGTGTGTGTTTGTGTGTGTATTTTATACTTATTTATTCCCTCTCCCCATCATTTTTAACTCTCCTTTTTTTTTTCACGAAAATCCTTCTTTATGGAAAGACAGACTGCTACATATTAATAGTGTATTCTTCACCTCCTTTTTTTGCCCTTTTTCCCATAGAGCTGACTGTTAATTAGCCAAAGGGGGTCTTTCTCAATCTTTCTCATAGCTGAATTATTCAAATACATACTTACATCATTTATGATATTCTGGTATTGTAAGCAATTGTTTGGTTAGCTTTTTTTTGTTGTTGTTAACATTTTTAAATCTTTGAATTATGATAAAGACAAGTCCTGCAGCCCATTGGTGCAAACACAGAGTACCTACAAAGAAAACTGAGTTGGCTTTAAATTATATAACATTGTATTTATAAGAGAGCCTGACAAATAGTATTATAGTATAGTATTATATTCATTTTGTTAAAATTCATTCTTTTAAGCCATTCTAATATATAAGGAGGTTGAGATATTTTGATTTTTTTCATGAGTACTCCAATTCCATAACCATATGTCTATTGTACTTGGTGGTTTTCTGTTCCTGCCTCATAGCTCAGCAGAGACAACACTTCCTTGCTTATCCTTGCCACTACCATAGAATTTAGTAGATGATGTTTTTTATGGTTTCTCTCCTGTTTGGTCTACCAGTCCCTGGATAGCTGACTTTTCATCACTAACAGAATGCCTGGCATTACTAGGTACTTAGTATATTTGTTAATTGAAGGAAGGGGTTGCAAAGTTCATTATAGCTTTAGAAAACAGTGAACAAAAGGAAATTATGTTTACTTCCTATTTTCCAGTAAAATACACATCTGTTTTATTCATTTTTCTCTTTATTTTTTTTCTCTCCAACTTTAGTCTGTGCTGAGACCTATAACCCTGATGAGGAAGAGGAAGATACTGATCCAAGGGTAAGAACTGCAGCAAAGGTATTAGGTAGAATAATTTCAGTCCCCACTGACTCCCCTTTTCCTCTATACCAAGTCTAATCATGCTGATATTTAAAATGAATACAGATTAAAATCTCCGCAAGATACCATCTTTTAACTAACAGACTGACAATTATTAAGAAGAATAGGAAGCAAGATTGGTTGAGGATATGGTAGGGGTGCCTAGCTGTAGCTGTCAGCTTTACACTTAGTCAAGCCAACTGACTCAGCAGTTACCTGCAGGAGAATTCATGCCTACCAGTTGCATCCTTCCTAAGGATCCTTTCTAAGGAGGTTATTGCAGTATTATAATAGTGAAAGATAGAAGCAACATAAATGAACTAAAATAGGGGTTTCCAGGGGCTAAATTATGGCACATTCAAATCAAGAAAATCTGAAGCCATTGGAAATGATGGTACAGGACTGGGTTCAATGACATGGAATGATGTAAATTTGAGGTACATTTTATACAGCATTTTATAATATAAAAAAATTTTAAATATCTATCCATCTTCATACCTATTTACTTGTTTACTTATTTGTAAAAAGATTTATGCCTGGAAGGATACATCACAGATTTTAACAGTAGTTGTTGCAAGACTACAGTTGATATGGGGGTTGCTTTTTCAAAAACTCAGACTTTTCAACTTTTATATAGTTAACAAGTTACTTTTATAAAAGCAAATTTGAACCATCTTTTTAAAAAGATTGATGTTATAAAGAAACTTTAATGATTTTTCAAATATGTCTTAAAGTGAGCAGACTAGAAAAGATTTCTGAACTATTCTAATAATAAAACGCTACCATTGTGTGAATATAATAGACATGTAGGTTTTTTAATTTTTCATTCTTGATGTTATAAAATTTTGAAAAGACTTTTAAAAGTTAAAACTTTTTCAGCTGACTTTAATATTATAAATTTAAATTACTTAACACTCTTGACATCTGTTATTTCTGATCTAAATTAAGTGATGTAGATTTTTTAGGGTGAAGACAATACTTAGGATGGCGCTTAATAGGTTTTTCAATTATAACAGCGATGCTGGGCAATAATTCTTTTTTAGTTCAAAAAACATGTATTGACTATCTATAGTATTAGTGATAGTAGTAGTAATTTTTGAGCACCTACTGAATGCCAGGTTCTATTTTAAACACTGCCTGTATCAGCTCATTTAATTCTATGGCAACTCTGATTTTGTAGGCACCACTATTTTTACTGGTAATACTAAGTTTGTTGATGTTTGAACTCCAGCTTATATAGTGGGTGTTTACTTGGCATCTCCATTTAGATTTCAATAGACAGCTTACAGTGAGCTGCTGACGATTTCCCCTGAGACATTCTTTTTCACCCACAGTCTTCCCCAGCTCATTAAATGGCAGCTCCATCCTTCCTGTTGCTCAGGTCCACAATTTTAAGGTCACCCTCAGCTCCTCTTAATTTTTTATACCCACATTCAATTTTTCAGCAAATCCAATGGGCTTGGTCTTCAGATCATATCCAAAACTCCAGTACTTCTCAACACTTCCATGGCTACCACCTTGGTCTTAATCACCAGTTTAACACTAGGATAATCACAGATGCTTCCTGGCTTCTGCTCCTGTGTCCATCAAGGCTGTTCTTCACTTAGGAACCAACTTGAGCCTTTAAAATCATCAGTCAGATCTCTTTCCTTCCTCAGTCAAAACTCTGAGATTGCCCCCATGTCACTAGAGAAAAGTTCCAATTCTGTGTTTACATTGCCCTCCACCTAACCCCCAAACCAGGTCTCTTCCTGATCTTTTTCCCTCACTCTTTGTCAGTCACACCTGTCTCCTGGTTTTTCTCAAACATGCTATTCATCCATCATATTGTTTTCACTTGCTGTTCCTTCTGCTTGAGGTCATCTTCACAGAGATGTCCACATGACTCACTCCCTCAGGTTGTCCTCAGTTCCTTAGGATCTTGACACAAATGTCACCTTCTCAGGCCTTATCTAGACACATGCCTGCATGTACACACACACTTTTATTCACCCTTCCCTGCCTTGTTTTTCTCCTTAGCCCTGTTACTCTCTACCGTCCTTTATGTATTTATTGATGATGAGAGCAGGTGTTTGTGTCTTGTGTTCACTGCTCTGCCCCAGAGCTGAGATGGTGCCTGGCACCTAGTTGATGCAAATGTTTGTTGAATGAATGAACATGTAGCCTTCTGCTTTACTGATGGGGATTCTGGGGCTCCCAGCGGATAGCTGACTTGCTGCCAGCCATACCCCCATCCCATTGCCTGTCCATGATCCGGGGACTGCTTGGTATTGTATAAAATTAAAATTATGGTAAATGTGCTCTTAATTTTTCCCATTTTTAGGAGAAAGAAATATTCTAATTTGTAAGTTAAGTAATGTTTTAAAATAGAATATTAAAATTTCTCTTGTTTTCTTTGGATTGGCAGGTGATTCATCCTAAAACTGATCAACAGCGGTGCAGACTTCAGGAAGCTTGCAAAGATATTCTTCTTTTCAAAAATCTTGATCCGGTAACACTGACTTTTTAAAAATATTTTTGTCTTTTAGCTTTTCATCATTTAAACAGTTTTTAGCATCTTAGCCACAGCCATATGAGGCAATAAAACCTTAGCTTCTTCTTTTGCATTGTGTTTAGCACTGTAGCTAAACACAGATGACTTTCAATATTTCTCTGACTTGCATTGGTACTTCCTCCAAGGCAGTACCATTTGTGAACCATGCATTTGGGTCATGTCAAAAGGAAATGCTCAGGTTTGCATGACCCTGACTTAGTTCAGAGGGTCTTTATTTATGCTGCAGAGTAATTTCTCTGAAGATGCCAGTGTGGGGTCCTCCTTACCGGTAGCAGTTACACACTGGAAGTGGGTGACTGCTTCTCACCTCCTTGGTGTGAGGCATCTCTTATGATTATTCTCAGTGAAGACCTCCGGCCTGGGACACACAGAGTGGTGTGTGTCTATAGGGCTCTGCACAGGATCTGTGTGTGCCTGTCTTCCCTCTCCTGGTGAAGGTGGAGAACAGGGCTGCCTCCTGAGCACAGAGATGCTTCAGATTTCCTATTTCTTCAGTACTTTGAGGGCCATGTGCTAAAGGCCCATGGATAACTGAAGTGCTGGGCCTGCTAGGGAATCCCAGAATATGCAGAGACAGGAAGGATGGGAAATAGAATTTTCCTACTACCGAGTTCCTACAAATAAAGTCTTCTGAAGATATTCCCACAGCCCTCTGGGAACTGGATTGGTCAGACATGAGTCCATGATGTATTCCTGGCATCTGTAAACCAGACTGTTTGGTAGCTTTGCGGTTATAGGAATAGCTGGAACTTTAATCAGAAATTTATTAGTCTGAGATTGAATAAAACAAGAACAGTGAGTTCAAGGAAAGGCTGGTTGTAAGAAATACTAGTCTGTCTGCTGTTTTCCCTGGAAGGCCCATCTGTATCAATAGAAGAGGGACTGACTTCTTTATCTGCTGCTGCTGCTGCTAAGTCGCTTCAGTTGTGTCTGACTCTGTGCGACGCCATAGATGGCAGCCCACCAGGCTCCCCTGTCCCTGGGATTCTCCAGGCAAGAACACTGGAGTGGGTTGCCATTTCCTTCTCCAATGCATGAAAGTGAAAAGTGAAAGTGAAGTCACTCAGTTGTGTCTGACTCTTAGCGACCCCACAGACTGCAGCCCACCAGGCTCCTCCATCCATGGGATTTTCCAGGCAAGAGTACTGGAGTGGGGTGTCATTGCCTTCTCTGACTTCTTTATCTACTGTGAATAAAACCCCTTGTAAATGTTATACTAGCAGATGTTCTAAAGGAAGTTGCTATGTCAGTCAAGTATTCAGATTTTTCTTAGTGATGAAGAATATCATTTTACCATTTCGGTATTGAAAAATAAAATTTTCAGATTTAATTATATTTTTCTGACATTTTATCATGAAAATATTCAAATACAATGAAGTGAGAAGGGTTTTACAGAACATGTATTTATCCTCTGCTTTGATTCTAACATTAACATTTTACTATGCTTGTTGTGTTTATATCATCTACCCTCAACAAAGGGGTTAGCAACCTTTTGCTTAAAGAAACAGATGTGTGCTGTGCTTAGTCACTCAGTTGTGTCCTACTCTTTGGAACCCCATGGACTGTAGTCCACCAGGCTTCTTTGTCCATGGAGATTCTCTAGGCAAGAATACCAGAGTGGGTTGCCATGCCCTCTTCCAGGGTATCTTCCCAACCCGGGGATCAAATCCAGGTCTCTCTCATCGCAAGTGAATTCTTTACCGTCTGAGCCACCAGGGAAGCCCATAGCAAATATGAAACATTTCTGTCACAACTACTCAACTTCATTATTGTAGCAGGAAAGCAGCCGTAGGCAATGCATAAATGAAAGTGTGTAGCTGTGTTCCAGTAAAACGTTTCCAGTCAGCTGTTTGCTGCCCTACATTAACCCATCTTATTTATTTTTGGATAGTCTCAGTATAGTTCCCTTAAATATTTTGGTGTTCATATCATGAACTGGAGTTCAATATTTGTTTGCTGCTTTTTAATGTAAACTTTACATGTAATGAAACACATGCATGAGTTTTAAATGTACATTCCCTTAGGTCTGACAAATGTATAGACTTAAGTAATCCAAGCCCCTGTCAAGAATATAGAATTTCAGGAACTTCCCTGGTAGTTCAGTGGCTAAGACTCTGCACTTCCAATGTAGAGGGCCCGGGTTCAATCCCTGGTCAGGTAACTAGGTCCCTCATGCCACAGTTAAGATCTAGCACGGCCGAATACATAAAAATAAATATTTTTTAAAAAGAAAGAGGATTATAGAATTTAGGACTTCCCTGGCGGTCCAGTGGCTAAGACTAAGACTACTCCCAATGCAGGCACTTATCAGGGAGCTAAAGTTCCGCATGCCACACAATGTATGCAGCCAGGGAAAAGATACAGAATATTACTACCACTTCAGAAACTTCCCTCATGCCCCTTCATGATCAATTCTTATTCCCCTCTCCACAGAGGCAACTTCTATTTTGATTTATTCTACCATAAATTCATTTTGCCTTCTAGAATTTCGTGTAAGTGGAACCATACATGATATGCAATCATATAAGATTTCATATAATAAATCGTACAAGGTTTCTCTCCATTGTGAGAAACTCCTTTTGCTCAGCACAGTATTTTTGAGATTCTTTCTTGTTGTTCAGGATTCCATTTTCTTTTTTCACTTTTTATTTGGAACTAGTTTTAGCCTCACAAATAAGATGTAAACATAGTAAAGAGTTCTCGTATGGCCCTCATCTAACTTCCCCCAATGTTAGCGTTTTACATAACCACAGTACAGTTCTCAAAACCAGGGAATTTACGTTATTACAATATCATTAACTAAACTAAAAACATTGTTCAGGTTTCATCAGTTTTCTCCCTAATGTTTTTGGGTTTTTTTTCCATAGTTAATGATCCATTCCAGAATCCCATATTGCACTTGGTGGTTATTTTTCCATAGTTTCCTCCAGTTTCTGATAGTTTTCAGTCCTTTCTAGTATTTCATGATCTTGACAGTTGGAAAAGCGCTGGTTAGTTACATTATAGAATATACCTCAATTTGAATTTGTTTGATGTTTCTTCACGATTGAAATGTGGTTATACATCTTGGCCAGACTAGTATAGAAATTATAGTGTGTCCTTCTCAGAGGATCAGATCGAGGGATCCATGTTGTCAGTGTGTTGTTGTTCATGATGTTAGTTCATTCCCTTTTATTTCTGAGCAGTATTCCATTATATGAAGATGCCAATTTGCTTATTCTTTTTTCTGACAATGGATACCTGGTCTGTTTCTTGTTTTTTAACTCTTAATGATAATGCTGTGGACGTTTTGTGCTCTTTAGTAAAACACCCGAAGACAAAAACTTCTGAGTCATAGGGTAGATGTATTTTTTTATTTTATAAAATAACTGCTGGATCTTTTTCAAAGTGATTTTACCATTTTGTATTCCTTTCAACAATATATGATATTCCCCAACTTTTGATATTATCTGTCTTTTAAAATTTTAGTCATTCTGGTGAGTGTATTTGTTTCCACTTTATTTATTTATTATTTATTTTTTTACTTTACAATATTGTATTGGTTTTGCCATACATCAACATGAATCTGCCACAGGTGTACACATGTTCCCAATCCTGAACCCCCTCCCATCTCCCTCCCCAGACCATCCCTCTGGGTCATCCCAGTGTACCAGCCCCAAGCATCCTGTATCCTGCATTGAACCTAGACTGGAGATTCGTTTCTTATATGGTATTATACATGTTTCAGTGCCATTCTCCCAAATCATCTCACCCTCTCCCTCTCCCACAGAGTCCAAAAGACTGTTCTATACATCTGTGTCTCTTTTGCTGTGTCGCATACAGGGTTATCATTACCATCTTTCTAAATTCCATATATATGCGTTAGTATACTGTATTGGTTTCCACTTTAAAAACAATTTGCTTCTCAAACTTTTGTGTTTAAATTTTCACATGTACGAAAAAACCAAACTTGCGTATATTCTTTACCTAGATTGACTAGTTGTTAACATTTTGCCATATTTACTGTCTCTTATGTGTATATGTATGCACATATGTAGGTACATGTAAACTTCTCTTTTAGGTCCTGAGCCATTTATGGATATATTGAGGACATCAAGCTCTTAGCCACTAAATGCCATAAGTTATATTTTCCAAGAACAAGGATATTCTCCTCCATTAACACACTATCATTATTAAGCTCAAGAAGTTTAACACTGTTATAATAATATTACCTAAATACAGTCCATATTAAGCTTTTCCCAGGAAAGTTTTCTATAGCTTTTTTGTTTTGTTTTCCAGTCCTGAATCACATGTTGCTTTCGGTTGTCGTGGCATGACTTTAGTCCCCTCTCGCCCAGAATGCTTCCCCCATACCTTATTCTATATCTCATGACGCTGATGTTTTTAACGTCTGGGCCAGAAGATTTGTTACTCAGAGCATGAGGCTGCCAATGGACAGCCCACAGGCCAGACACACCAGGTATAGATGTATGTGTTTAGCCTGTATTGTATGTGAAAATTTGAATTTGTTATCTGTATTTGAATGTGAGATTTCAGGCAACACTGGGCTCACACTCCACATGAATGTGGACACACGAGTAGCAAGACTTCTTTTATAGTATCTGTCAGCTTGTACAGTATTCACCACCCATGGAACTATGGAACTAAGGAGCTGCTTGTTGGTGATACATTATTTTAAGTAGCAGAATGCAAAATCATATGGAATTAGGCAGCAATACAGTTATTTCCTTTCGAGGCCTTCAATCCACAATCCTGCAAAGAGACAGTCTTTCTGTGAGTTGAAACTGGTCTTTAGTGCTCCCTAACAGTCACTGGGGCTTCCCAGGTGGCGCTAGTGTTAAAGAACCTGCCAGCCAGTGCAGGAGACATAAGAGTGGAAGGTTTGATCCCTGGGTTGGCAAGATCCCCTGGAGAGAAGGGCACAGCAGCCAACTCTGGCAGTCTTGCCTGGACACTCCTGTGGACAGAGGAGCCTGGTGAGCTGCAGCTCATAGGGCCACACAGAGTCAGACACTACTGAAGCGCCTTAGCACACACATATGCTCAACAGCCACTGACAGAGGGATCCTGGCCCTAGACCGAGGCCATTGTATTGTTAAAATTTAAAGCACTATCTTGATTATTTTAATATTTGTTGGTATAGTTACCTTCTGGTTATTGCAGGTGCTATTGGTAAGTAATTGTATGTGTTGTATATAAATAACTGTAGCAATATTAAATGTCTGATAATAGAGCTTATTTATTAAGTAGCTATTATGTGATAAATATTTTCCATAGATATTTTTTCCTTTAGTCATGAAAGTTGATGAGCTGGAAGCTATTTTTTAAACACTTTTTTGTAATGAAGAAACAGACTCGGATTAAGTGATGTGCTTGACTAGGAAGGGCAGCTGTGCTGCTCCATGAGATAACCTCTGAAGCATCTCAGCCTGTTAGACTTGACGATGCTATTAGATCAACACCTGTGGAAGGGTGGCATCATAACATTACACATGATAGAGTAGAGCCATCATGGCTGTACACGTGTCATCAGGCAGGTGACAGTCTTGTGGTGTGGCTGGGTGAATAGGCACCATCGTTTAGATGCCTGTTTTCACGTAAATTGTGGAATGTTGTCAGTTTTTTGGTTTTTTTTTTGTTTTTTCCAAAAACAGTACTGCCTCAGAGCTTGGCAATTGGGCTATGTATGTGGACATGCAAAACTGAATGGCCACAGGAAGGCATTTGTTTCAGACCCTTAGGTTTCTGCTAGGATGTGGGGGATAGTCTGATGTGAGGACTTCTCCCATGTAGTCACCACCTGAGTTAAACACAGTTAATTTTTTTCCTCATAAACGTAAAGCCTGTCTTTTCTCCTTGTGTGTTCCCTGCAGGAACAGCTATCCCAAGTCCTTGATGCCATGTTTGAAAGGACGGTCAAAGTTGATGAGCATGTCATTGACCAAGGAGATGATGGAGACAACTTTTATGTCATTGAACGGTAGGAGATGGTGTTTTGCAGTTGTACACCTGTACTTGGGAAGATTCGCGGTTCAGGGCAAGTGCTTTACCCTGTGCCTTGTTCAGCCCAGGCAGGATTTAGGCCAGGTTAACAAGCTCTTCAAAGTTTGCTGCTCTCTGTCCACAGCCTGCCCTCTCTGTCTTCTGCTGTCCTGAGTCCTGAGTACAGCAGATACTTGGGTTGCCACTATCCACAATTAGGTGAGCTGTGCCAGATGCACTTTATAAACATGTTATTTGCAAGTGTCCAAGAGAAGTAATTTCCATGACACTTTATTGTCATCTGGATCATTCAGTCCTAGCCTGATTTTACACTTGAGTATATTTCCTCAACCTCCATGCCCCTGGCCCCTTTTGGCTCTGTTCCAGGTTGAGGTCTGCTGGGAGACATGAAACATGAGGGTTTAACCTGCTCGCCCTGGTGTGTTCTCACCTCCTGAGCTATTACTATTGGTATCATCTCTGGTACTGTCGTCTATTGGTACTCCCTCTGACTCCCTCTCAGTCCTGAAAAGAACACTCACCAGAGTTTAGGATCAATAAGATGTTGCTTCACCAGTATCTTCCATTAGTTATTTTTCATTTTTTCCTTTCACGTAATTTCACAGTTATAGAATTGTTATACAAATAGTAGAAAAAATTCTTAGAAACCTAGGTTCCCCGGGTTAATGTTTTACCAGATTAGCTTTGTGTTTGAAAGTAAGTTGCAGGTATAAGCCCTTTTATCTCCAAATATATGTATATATTTCCTAAAATAGGACATTTTCTTACATAAGCAGAAACCAGTTATAAAAATCAGATATTAACATTTTATACAGTACTCTCATCTACTGTGCAGACCTTATTCAATTTTTTCCAATTGTTTTCCTGATTTTTAAGGGTCTTTTTATCTGTATCAAGTAGCTGTACTAGATTCGACTAGTCCCTTTTCTTATTGAAGCCTTTTGCTCATTCAGAAAAATGTTCAAGAATGTATTCCTTGGATAACCTTTGGGCCCTTGATACCATGACAAATGATTCCAATTAGAGTTAGGAAGGAAATGTTTTATTTAAAGAGGAAAGATGATACAAATAATATTGTCTTAAAGAGTCTTTTACTTTTATCTGTCACACTTAGGCTTCCTCCATAGAATTCTATAAGTAGTGGCAGAAAAAATTTTTAAGTTATATCACCACTTCTTTGCTTCTTGTGTAACATGTGATACCTAATGATTTTTATCAGACAAGTAGAGGCTCTTTGTAGGAAATTTAAGAAAAAAAACAAGCGAAACAGGGAAGAAAGTAATTTGGCCCTAATTTTATCACCAGGGTATATTCTTTTTTTCTCCCTTTGCCTTAGTGTTAGGTCAGATCCATTACCCCAGATTTGGTTAGATATCAAGACTGATCATACCATACATACAGACTAAGAGGATATGAAAAGACTGATCCTTCTCATAATGAGTATTTTAAAGGCGAACAGGGTAGGTTCCCAAGAGGTTCAAAAATGACTTAAGACAGCACAGAGAGGTGACTGGCTTGGTATTTCATGGTGTTTAGAAGGTAGAGCTAAGGCAGAGTACTCTTGTATATGGGCAGGCTCTTGTGTGATTTGGATTTCCCATCAGCACCAAATGAGGGAGCATCTAGGTTTTCTTATCAGTTTTCCCAGATGTGAGACAGAAGAGGAAGAAATATTGGAATGGTAGGGCTTCAAAGCTGATAACAATCAAACATGTAAAATGTAGTTAACTCTTTATTAAATTTATATATATTGCTTTCATATACATTGACTTCATTTAAAAAAATCTGTTTGAAGTGATTTTCCATAGGATACAATATTATTCTATGTCATTTATATTGACTGCATAATATGAATATAGACGTATATTTGACCTATCTTATTGTTAGCAGATTAAATTGTGATTTTTGCTGTTATAAACCTGGTGAGCATCCTTGCAGTTAAATATTTTCCAGTATCTTCTATTCTCTTCTTTAGAATACCTAGAAATAAAATTACTGTGTAAAAGGGTCTCTTCAAGGAACTTGTTCTGTTGTTAATTATCTTGGAGAAATTTGGAAATGTTTACATTTGCTTCAGTGGTATATTGAGAGTGCCTATTTCTCCAAATGCCATCCATTGTGAATGTTTTTTTCTTTAGCCACTGTTAATGAACAATCAATAGAGAGAAAATTGTATTTAAAAAATATTTTAATCAATTCTACATCCTAGTTTTCAACAGACTACAAAAGAAAACCCAACCAGTCATTTCAATACCTGCGGGAAAAGCATTTGACAAAGTTTAGCACCTTTTCATGGTAAAAACTGAGCAAAATAGGAATAGAAGGGACTTTTATCCAACCTGATTAAAGGCATTTATTTTTAAAAATATATAGCTAACCTCATACTTAATGGTAAAAAACTGAATGTTTTCCCTTTGAGATGGAGAACCAGAGAAGCGTGTCTGCTTTCAGTTCCTCATGCAGTATTGCGCTGTAGGTCCTCACCAATGCAATAAGGCAGAGAGAGAGAGGGAGCGAGAAACTGATGGGAGGGAGGAAGGGCGTACAGGGGGGAAAGGAAGAGAAATAAAGCTGACATGATCCTCTAGAAAATGCCAAGTTCACTCATTAGAACTAGTAAATGAGTTTAGCAGGGTCACATAATACTAAGTCGAATGCAAAAATCTGTTATATTTCTATGTACTAGCAAAAAATCTGTTGGAATTCCCCCAATAACAACATTGTATATCATACGTACCTTCTATTCATATATATGTGCCCATTATAAATGAAATTGTTTCTTATTGTATTTCCAGGGGAACCTATGATATTTTAGTAACAAAAGATAATCAAACCCGCTCTGTTGGTCAGTATGACAACCATGGAAGTTTTGGAGAACTAGCTCTGATGTACAATACCCCGAGAGCTGCTACCATTGTCGCCACTTCAGAAGGCTCCCTTTGGGGACTGGTGAGTTAGAGAAATGGTTCTCCTTGCATAGCATGGTATTAATCCCTCTTACTTCTGGGTCTCTGTCCTTGGCTGTTGGTTCACAGTATATTTTATAGCTGATTATCTGAAAGACACTATGGAAGGTCTTGACCAATGTGTTTTTCCATTTCCCTGCAGTGATTTGTCAACAGAATGTTTATTGCAAATTACATGGAAAAGACTGGGTCTTGTGGCCTAGCAGCTGTGTCAGCTCTTACTTCATTTTCTCTTTATGTTTTCATCAGACAAGCAGAGAGACGAAGGATAACTACAGAGGAGACCAGTCTAGAAAAATAAGTGTCATTGAAAGCTCTGCCAAAAGTGTTTTCTATCTCTAACTATCCTAGGACTAACTTTTCACTAACAGATGGTGTTTGGCCATCTGTTTATTCATTGGTCCATGCCAATAGTCAGTAGATTTAGAAGACCAGAAAGGCTGACAGCGTATTCTGGGAAACAGAACTTTCCCAGAATATCTTAGGCGTAGACTGCTAAGGTCCTGTCCTCTATTATACATGACCCGCCTTGCATCCTTCAGTATCAGTCCTTCAAAATACATAACTCTCTTCCTTCTTAAAAGAATCATCCTCTTGTACAAATTCTAGATTTCGTTTTTAAAATGTTCACTTCTATGGTAATTTGTTTCCATTTACCCTACAAGCAGAATTAAAGGTATACCTTGAAATTATCAACATATTTCCTCAAATGAAATCACATTTTAAAGACATACTAAAGCACTTTATTGTGCTATACTAGTGCAGAATTAAGAATGCTCCTGAGCAGGACTTCCCTGGAAGCCCAGTGGTTAGAATTCCTTGCTTCCACAGCAGGGGACTCAGGTTTGATTCCTAGTTCCCACAGTGAACTAGGATCCTGAATGTGACGTGGTACAGCCACACACACACACACAAAAAAACGACTGGTCCTGAGGGATGAGTAATACACTGGCTTAAGAAAAGTACGTCACACACTTGGGAACCCAGTGCTTAAGATATTCAACATAGATCAAGAAAACTGGGGGGAAATAAACTCAGTTTTAAAATACGTTGATGACAACTTCTAGTCCAGGCCAAGACAGAATAGCCCCATTCCTCCCTAGTCTTCCCTCTTAAAGCTAGAAAACTCTGGATATGATACAACAGACAAACATAGGCGACCCTGAGAGAGGGAAACGAGAAGGTAGACTGTTAGGGATTTCAGGACTTCAGGAAGGATATAGCAGTGAGTTCCCCAGGTTTTCTTACTAATTGCCATGTATCCCAGCATTTTTCAATAACTGAAAGAACTGTCAACTGGAAATTCTACACCTCGTGAGAATATCCTTCAGAAATTAAATTTCCTTCAGAAACTTTGTCACCAGCAAGCCTACCTTGAAAGAATGACTCAAGGAATTTCTGTAAACAGAAAGGAAGTGATAAAAGGAGATTTGGAATATCAAGAATAAAGAAAGAACAACCAAAAGAGTAAACATATGGATAGACATAAAAGTCTATCCTCCTCTTTAGTTTTCTAAAATAGTTTAGATGCTTGAAGCAAAATTATAACATTGTCTTATGTGATTCTCACTGTATGTAGAGGAAATATTTCAAAGGGGCCTAAATGAAAGTTAAGCTTCTACACTTCACTCACACTTCTAAAATGTTGACATCAGTAGACCATGGTAAGTTACATATGTAAATATAATACCTAGAGCAACCACTAAAGTAACCTGTGCAAAGAGATATACTCAAAAGCTGTACAAATCAAAAGGAATTCTAAAAGGTAATTCAGGTAACCTATGGAAAGGCAAGAAAAGTGAAATAGAAGAACAGAAAAGAGAGGGGAGGACAGAAAACTGATAAAATGGTAGATATAGGCCCTAACATATGATTTGTTACTATAGATGATCTAAATATGCCAATTAAATGATAGAGACTGGTAGAATGGATTATCTTAAATGACCCAACAATATGCTATTTATAAGAAACTCACTCAAATATAATAGTATAGGTAGGTTGAAGGTAAAAGGACAGTAGTAGATATACTATGCAAACATTAACCAGAAGAAGTCAGGAGAAGTTAAGTTAGTATCAGATAAGTAGATTTCATGGCAGAGAAAATTACCAGAAACAGCAGAAACTCTAACCCTATTATTTTCATAATAATGAAAGAGTTAATCTACCAAGAAGACATAGAAGCCCTAAAGTTGTATATACCAAACAACAGAGCTTCAGAATATGTAAAGCTAATACTGATAGACTGAAAGGAAAAATAGATAAATCCACAACTGTATTTGGAGACTTCAGCATCCCTTTCTCAACAACCAATAAAACAACTAGAAAGAAAATCAGGAAGGTTATAGGATTTAGCACCACCATCAACCAAAAGGGTCTAATTGAAATTTATAGGACACGTCACATAACAGCAGAGAATATACATTCTTTTCAAGCCCGTGGATGTTTACTGAGATAAACTACATATATCCTGGGATATAAAAAGTTAGCAAATTCAAAAGAATTGAAATCAGACAGTGTGTTCTCTAACCACAGTGGAATGAAACCAGAAATAAGTAACAGAAAGATAACAGGAAAATCTCCAGACACTTGGAAATTAACCCATTCCTAAGTAATCTGAAAGTCTCAATAGAAATTTATTAAAACTGAACTGTAAAACTGCTTGCCTCTGATTGGGTTATGAGAATTAAACAGAAGGACACAAGACAAGCCATTCCCTTAGTGCCTGGCATATGTTGGGTGCTACCGAGTTGGGACACCCGCGCCCCTTGGTTGTGGGGCTGCTCCCCACCCTTCTCTTCCTGAAGCCCCCTCTCCTAAGACCCCTGCTGTGCCTTTCTAGTTCCTCGCCTTATCCTGTGCAGTCTTTGTTCCTGTTCCTGCTATCTTAAGTGAGATTCATCTCCCTTCTGCCTTAAGTGATCTTTTTAGATGTCTTTTTCTCCTGCTTTACAGTCCAAGCCCTTCTAACGCTCCAGTACTTCCTTCAAGAGAGTGACCCCCAGAGTGTCCTCCACAGTGTGACTTCTCACTTGTGCCTCCCAAGGTCTTAGAAATGCCCTCTGAGGCTAAAGCAGGGAGGACCTGGTGTTGCCACTGAGTTTCTCAGATTGGATTCCATATGGCTCAGACTTTGGTAAAGCATCTGCCTGCAAGGCAGAAGACCTGGGTTCAATCTGGTCAGGAAGATTCCCTGGAGAAGGAAATGGCACCCCACTCCAGTACTCTTGCCTGAAAAATCCCATGGACAGAGGAACCTGGTAGGCTATAGTCCATGGGGTCACAAACAGTCGGACACAACTGAGCGACTTCACTTTCACTTTCTTTTACTAGGGGCAACTGTTACACTTAGTCTCTGCTCCCTCTTTGTCTTGCTTGCATGAAAGTCAGTAGAATCTTTCTCAGGAAACTTCTGCAGTCAAAGGAAAGGGTTGCATTCTTTTTCTCTTTTGAACTTCAGGGCTGTTTGCTGAGGGAGCTACCATTTCACAGTAGGAGATTCCTCTTCACAGCTCCATTGGAAGCTCCCTGAAAGCTGGGGTGGTGCTTTTTTATACCCTCCACAGTTACAGGAACTGGCCTTGTTCAGCATGGGAGCTCTGAAAGTGTGAAAGCATACATAGAAAGGTTGGAACACAGATAAGTCACTCTAAGAGATATCAGTTGTTTTCTCTTTAGCTGGAAATACAGTTCATTGCTGCAATTGTGGTAATCTTTGTTATGTTATTGGTGGCTCAGATGGCTATGAATCTGCCTGCAGTGCAGGAGACCCAGGTTTGATCCCTGAATTGGGAAGATCCCCTGGAGAAAGGAATACCCACTTCAGTATTCTTGCCTGGAAAATCCCATAAGCAGGGGAGCCTGGCAGGCTATAGTCCATGGGGTCTCAAAGAGGCAGACACCACTGAGCGACTAACACTTTCACTTTGTAACATTAAAAATGGATTTACAAATACTAGTTTTTTGACAATGTCTACTCAAACATAAAGAAGGGAACTTTATAACTCCCATTGTCTCAATCTTGAGTGTTCTCTTTCCACAGCACCCTTGGCCTCGATTGGCCCAGAAAACACATGGAAACTGAAGTCTAAAGATAGTGGAGTGATATTCCAAAGTACAACAGTAACATTAGTACATCTCCAGCCTTGGACTTCAAAAAAGTAGTGGCAAGTGGTGCAGCCCATTAGAGCAATCAGGGATGGCATGGCTCTTTGCAAGCAGACAGATGGAAGAGAAAATGGGGGAAGAGTCTGTCTTAATGCCAGAGAGCAGACGTCGTTTGTACATCAGTTTAGGAAGGGACGGTAGGAGTCTGCCACGTTTACCCTAGGAGCACGGGGCACAGGAGGTGACTTCTACAGATGGAACTTGCCATGGGATTGGACCAGGGGACTCTGATGGCGTGTGACCCGGTGAAATCTATTTAGACATGTCTGCCCAGTTGTCTTCTGTGTGTTTCCTCCACCCAGCTCCCACCCCATCATCAAGAAGACTAAAATAGCAAACCTACACCTAAATTTGCCCTTACCCCCTTACTGTGTCTCTTTTCTCTCAGCCTTTAGGATGTCATTAGTGTACTTTGAAAAAAAAATATTTCTACTCCTGAGAGCCCAAAGTAGAAGAAAGGTGCAGTTAACTTAGGTATAAAAAACTGCCTAGTCTTGTAGGAGCCTAAGCAATTAACATTCTCTTGGCTGCGTGTCCCTCCCCATACACACATACATGTGTTTGAGAAGTACCTGACCATAACTCTGGTTAACTGTCTTGAGTTTGAATCCCTGGCTTGCTGGGGTCAGGATATGTTTCACATGCCTGCCTTCCATCTTGAATTTCCTACTTCCTGTCTCCATTAATTTATAAAACCTACCTCCCCTTCGGATACCAGAAAAATTTATATTTTTGCAACAAAATTTTCCTTGATCACTCCAGGCTATTGTGAATGCACTCTCTCCTCAGAATTCTTGTAGGACTTGCTTTGTCTGTATAGTTCATCTAGCAAATTTCATATGCAGTCTTGAACTGTGTTTTTTTTAATTCCAATAAATTTTGTATCACTTCCCCATTGAGATTATGAAGTCCTTGAGGGCAAGAACTATCTTACTGTTTTTTTTTTTTTGAAGGTGTTTCTTTTCACCTTGAACAGTGACTGTGAGCTTTTTTAATTTTTTATTTTATTTATGACCCATAGGTGGCACTCATTGAGTACTTGACAGCAAGTGACAATGTGAGACATCTGTCTTGTCCAGGCTGCAGATCTTTTTTTTCCAGTGATGACTCAAATTGAAATATCATTAAACACTCAATTGATCCGGTACTTTCCAAAGACCTCCAGTCTTTGCTGTGGCATAGTTTTAATTAAATGACAGATGCTGTCTTATACGAGCACTTACCAGAATTTTCATATTCTTTCTTATAGGACCGTGTGACATTTAGAAGAATCATAGTGAAAAACAATGCAAAAAAGAGGAAGATGTTTGAATCATTTATTGAATCTGTGCCGCTTCTTAAATCACTAGAGGTAAAGCCTATTTTAGTATAAGTCTGTACATGGGGACTTAAGAAAAGCTGTTAAACCAATTCTCTTGATAGGTTTCTTAATTTATACTATTCTAGCCCATTTCAATGTTGTATAGATATTGTCAGTATCTCTGACTTTTATTTAAGGTCTTTTCCTGAGAATTTGTGTGTTCATTGTTTCAGGTGTCAGAACGAATGAAGATCGTGGATGTAATAGGAGAAAAGGTCTATAAGGATGGAGAGCGCATAATCACTCAGGTGAGTGGGGACCTCGGGCAGCTCCTTTTTTGAAGTCACCTCCTGAAGGACTAGTGCATTTGTCCATTCATCCTGGGGAACTCATGTTGCGAGGTACTCAGGCACACTTGCTGCAGAATCTTCTGAAGCCCATCGATGTTCACCTCTGGCCTCTGTTCACCTTTCCTTGGCTTCTGGCTTTGTTCTTTTGGATATCGCTTTCTTTTAACCCTGAGTAAGCCTCCTTCATCACTGTTAAAACCTGGAGGTCAGAGAGTTATATATTTTCTCTCTGTGTTTGGCCCAAAGTGTCTCTTAGCTAACCCAATACACAGCAGTCTTCAGTGATTGACCAGATTTGTAAGGTGTCTTTAGTGTTTCCCTTGTACCCTTCTGTCATGTTACTTCAAGTACTGTAAGGATCGCCACACAGTGGACTTGAACATTATGGTAAGTGCTGTGTAATAAATTTCTTTATCTACTGTGTTTGCTTTTTAAATTATATGTAAAAGGTATTATGGTCGGCTTCCCTGGTGGCTCAGAGGGTACACCGTTTGCCTGCAATGCGGGAGACGGAGGTTCGTTCCCTGGGTCGGGAAGATCCCCTGGAGAAGGAAATGGCACCCCACTCCAGTACTCTTGCCTGGAAAATCCTATAGACTGAGAAGCCTGGTAGGCTACAGTCCATGGGTCGCAAAGAGTCGGACACGACTGAGCGACTTCACTTCACTTCACTTCAAAAGGCATTATAGGTTTTTCCATTTTATATTTCCGTTTACATATTATGAACTTCTCTGTGACTGGTTCTGGCAAGATCACTGGGAAGGGGACTTCCCTGGCAGTCCAGTGTTCAGGACTCCATGCTTCGACTGCAAGAGTCACGAGTTAAATCCCTGGAGCTAAGATCTCACAAGCCACACACTGAAGCCAAAAAAAAATTTTTTAATTAAAAAAACAAAAGGAGCACTGGGGAGATATCTGGTTGGTCCGGGTTAAGGAATGTGCCCTCCTTGAACCTCAACTTGGGGCTAGAAGGAAGACTCAGAGTGGACAAAGCTAAATCCCCAGACCACCCTTGGGGCCTGGAGGTGGAGTTGACCCAACCAGTGCCACAGAAATTAATCAGACAGATGGCAGAAGGAGAGAGAGATGCTCCCAGAGAAGAAGGACTAATGAATAAATGGTGTCTAAGTGGCAGCTCCAAATGCCTTTGTTTTCCAGATAGCCCCACTGTTAATAATTCCTTTAATTAGAAGTTGGTTTGATTCAGTAAGCATTTGTTAAGATAGACAAGTAGGACCAGATTTAAGTGCTGTAATGAGAGGGGAAAGAATGACAATGAGAATGTAGAAAAGGAAGTATTCCATATGGTTTCATAAGAGGAACCAACCTTAGAACAAATGCCTTTTCAGCATTTGAAGTCAGAGGAAGATCTTCCAGGGCAAGAGAACAGTATAAGCAAAGGCTGTGGGTGTGAGGTGTGTTCCAGGCCAGGTGTCCTGGTATGGGAAGAACGTGCAGCTGAGTTGCCGAGATGGAATGTGTTGACTGGCCACATTTGTTTCTGAACCTGCAGCGCTTTAATTTACCCCCAGAGGATCTCTACTTTTGTCCTGAAAGCCTCAGGCCTTCAGGAGGTATATCAAGAGGTATAAAAACCCACAGTGTTTTCTGGGATATGTGTGTTCTTGAAGTTAGGAGTGCTAGGTGGTAGTGCAGAATGGCCACAAATTAAGATGATACCCACCTTATAGACCCCTTTTGGCAGTGTGTCTTGACCAAGACTTCTCTAAGGACTAGCAGTATTAGCATTATATCAGAATGTTAGAAATTGTTAGGAATTATGGTTCCTGGGCCCCACACCAGACCAACTGCAAAAACCATACTTTATATTGTTTTGTTTGTCTGCTTGTTTGTTTGGTCAGCTTTGTTACACTGTATTTGACATACAATAAAATTACCAAGTTTAAGTATACAATTTGAGAGTTTTATAACCACCCCTATAATCATAGGGTAGAGGTTTTCTAATCACCTCAGAAAGCTGCTTGTTTGTAGTTTAAGTAAATCCCCTCACCTACCCCCTTATTCCTGAAAACCACTGATCTGCTTTCTATCACTTTAGAAATTCCTTTTCTAGAATTGCACACAAATGAAACCGTATGATGTGTAGTATTTTTGTGTCTGACTTATTTCTCTTAGCATAATGTTTCTGAGGTTTATCTATGTTGTATGTTTCAGAGGATTATTCCTTTTTGTTGGAGAATAGTATTCTATTATATAGATGTACCATAACTTGTCTTTCCACTCACCAGTTGAGAGCCATTTGGGGTCTTTCCAAATTTTGGCAGTTATGAATAAAGCTGCAATAAACATTCACATACAAGTCTTTGCGTGGATATATGTTTTTATGGAATTGCTGAGTCACATGGTAAACATTTGTTTCACAGGTTGCCAAAATGTCTTTTAAGATATCTGTACCACTGTGCATTCCCCCAACAGTGTTCAAGAGTTCCAGTTGCTGTGCGTCCACATCAGCACTTAGTACCAGGTCTTTAATGTTAGCCATCCTAGAGTGAATATCTCATTTTGGTTTTATTTTACATCTACCTAATGTCTAATGATGGTGAGCATCTTTTCCTGTGATTGCTTTTCATCCATATGTTTTCTTTGGTGAAGTACACCGTTTGCCCTGTTTTAAATTAGGTCATTCGGCTTCTTAATATATCGAGTTGTAAGAATTCTTTTTTAAAAACAAAAAAGATTTATTTATTGATTTATGGCTGTGCGGGGTCTTCATTGCTGCATGTAGCCCTTCTGCCGTTGCAGAGGCTACTTTCTAGTTGTGGTGCCCTGGCTTCTCATTGCAGTGGTTTCCCTCATTGCAGAGCACTGGCTCTGGATCACTGGCTCAGTAGTTGTGGCCCATGGGCTTAGTTGCAACTTGTGGGATTCCCTGACCAGGGATTGAATCTGTGTCCTCTTCATTGGCAAGTAAATTTTTTACCACTGAGCCACCAAGGAATCCCCTGAGTTGTAAGAATTCTTTATGTACTCTGAGAACAAATCCTTTACCAGGCAAATGATTTGTAAATATTTCTCCCAGAATGTGGCTGTGAGGCTTGTCTCTTCATTTTATTAGTAATACCTTAAAAAGCAAAAGTTTAAAATTTTGACAAGTCCAGTTTGTCATTTTTTTCCTCTTATAATTCACTGTTTGTGTCCTACTTAAAAAAAGTTTGCATAATCAATAAGATTTTCTTTTATTTAACTTCTAGGCAAGTACTGTTCAATAGAAATACTATGTGAGCCACAAACAGTTTAAAGTAGTTTAGTAGCCAAATTAAAAAAAAATAGGTGAACTTTAATTTTAATAGGGTATTTTAACCTACTATATCTAAAATATTACATTTCAGCATCTAAGTGATATAACAGTTTAATAATGAGATATTTTACATTTGGAGGATATTCAGTCTTTAAAATTCAATGTATATTTTATACTTACAGTACCTATGAATTATACAAGCCACAGTTCAGGTGCCCAGTAGTGACATGTGACTAGTGGCTCCTGTACTGAACCATGCAATTCTAGTCTCATAGTTTTAGATCTTACATTTAGATCTGTGATCCATTTTGAATTAATTACAAGATAGAGAAGGTTGGAGCTTTTCATATGGATGTCCAGTTACTTCAGCACCATTTTCCTATTCTGTTGCGTGGACACTTGCAATGAGAATCACTCGCCCATATATGTTTGGGTGTATGTCTGGTCTCTTTTGTTCTACTGATCTATGCCTGTCACTCAGTTAATGCTGTGTTGTCTTGATTACAATAGCTTTATATAGTAAATCTTTCAATCAGATAGTTTAAAGCCCTCCAAATTTTTTGTTCTTTGTCTTAATTATTTTGTCTGTGCTATGCTCTTTGCATTTCTGTATGCATTTTACAACCAGCTTATCAACTTCTACCAAAAAAGACTGCTGAGCTTTCTTATTGGGATTACATAAGTTGAATCTATAGATAAGTTCAGGGAGTAGTTGATATCTTAATAGTGAGTCTTTTGTGACAATCTCAGCCTATTGAAAGTGATGCTGTTGGCTAGGAATGCCTGGGGCACTCATCTTTGCCCATACTGTAAATACTTGGGGTGAGCCTTCACAAACATTTACCCTGGCAGAGCCAGCGCCATAGCTGGACCAGCCCTTTTGGTTCTTATTATGATTGCAAGATGCACCTTGAGCAACAACCATCTGGGAACTTTGAAAAAACAAGGTTTATTACTCACAGGTCCTGAAGGGCAGACCCAGAGCCACACAGTGAGTTCACAGGGGAAAGTCCATCCATGCGCATGTACTGACCTGGAATTGCCTTTACTGGGGATGGCGGTGCTAGTGGTGCCCAGAGTTTTGCAGGTTTACTCCTTATTGGTATACCTCAAACATAAGATTATCTTCCCTGGTGGCTCAGACGGTAAAGAGTCTGCAATGCAGGAGACCCGGGTTCGATCCCTGGGTTGGGAAGATACTCTGGAGAAGGAAACGACAACCCACTCCAGTATTCTTGCCTGGAAAATCCCATGGACAGAGGAGCCTGGCGGGCTATAGTCCATGGGGTCACAAAGAATCAGACATGACTGAGCGACTAACACACACAAACAAAAGAGTAGGAATTTGGGCACAAGAATGTAAAAGTTGGGTCACTCGGGCAGTTTTCATTTGTTCTAGGAGTGGTTAAACAGGTGTATACAAGTGTAAAAATTGATCAAGCTGCAGCATTGAAATGAGCTTTAAATTATGATTGTTGTATATCTTTCTAAACAGAGGGCTCAGACACTGCCCTTTACCGCATCTTACTTGTACAGTCCTTCTCTACCGCTCACTACTCTCTTCTTGGTCACCATTGTCTCCATACATTTGACTATTACTCTTGACCTCCCGGCAGCGCTGCACATTGGTAATCACATCTCATTTGTGAAACTCCCTTCTTGGACCTAGAAACGATTTTCTCTCTTGGTGGCCCTGTGTCTCGCTCCTTTTTAGTTTCCTTCATGGCTTTCCATCCTTCATCAACTTATATCCTAAAGTTTTATATCCTATTTGTATTATACAAATAAAACTTATTGGTGATTTGGTTCTGCTTATTGGTGATTTGGATGTAGGGTCAATTCAGTCGCTCAGTCGTGTCTGACTCTTTGCGACCCTATGGCCTGCAGCTTGCGAGGCTTCTCTATCACCAGCGTCTGGAGCTTGCACAAACTCATGTCCATCAAATCGGTGATGCCGTCCAACAATCTTGTCCTCAGTTGTCCCCTTCTCCTCCTGCCTTCGATCTTTCCCAGCATCAGGGTCTTTTCCAGTGAGTCAGTTCTTCCCATCAAGTGGCCAAAATATTGGAGCTTCAGCTTCAGCATCAGTCCTCCCAATGAATATTCAGGACTGATTTCCTTTAGGATTGACTGGTTTGATCTATCAAACTAAAGGATGGTTTGATCTATCTACCAAAGGATGCAGAGTACCTACCCAACATAGCAACACAGAAATCCACAGACAGCCCCTTATAAGGCTATGGAGCAGTGATTATCATGTGGTAACCTAGGACTAGATTAACTCAGGAATGTCAGCCTTAGCTGTGTGTGATCCCTGTGTGATGCATGAAAGACATGAAGTCTTATGAAGACATACAACCTGTCACATGGAGTGAAAGCGCATGCTTAGTATTGGATTATTCAGTGTAGGTGGTCTTTGCTTCAGAAGCTAGGTGAGAAGTCAGAGACTGATGTGTGCCTGGGAGCCTCTTCCATAGCTGCTTGCCTGCCTCTCACCTCCTTCCAGGCTTTGCTCGCATCTCACCTTCTCACTGAGGTGCTCCTGTATGCTACATAACATCTCTTCCCTCACCACTCCAGATCCCACATTCCCTGCCCTACTTTTTTCCTGTGGCCCTTATTGCCTTCCAGTACAGCAGCATAATTTACTGATTCATTACATTGGTCATTTACAGTTTGTTTACTCTACCAGACTGTAGTTTCCACAAGGGTAGGGATATTGTTTATCCACTGATTTATCTCTCATGACACATAATAATTACTTGTTGAATTACCTGAATAACTGGTTTAGCTAAGTGGTTTAACATCAAAACAAGCAAAGCAAAGCCTGAGGCTTATGAGAGTGACATCAGCCCCCATGAAGGCACCTGCCTCACCAGGGCGGTGCTTTCTCCAGCTGCACGCTGTCCTCTGGAGGGCTGCATTTGATGGTGGAGATCGTTGCTGGGCTTCATGACCCAGGGTTAGCCAGGAGTCACCTTGACACTGCCTGCAGCTGACTTGGCTACTTACCCCTTATCATAGGTCTCATTAGCTGACCAACATGAGCTGTAAGAATACGATCTGTGCAGTTGCCAGCCTGGGTACATTCACGGAGACAGATGGGAATATCCCATGTCAGAAAGGAGAGATGTTTGTCAGCCATAGTTGGACTGATATCCCTGGTGATCAGGATCCTCCTGTTTTTGTTCTGAATTTGTTAGCCATCAATTGATTTGTAGGTGTGGAAAATAATAAAATTGGAGCTCAGGCAATGTGAAGATTGTCTGTTTCTGTGTCCCTCAGTACAGATGTATGGCTCTGATCTCACCTCCTCTCCCTTTTCAGGGTGAAAAGGCTGATAGCTTTTACATTATAGAGTCCGGTGAAGTGAGCATCTTGATCAAAAGCAAGGTGAGTTTATGTGTGATAATGTGGGTTGTTCCAGGGGAGATCCAGATGCCAGGTGTATGCACAGAATGTAACTGTTTACTTTAATAGTATGAAGTGTGTTTCATATGCCAGAATCATAATTGTTATGTGAGATATGTCACTGACAGAGACCAGGGTATAAGCCCACTCACTGATAAAGATTTAGTATATATATCTTTTTTGTTGCTTTTACCTCTGTTATTTAATTAAGGATATGAGAAGTAGTGGCCTATAAATCAATAAGAAAAAGGGTAAGTACCCTAATAGAAAATGGGAAGATTATTGAATATATAACAAAGAATACATTGTGAATGTTGGTTATGAAAAAGCTTCTTTTTTAGCATGCCAGGAAGGGAGTCTCTAGGGCAGTCATTGTTGTGGCCATTTGATGGATAAGGGGACCTAGAAAACACAATGACCTATAGGTGGAAAGAGTGATTCTTAGGATAAATTCATCATCATTAGATATTGTTTCAGGTTTTTTTAAGAGTAAAGAATTTTTAAAAATACTGACTTACTGTATGATACTAAATCAACTTAGTGTGAAACCTTTTACAGAATATTTTTTGTAAAAGTTAAGTGTGGAGAAAGAGGAATTCCCCAGTGACTCAGTGGTAAAGAATCTGCTGGCCACTGCAAGAGACGCGGGTTGGATCCCTGGATCAGGAAGATCCCCTGGAGAAGGAAATGGCAACCCAGTCCATTATTCTTGCCTGAAAAATCCTGTAGACAGAGGAGCTTGGCAGGCGACAGTCCATGGGGTCGCAGAGAGTCGGACACGACTGAGCAACTAAACAGCAACAATGGAGAAATAAAAATATGATTACTGCCTATAAGATAGCTTGATTCCTAATTAAAATTTTTTTACTTATAGTTTTTGGACTACTGATATATGTTTGTACATTTCTCATATTTATTGACACCTTCTGATCACAGCATAGTATTGTGTTTGTAGGTCCAACAGCACTGTGGCACTGGATTGGGAAAAAAGGGGAGCTTGTCAGAGATTCAGTCTTGTTCTCTGCCCCGACCTACTGAATGAAAATCTGCATTATATCAAAACTTACAGGGGGCTGGTGTTCACAATACAGTGGGATAAGTGCTCCTCTAGAGAAGGGACTAGGCCGACATGAGCATGTCTGCAGTCCCAGAGAATACGACAGACACTGGAGAGAGAGCATTGGCTCGGAAGGGGTAGATCAGCTTCAGAGCAAACAGGTCAGGGCAGAGGTGTGGAAGGAGGGAAAACCAAACCATGTAAGTGAGCATGGTGCTTTTATTTATTTTGCTAAATTAACCTTCAAAAAATTATTTATCTGCCCCTGCCATAAAGTGGCTCTTACAGATTGAAACTAATTCTTACTAATAAGTTATATTTTTTATTTAAACAAGTTATTGCTTAGCTTAGCAGATAGACTTGTTAAAAAAAAAAACTAGATAGTAAAATAATATATTATTCTCAGTAATTCAGAAAGCACAAAATATAACCTGTTTGATTTCTTAAACTATCATTTTAAAATTCAAACTACTATAAAAAAATTTTTAGTTACTTAACTCCTCTAAACAAATGTAGTGGGACCACTAGTTTAAGATGCAGATAGTACATAAAAATGAAATTGGTCTCTGTAATGTATTGTCTGAGTCCTGCTGGGCCTTAAGTCAAAAAGAAGTAGCTCTGAGTTGTGACTCTAACCAAGAGAAGCATTGGCATTATTTAGGAAGAATTAGCAAAAGACCTTGTCTTTTCCCTTGTGTCTCAGAAGTCAGCATCTACACTAAATGGATTGCATTCATATATATATTTAAATGTACATGTAATATATGAAATATTCCATATATTTAATACATGTTAAAGTAGATTAACATCATATTATGTTGGTATATATACTGTATTACATTAATATGTAATATTAGTATATAATATATACTATAATAATATTTATATATATATATATACACACATCTCACTTCTTGGTAAAAGCCAGCTCCTTTGGTTAAACCAGGCCCCCAGGAGTAGCCCATGCAGTTTACACAGTGTAGTCAGTCTCTGCAGCACGAATCTCTAGGTAATTGCGGTAAGTGTACTGAGAAGGGACCGCAAGGGTATGCAACTGGACGTGCCTACTTGGGATTCTGGAATCAGTCGTGTTCTCTACCTGTTCTAGACTAAAGTCAACAAGGATGGTGAGAACCAGGAGGTAGAGATTGCGCGCTGCCACAAGGGGCAGTACTTTGGAGAGCTTGCACTGGTCACCAACAAACCCAGAGCTGCTTCGGCTTATGCAGTGGGAGATGTGAAATGCTTAGGTAAGAAAGATGGTTTATGCGTTAATTTTTTTTTTTTTTCCCCTAAAATGCAGTATTTTTTCCCCATCAACACGCCTTGACTTACTCCACCAGCTCTCACATCTAGGCTTGCACAGTTTGTGTGACCAACCAGAAATGGGTGAATGTGTTCTTTTAGCATGCATTCGTGAGCACTGACAATAGCCTGTGAACAGGGTGGGCACAGAAGCCCCCAGCCTGTGTGGAAAGAGCAGAGATGGAGACTGCTATCCAGGGCTGTGCGGGGACAGAGAGAATGGGTGCTGCTACGCTCTGCAAAGTGTCAGTAGCAGGGCTGTGTCCACATAACACCCCGTCTTTTTCAAATGTCCAGTATCCAGTAGTCTGATTCCTCCGACAGGAATGGGCTTGTTTAAGAAAAGGTTTACGTGAGGGAAGCGACTTTGACTTGCTGGTGTGGAGAACTCATTCTCGCCCTCACCTCTTTCTAACAATACAGTTATGGATGTGCAAGCGTTCGAGAGGCTGCTGGGGCCCTGCATGGACATCATGAAGAGGAACATCTCGCACTATGAGGAACAGCTGGTGAAGATGTTTGGCTCCAGCATGGATCTGATCGATCCCGGGCAGTAGGTGTGCCACACCCCAGAGCCTTCTCAGTGTGACACCAGAAACTTCCGGTCAGCCACAGAACACAAACAGAAGACACGACAGAACCGTTCCTGCTGTTGCCACCGCCGCTGCCATTGCCATGGCCGTGGGCACTTAAAAAACTTGAAAGTCAGCACTAAAGGATGGGAGAGGTTCAACCCACACCTCCACTTTGCTTCTGAAAGTCCATTGTTAGACCACTCGTCACAATCACTCCAACCCAGTCTTCACATCTTTGGTTCCAAATGGCATGTCTCTCCAACAATTTAAGTGCCTGATACAAAGTCCAAAGTGTAAACATCTTCCTTTCCTCTCTTGCTGCTACTATGGCTTTTGAAAGTTACCACAGGTTGGCACGAACCCGTGGTGTAACTGTAGACACCCTCCCCCAGCCTCTGTCAAGGAGGGACATGTTGTAGCCTTCCGTCTCCTCATCTGTCTTTGGAGAAAGTCCACATTTGTTCACAATTGTAGCCTTTTTGGTCGTACCGTTTCAAGTGATGGCAGATGTGATGGAGGTCTGTGGGCCTGTGGCACTGTACTGTCTGCTGACAGTGGCACACGACAGCTGTCCCCCAGTTCTCAGTGATGCTTGGAGGGAGGTCCTGCCCAGGGCCCAGCAGGTCAGCACCCCAGAGCTCACTGATTGGTCATCAGAATCCACGTTAGACCAGAAAACTGGGGTTTGGCACATTCTTCAGGTAGCAGAGAGCCAGGGAAGGTTTTCTGGGTTGGGAGGTGTGTTTTCTTTTGTTTTAGTATATTTCTTTTCGTTTTGTTTAATCTCTGTGCAGTGTGCATGAGTGGATTGCTCTCCATCTATAAGGAGCCGGGGTCTGGGACTGCCACTGCTCTATCTGACCTAAATATGTTTCCAGGCCACTCCTGCCTGTCTTGTTTCCAGTTGCTTCTACCAGCTGATGGCAGTGTGCTGGCAAAGCCCTTCCCTTTTACTCCAGAGTGGTTACGTAGCTTTGCTGTTGAACTGTCAATTTTTAAACTCTTTAAAAAAAAAGCAGCTATCTTTGTGGGAAAAAAAAATTTTTTTTCCCCTCTATTTAGAGAATTCCCCTTGCTCGTAGTCCTTTATATCAGTTTGTCAGCTGACTCAAGCATTCATCCTAAAGATCAACTCTTTTTGTTTTAAAAAAAATTGGTATTGTGTACAATTTCATAGAATTACTGCAAAGACCTTTCTAATTAAGATGTTGGGATATTTGGGGTTCCAGTTGTTAATCCCACAGGAAAGTAACTTAGCTTTTTTTAACCTTTTGATTATATCAGGTAGAGTTCTGATGAATTATCATAATTAGCTAGATATATTTCAGAATGAAATTTTTTTTCTTCAGAATGACCTAGAATCAGATGTTACAAGATATCCTAAGAGCAGTGTGACATTTACCTAAAGGTAAATTTGGATGTCATAGCCACGTTTATATTAAATCAAGAGGCCCTTTCTGATATGAATTTTTTAAACTTATATATCTCAGTGAATCCCTGGGAGATTAACATGCTGGGGCTCAAGTCATCCCTGTTGTAGACAGTGATGGAGCCCATTCATACCATTGCCCTCTTAAACCAGACTGTCTGCTTTCACCGCAGACAGTATAGTTGAGAGATCTTTAGAGCGGCGGCTCATCATCGCCTTGCTTGGTTCCCCCTTTTCCTTGTTCTCCATGAAGTGAAAGCAGAAAGACTCTCAGTCGGCAGCCTGCGTTGCAGCTCTCAGAATTGGGAAAGGTTGTAACTAATACTCCAAAACCGGCAGCTAGCACCGGGAAAGCCTGTGTGGTTTCTCCCCATGATTTTCCAAGGCTCTTCTTTTGTATGGCATTGCTTTATGATCACATAAATTAAGAAAGCAGACATTGCACTTTAGCAGACAAGAGCCATACCTGTCTCTCACGCAGGTAACAGGTACATTGGGCTTCAGGAGTGACACAGAGATCTCGCCCCCAGACTGTGTAAGGACTCCGTGTGAACACGTGCCCCCTTACACTCCCCACCCTATCCCCATGCCAGCATTAGTTAGGGCCAGCTATGAATTCCAAGCCAGTCACTCCTGCAGGCTGCTAGGGGTAGGACTTCTCATCCTGCCCTCTTTCACATCCCAGTTCAGTCTTCCCCTTCATAGAAGCTCTGTGACACCCCCAGCATACTGACAGTTTCTGTTTTACAAAGTAGAATTCATCAGGTTTAAGTCTTCCTGCTCTAACTGTGGATGGACATATGGATCATCAGTGCAGACCCTCACTGCCTATAGGGCCCCTTGAGGGTCTGGCTTGAGGAAGGGAGTCAAGGGACCAGTGTGAGTGAAAAGACACAGCTGTTACCAAGGCACCAGGAGCCTGACAGTGTTCCAGTTTTTCCTTACAGCACGGGGAGTCGAAGGCAGCAGACCAAGTTGGACTCTGGATTCTGGACTCTGTCCATACCATGCTGTGCAAGCCCTGTGCTGAGAGCTGAGCCTCACAGGGAGGAGCATCTATTGGGAAGAGAGCTTTCTGATCATTGTTTTATAGCGTTCTCTTCTAGGATGGGTTAGAGCTTCATGCCCTCCATTCTGGCTTTCCTATTGATTTTGCATGGTGGAGGTTGTTCCTGAGAGCCTTGAGGTCTAACTGGCAGTATTATTTTTCCCACTGGCCCCACTGTATCACATCCCCTCACCCTCTTCTTTTGGTTGTATTCTCTGAAGGAAGGGTTCATCTTTCTTGTCCTCTTAATCCATCATCCTTACATATATAAATGTGTCATGTATGATTGCAATAGATTCTCAGAAATCCGGGTGGAGCTTTTCTTTGAACAGTTTAATGAGTGAATTCAGCAGCGAAATGTCAAGAGATGATTCTCCAGCTAGGAGAGGTACTGTTCCTCCTCTTACTTCCCAGATTCTCTAGTCACAATGGTCAGTGAGGTGCCACTGGCGCCCAGCCGCCCCTGGACACACAGCATCTCCATATCCTGTCATAGTGTACAAACAATCCTCTCATTTATGGAAATTAAAAGAGCATTTTTGCACAGAGAAAAAGGAAAAAGACCCATGAATGTCATCTTTCATATTTTGTTTTCAGTTGGCCAATGTTGAAATTTTTGTTCTTGACATGCACTTGTAAAGCAATCTCGCCAAGATACAAGTTGTTTTGGCTTTTCACTACAATTACCTCTTGTTCCTCCTGTCTTGACTGCTGACGTTGCTCAATGATTCTAATGTCTATTTTATGGGAAGCGGCCTTCCCGTGGGTTTCCTTTTACACACTGCAGGGCTATCTTTATACTTCAAGAAAAAAAAAAGGAGAAAACTGTCACCAAACTCATGGGGGATTTGCAGAAAACCATTTAGGCCACCTTGAATGAAAGGTAGATTCCTCATTGTTTTCCTGAGCTCATTGTAGTAAAAGAAATCTAATTCAGCATTATTGTGCTACCTCAAAGGTAAAAATGTTGTAAGGTCTTTTTTGGTCCTGAGTTCTACACGTAGTGTTTGAAATGTCTTTCAATTGGAATTATTTTTAAATCATGGGGGAGAATCTTGTTTTAACCTGTTTTACACTTGTATTTTAATCTCTGAAGAATAAGTGATTAGAAAGCAATCAATTCTTGCTCTGTGGTATTGAACATATACTTAAAATCATTGTTTGCCATAAAGAAGGTTGGGTTTTTTAAAAGGAAACTCTAGGGCTCGGCTTTGCTCTTGATTAATAAAGGCTGACAAATCACGTCTGAATCTATGGTGCAGCCTTGTGTACTGTTTTTGTCCTCTCATTTCAGGACTCTAGGCCATCACAACATTCATCTGGCAGATACATTATTGAGATTGGGGTGTGAGCTTGAAAATTAGAAAGGAGAGGACTTCCCTTGTGGTTCAGTGGTTAGGACTCAGGGCTTCCACTGCAGGGGGCACAGGTTCAATCCCTGGTCAGGGAACTAAGATCCTACAGCCAAAAAAGGAGGCAGGTAGAAAAAGAGATTATAGCAAATTGGCTCACACAGCTATGGAAACAGGCAAGTCCCTAGATATGCAGGGCAAGTTGTAGATCTAGAAATGCTGATAGTTCATTTCCAGGCTGAGTCTGAAGACCTGAGAATTGGGAGTCAATAGCATTGTTCTCATCCAAAGACTAGCAGGTTAAAGACTCAGGAAGAGACGACATCCCAATATGAAGGCAGTCAGGCAGGATAATTCTCTCTTTCTTGGGAGAGCCAAGGCTTTTTGTTACGTTCAGACTTTCAACTGATTGGATGAGGCCTGCCCACATTAGGGAGGGCAATCTGCTGTACTGAGTTCATTGATTTAATGTGTGCATGCATGTTAAGTTGCTTCAGTCGTGTCTGATTCTTTGCAGCCCTATGGACAATAGACCACCAGGCTCCTCTGTCCATGGGATATTGCAGGCAGGAATACTGGAGTGGGTTGCCATGCCCTCCTCCAGGGGATCTTCCTAACCCAGGGATCAAATCTGAGTCTCTTCTGTCTTCTGCCTTGGCAGGCAGGTTCTTTACCACTAGCGCCACCTGGGAAGCCTGATTTCAATGTTAATGTCATCCAAAACCACCTTTACAGAAACTCAGAACAGTGTTGGACCAAATACCTGGGCACCCCATGGCCCATAAGTTGGCACATAAACCACCACTGCATGCTATTTGAATCGTTTGGGCATGGTATACAAGACCATCCTGTCTGTCTCTTGCTGGGGAATGATACACTCACTAATGAAGCCCCCTAGAGAACATCTCCTGTCTGATGATATTAATTACTTCCTTCTCTGTAGCGTAGTTACTGGCTTCCCTAGTGGCTCAGAGATACAGAATCTGCCTGCCAATGCAGGAGATACAGTTTCTATCCCTGGGTCAGGAAGATGCCCCAGAGAAGGAAATGGCACCCAATCCACTATTGTTGCTGGGCAAATCCCATAGACAGAGGAGCCTGGCAGGTTACAGTCAATAGGATCACAAAGAGTCAGACACAACGAATAAACAACAACATTGTTACAACTAGCAATGCCTCTGTGATAGCCCACTGTATTTACAGTTTCTTTCCCAGTGACCAAAGGAAGCTCATTCTATAACAAAATCATGTTCCACATTGACCTTGCCTTCATCTGACATTACAAAAGGGCTAAGTAACAGGTGAATATACAAAACACTCATGTGATAGGGGTCTGAGAAGCTGGTTGCTGAACTACACAAAGCCAAACTGGCCTTGTTTCGAGGCTTTAAACATTAAATATGGTTTGGTCTTTGTGGTTTTGGTGGCGGTATTACTATGAACAGTTAAGAAGTGCCAGGAAAATGACAGGATTGTATGGTTTGCAGCCTTCACCTTGAAGAGTGAACATTATATGAGGACTTTGCTTTCTATATATGTTCTAACAGGAAGCTAGAAAGTTGGTGCCATCAAATTAACTGAATATATCTTTAGTGATTTTAGTGCATCAACTTTTTAACATTCTACCTGCCACAACTAAGATCCAAGATCCCAAGTGTGGCAGCTAAGACCTGGCTCAACCAAAATAAAATAAATATTAAAAAAAAAAAAAAACCTTATGGCATCTGGTCCCATCACTTCATGGCAAATAGATGGGGGAAAACGAAAACAGTGACAGACTATTCTTGGGCTCCAAAATCACTGTGGATGGTAACAGAAGCCATAAGATTAAGACACTTGCTCTTTGAAAGAAAAGTTATGACAAACCTAGACAGCATATGAAAAAGCAAAGATATCACTTTGCCAAAAAGGTCCTTCTAGTCAAAGCTATGGTTTTTACAGTAGTCATATATAGGAGAATTGGACCATAAAGAAGGCCGAGAACCAAAGCATTGATGCTTTTGAAATGTGGTGCTGGAAACGACTCTTGAGAGCCCCTTGAACAGCAAGGAGATCAAACCAATCAATCTTAAAGGAAATCAGTCCTGAATATTCATTGGAAGCACTGATGCTGAAGCTGAAGCTCCAGTACTTTGGCCACCTGTTGTGAAAAGCTGAATGGCTGGAAAAGACCATGATGCTGGGAAAGATTGAGGGCAGGAGGAGAAGGGGATGACAGAGGATGAGATGGTTGGATGGCATCACCAACTCAATGGACATGAGTTTGAGCAAACTCCAGGGGATAGTGGAGGACAGGGAAGCCTGGCATGCTGCAGTCCATAGGGTTGCAAAGAGTCGGACACAGCTGAGTGATGAACAACAAACAACTGTTAGGTCTGACTCAGCTCATTTGCTCATTGAAAAAAATCTTGATTACTTGCCGTGGATATTCCTGACAGTGCTTAAATTCCAGAAATTATCAAGTGTTANGGATAGTGGAGGACAGGGAAGCCTGGCATGCTGCAGTCCATAGGGTTGCAAAGAGTCGGACACAGCTGAGTGATGAACAACAAACAACTGTTAGGTCTGACTCAGCTCATTTGCTCATTGAAAAAAATCTTGATTACTTGCCGTGGATATTCCTGACAGTGCTTAAATTCCAGAAATTATCAAGTGTTATGATACTGGGGTCTGAAGGGCATTCCTGGACCTTTCCTCCAGTGCTCTGGAGCTTATCCTCGTGTTTCTGGACTCGTCACATGGAGAGTAGCCCCAGTCACCTGCCTCAAGGATGATCATGCTTCCAGCGCCTGTGGTTGCCCTTGGTCATGCTCCTCTTCTGTATATGGCTCTCATGGTCTTTTCTCTTTTTTTTGTTTTAATATTTATTTTAAATTTTTTATATATTTATTTATATATACCAGGTCTCTGGTGCAGCAAGTGGGCTCTTTTTTTTAATACTTACTTTTATTTGTTTACTTGTTTGGCTGAGCTGGCTTGTTTGGCTGTTGGTTGTGTCATGTGGGATCTGATTCCCTGACCAGGCATCAAACCCAGGCGCTCAGCATTAGGAGTGTGAAGTCTTAGCCACTGGATCACCAGGGAAGTCCCAGCAGGTGAACTAGTAGTTGTAACGTGTGGGATCTAGTTCACCGGACAGGGATTGAACCTGGGCCCCCTCCATGGCGAGAGTAGTCTTAGCCATTGGACCACCAGAGAAGTCTCTCCCTTTGCCTCTTAAAGTGAGTAGCTTGGACACACAAGCATGCAGCACCCCTCACTGCCTTGACTTGCATCAGATGATTATGGTTCTCAAAGCATCTCAGGAGCTGACAAAAGAGAAAGACAAGATTTAAGATTTTTAAGCAAGGCTCCCTCCAGGTAAGGACTTCTCAGAAATTGTCATCTTCATGCCGCTGTTGCTGCTGCTAAGTCACTTCAGTCATGTCCGACTCTGTGTGACCCCATAGATGGCAGCCTACCAGGTCCCCCGTCCCTGGGATTCTCCAGGCAAGAACATTGGAGTGGGTTGCCATTTCCTTCTCCAGTGCATGAAAGTGAAAAGTGAAAGGGAAGTCGCTTAGCTGTGTCCAACTCTTCACGACCCCATGGACTGCAGCCCACCAGGCTCCTCCGTCCATAGTCACCCTAAATATCCAGATGAAATTTCGCCAGAGTCGCTTTGCTGACCTGGTTGCTTCTGGCTCTTTAGTGTGTGACATTTCTTCCCCTTCTTCTTTGACTTCTTCCTCAACAGAATCCTCCATCCTGGAACTTCTTTCTGTTCTCTCAAACTGCTCATCTAGCTTGTCTTTAAGTACACAGGGTCAAGCAGTGCCCAGCCCATTTGAAGACTACAGTGCTGGAGGCTGAGTAGACTGGAACATGAAGCAAAGGGGGACTGGGAGCTGTCCTGACACTCGGAAGCCAGCAGGACCTGACTCTTCACCAGTCAGTCCATCCCCACAGGCGGAAAAACGGGTGTATGCCAGTCCACTCTTGGGGAAGGCAGTGGAAATAGATGGTATCGGCCAGATCGCCACAGCCCGTCCTCCCTCGGCAGAACTGCACTGAGGCAAGGGACAGAGGTCACTGTGTGTGCTCCCGAGAGCAAGGATCTAGCAGTCTCCTCTCTGGCCAGGCCCTCTATCCCCAGAAAGAGGAAGGAGGGGTGTGCACTTGGATTTGTTTAACACACAACTGAAAGGGAAGAGCTAAAGTCCAGACCCACCCGATAAGCAAAAACAGCACTTTCAAGCATAGTTAAACTGGACGTGTTTCTTCTGGGCATGAAGGGACACCTGTAGTTAGTACACATTCCCAGGCCTGCCCTCAGCCCGTCCCAGGCAGCTGAAGGAGCAACTGAGCCTCAGGCCTGCGGGACAGGCAGGAAAGAGGCCTCTTGAGGCACATACTCATTAGTCCCAGACAAGTCGGAATCCTGCAGGAGACCCCTTGGCCCCTGGGTGTCCTGTCCCAGAGCTGTGCAACTGGCTCAGGGTGAGAAATGGGGCCATGCACAGGCTAAAAGGCCCCCAGGAATTGGCCTGGACCCCAGATGATGGGCTCTGCCCCCTGGAAGTTCTGGAAGCCTGACCACTTTCCCAAGCAGGATGGAGCTGGGGGACAGAGGGTATTTATGACCCCCACAGACCCTAAACTCAGGCACTGCATCTGCCTGAGAACTCACGATGATTCCACCCAGCTGACAGCTCCTGCCCGAGGCCCCACCAGACAAGGATGAGTTGGAGCCTTCATCTAGGGCCTTGGCTTGCTCCACTGTGAAGAAAGAGGTAGACTCATGGGAAGGCATGCACACAACCCCTGCCCTTGGCTTTGCCCACAGGCAACAGTCCAGGAGGTTCCCAGCCTTGCCTCTCACCTGCCTGGGCTGGGCCAAGGCACAGCTACTGTCAGGAGCTGGGGCCTGGAGGCTGGTGCGGTCTCTCCCGCTGTGCTCACTTTAAGCTGGACATGACAGCTCACAGAAAAAGCAGCCCCTACTCCCTGACAGAGCTGATCTCAAAATTTCAGACTCGGGTGTGTTATCCTCATACCTGATCCATGGGTAAAACTATAACAGGAGGGTGAGCCTCACATCCGGGACTAGGTTGAAGTGCTGGTGAAGTACTGTAGGAGTACAGATGCAGGGCCTGCCGAGACCAGCTTGGCTTCCAGCACAGTAGAAATTCTTCCAGCTGCCTCACTAGACTCTTTACTCCCCGCATGAGCTGGTGACAAGAGTGTATGTGTCAAGGGTATTTAGGAGTATCTGCAGCCAGTCCCTCCCACCATGGCCTAATCCCAGGGCTGGCTGGGGGTGAGAGGGGGACATCTGGGATTTGAGTCCCTCCCCTGCCCGGGTGGGAACAGCATGTTCCCTACTCAGAGATGCTCATCCAACTGATGAGGACTAGGGGTCCTGGGAGGACTCCAGGCGGGAGGAGACAGGGTTGAGTGAGAATGGCCAGCTCGGTTTGAGAAACCAGAAGGGAAAGGAACTCCAATAGACATCTGATTCCAGAACAACTCTATGTACTCCCAGCCCCAGCCCTCCCCTGGCCCAGGCCCTGGCAGAGAGGAGCGCTACCTCACTCCCAGCCCCAGCCCAGGGCTAGAGGGAAGACAAGGCGCCACAGCTGTTCACACACATACCTCAAGCTCTCCCCTGCGGTCGTCTCCAGCATAGAAGGGCTGCCTTGATCTCCTGGTCCAACGCTGGTCCCCTGCACCTTTGGACGGCCTCTTTCACCTCATAGCCCATTCCTGCCTGGGGCCTGGTTACTTCTACATCCCTGAGATGAGGTCTCTGAGCAGCACCTCGCCTCCATCCTTCACCTTCAGGCCCCTGTCCACAGTTCAGCCCTGTCCTCTAGCCTCTTGCAGTCCCTGCTCACCCTCCCCCAGCAATGGCCTCACCTGGTTTTCAGACAGAAAAGAGAAGCGATGGGTCGGAAGCGCCGGGCTCCTCCTCTAATCGCCATGTGCTCTGCTCACTCTGCCCCACTGTTCTCCCTTCACTGGCAACAGCCCTAAGACTTGCCTGCAGTTCTGCGCTCACCTCCCGTCCCTCACAGCCCAGCCCTGCCCTGTGCTTCCCGGTGGCTAACAGGGTGGACAGAGCTACTGAGCAGCTGAGAAGAGCCAACCCTCTGGAGTCTCAGCCTGATCCACCATGGCAGACTTTTCCCTTCTACCTCAAGAACCACCTCCCCAGGATCATCCAGGTCTCCTGGTTTTCTTCCCACCTCCGTTGCCAGGTGTAACCCAGACTATAGTTAAAGGTTGAAATGATCCAGGGCTCCACTCTGGGTTCTGGTCTCTCCTACCTTGGGAGGTTTCAGCAGGGACAGCCCTGGGGTGTTACCTCCCTGTTGAACACCTTGGATTTAGACCTCCACCTGGGACATCTGCTGATCTGAGGGTCTGATGGCCCCAGGTCAGGGTCCTTCTCCTGGCTCTTCACTCTTCCTACTGGGAACTTGCTGAAAGGCTTCTTTCATTTTTTTCCCCTTTTAAAATGTTATTATTAAAAAATTTTTTAATTGGAGGATAATTGCTTTATAGTGTTACGAGAGTTTCCACTGCACAACATGAATCGGCTCTAAGTATCCATATATCCCCTCCCTCTTGAGCCTCCCTCCCACCCCCCTTTAATTTTTAAATTAAAAAATTTTTTTAATGTGGAATATACCAAAGGTATGCAAGACAAAGACATTCCACTCAGTGGTTTCCCATAGGCCAGAAACTTGGAGTGCAGCCCAGATGAAGACACTGTCAGGGCCCTGCAGCCCCTCTTATGGCCCACCCGTCATTCCCTCCTGCTCTACCCTGAGTTTTAAGGTAAGGTGGTCATCACTTTCTTGATTCATTTTTACCACCTAAACATATCTAAGGAACCACTTTCCTCTACACTGAAATATATACCTGTAATTAAATGCAGAAAGGAGAAGCCGTCCTCACTGCTAGTTTTGAACAGTCTTGTCTTTCTCTCTTTGGCTTCTTCTGCCTCTCCCTTCTAGCATCACTACTCTCTGGAACCTGTGGTTACCAGAATATGTTCCCTATATTTCTCCTTGCTTATATAATCATATGTATATACACATATATAGTGTGTGTGTATATATATACTATACATATATACACACATATAGTATGTGTATATGTATATACATACTATATACACACATACATTTACAGAGTGGTTTGTCTTTGTTTTACATATTTAGATCATTTTTGTACACATTTTTCTTCATCTTACTTTTCTCATCTCAACTTTGTGGTAGGTCCCCTAAATCAAGTGGTATTATATATTGCAAGTCCTCCTTTTTTGATGGTGACAGGTCCCCACACTTTTTGATACTTCTCCCACAAAACGTGGAGTCTAATTTCTCTCTCCTTGGATACGGCCTAGTCTTAGTGACTTTGACTCTAATGAAGAGAATGAGGCAGAAATGACTCTGTGACTTCTGAGTCTAGGTTAGAAAGATGATACAGCTTTCATCTGGCTTCCTTTCCTCTCTCTCAGGACAGTCATCCTTGGAACCTAGCCACCCTGTTGTGGGGAAGCCCAGGGCACATGGAGGGGCCACGTGTGGGTGTTCCAGCCCCAGGTAAAGTCTTAATCGACAGGGAATTCCCTGGTAGTCCAGAGGTTAGGACTTGGGGTGTTCACTGCTGAGGGCCCGGGCTCCATCCCTGGTCAGGGAACTGAGATCCCACAAGTCATGCAGCATGGCCAGAAGGAAAACAGTCTTTGCTGACAGCCAACATCAAACACCAGACTTCAAGTGAGGAGCCTTCAAATGATTCCAGCCCTAGTTTTTAAGATACAGCAGAGAAGAGCAGTCTCCACCGAATTCATCACAAAGGGCAGGTTTGTGAGCAATATTAAAATATTGTTGTTTTAAGCCACTAAATTTGGGTAATATATTACACAACATAGTAACCAGAACAGTATGGAGATACCAAAATGTCCCGACGGTGCCCCATGGATGGCCATCGCTTTGCAATTTTCTTTTTACTACACATTTCTATAAGTGAGAATCATAACACTGGGATTAGAGTCCAAAAGCATATGTATTTTTATTTTATTGGAGCTTGTTAAATTGCTTTCCAGGGCTTCCCTGGTGGTTCAGTGGTAAAGAATCCACCTGCCAATGTGGGAACTACAGGTTCGATCCTGGTCCAGAAAGATCCCACATGCCACGGAGCAACAAAGCCTGGGCATCTCACACACACACACACACACACACACACACACACACACACACAAAGCCTGGGCATCTCACACACACACACACACACACACACACACACAAAGCCTGGGCATCTCACACACACACAAAGCCTGGGCATCTCACACACACACACACACACACACACACACACACACACACACACAATTGCTTTCCAAAAAGGCTATAACTGATCTTACCTTCAGCAACAGTGTTTGGACAAATATTTTTCCTCACATCCCTGAAAGCCAGACCTGATGTAGCTCTTTTTCTCTTTTGCCTTTGTTTTTTCTTCTTATCCATACCACGTGTCATGTGGGATCCTAGTTCCTCGACCAGGAATTGAACCTGTGCCCCCAGCAGTTTAAAGAGACTTATTCTCATTATTATTCTTCAAAAAAACATAGAGTTTTTTAGATCAGTTTTAGGTTCACAGCAAAATTGAGTGGAAAGTACCAAGAGTCCTCACATAACCCCTTCTTCTGCAACACACAGCTTTGCTCCCCATCAACACCCTGCATGAATATCATAGTTTGTTCCAGTCAGTGACCCAGTGGTAACACATCATCAACCAAAGTCCATAGTTTACAGAGTCCGTTCTTTGTGTTGCACATTTCATGGGTTTTTACAAATGTCTAATAACGTGTTCAGTTCAGTTCAGTCGCTCAGTCGTGTCCGACTCTTTGCGACCCCATGAATCGCAGCTCGCCAGGCCTCCCTGTCCATCACCAACTCCCAGAGTCCACCCAGACTCATGCCCATTGAGTCATGTATCTACCATTATTTCAGGGCTTCCTAGGTGGCTCAGGGGTAAAGAATCTGCCTGCAATGCAAAAGTTGCATGTTCGATCCCTGGGTCAAGAAGATCCCCTGGAGAAGGAAATGGCAACCCACTGCAGTATTCTTGCCTGGAGAACCTCCTGGACAGAGAAGCCCAGTAGGCTGCAGCCCAGGGGGTGGCAAAAGAGTCAGACATGACTTACAGTGACTAAACAACAACTACCATTGTATCAATAGTATCATACGGTATATTTTCACTGCCCTAAAAAATTACTTGTGCTCCACCTATCTCTCCCTCCTGGTCAAACACCCAGNCCTCCTGGACAGAGAAGCCCAGTAGGCTGCAGCCCAGGGGGTGGCAAAAGAGTCAGACATGACTTACAGTGACTAAACAACAACTACCATTGTATCAATAGTATCATACGGTATATTTTCACTGCCCTAAAAAATTACTTGTGCTCCACCTATCTCTCCCTCCTGGTCAAACACCCAGCAACCGCTGATCTTTTTATTGTCTCCATAGTTTTTCCATTGTTAAACTTTTCACTTTGATTTGCATTCCTTGCTTTCTGATGAATTTGAACATCTTTTCACTTTGTAAGGTTTTGTTGGTTGCCTCACAATACCCTTTTCCCCTTCATCTTTGCTAACAAATCTGAATTTTGTCCAGAGCAGCAAGTGTCCAGTCCCAAGTGATCTCCTGACCCCATTCCCTCATCTCTTAATCTCCTTATATCTAGGAGTGGCCACAGATGACCCAGTTTTAATCGTTGGGAAATAAATATAAGTCTACTGGGAGTTCTGGAAAGGTGTTTGCTTACCAGATAAGGGGGAAAGATGTGGATGGTGCCAACAGCAGGATTTTCTTCTGCTTTGCATACTAATGTGATGTCTGGAGAGACAACTACCACCTTGTAAAGCTGGGTCCACAAGCATGAAGACAAAAGTCAATAAGCTAAGGATGATGGTGGTATATGTAGTCATGCAGTGGAATACTATAAAGACATGGAAAAGAAAAGACTAAAGCAATACACAACAATATGGATGAAACTCACAGATATAATGTTGAATAAAAAAGCCCTATGAAAAGTACATATTGTGTAAGTCAATCTATATGAAATTTTAGATGAGCAAAATTTGTCTACGGTAATGAAAAAATGAAAATGAAAATGAAAATCAGAATAGTAGTTATCTTTGCAGGAGAAGTAGTAACTAAGATGCCAGGGGGTTACCTTCAGGGTGGCGGTGATTACCCTTGGGTGAGGTGATTGCCTTCTGCTGAGGACCATTCTGAGAGAGAGAGCTGAGAGTTGAGATCTGGACCACACACCACATCACAAATTTAATATCTTTCCACTTGTTCTTATCTTACCCTATAATAATGTTCTGTAAGTTTCATGTTATTTAATATGATTTTAGAAGTTTCTCACCCATATAGTTCCTATACTTTTCTTGATAATTTTATTCCTAAATATTTTATAGTTAGCTGAGTTTTTCTTGCTTATTTTTAGTAAATGCTCTTATTTAAAATATATTTTTCTTAAATTTATCACCTTAACATTTTCTCTTATCTATTGTAATAGTTTTCAAGAAAACTATGTGGAGGTTTTCTATATTTACAGTGATTGCATTAACTAAAGAGAGGATAAGGGTTGGGTAAATCATTTGAATTCCTGCTGTGTCCATTCTTGCCAGGTACCCAGTGTCTAGCCTGGGGAAGCCTGCGTTAAGCACGTATGGAAGGAATGGAAGAGTGAATTAAAACTGAATGGCCTCCAAGGAGACCTTGCCCTGTCCAGCTTCCTCCCCACACACAGGAGCACTCGAATGGGAGATTGGGTGGGCAGAGGAAGGGACAGGATACATCTGTGAGCAAAATAGATTTTCATCTGAGCCACGAGAGTGCACAGAATGTGAGATGTTAGAAATTTTAGGAGGTGAGCCATGGTGCCAGAGGCAAACAAAGGAGATGCTGGCAGAGACGTGATAGGTAACAATGGAGCACCCTCCACTCTGGCTTTTCTTTGAGGGAGTTGCTACTGCAGGGTTCTGAGCAGGGTAGGAGAAGTTCTGATGTATGTATACATAGGCTGCTGTGTGGAGAAGGCAATGGCACCCCACTCCAGTACTCTTGCCTGGAAAATCCCATGGACGGAGGAGCCTGGTAGGCTGCAGTCCATGGGGTCACTAAGAGTTGGACACGACTGAGCGACTTCACTTTCACTTTTCACTTTCATGCACTGGAGAAGGAAATGGCAACCCACTCCAGTGTTCTTGCCTGGAGAATCCCAGGGACGGGGGAGCCTGATGGGCTGCCGTCTATGGGGTCGCACAGAGTGAGACACAACTGAAGTGACTTAGCAGTAGCAGCAGGCTGATGTGAGGAGAACAAACTGAAGGTGGCAAGGGCAGCAGGAAGAAACTGGGACATGACTGAGACATTGTCCTGGGGAGAGGTGGTGGTGGCTTGGACTAGGTGGAAGCCATGGACCTGGTAAGAAGTGGTTTCATTGTGGATAGATGATTCTGTGGAAACAATTGGACTTTCTGATGCATTGACTCCAAGTGGGAAAGAGAGTCATCAACATGTACTCTGAGGTGACTGGCTTGAGCAGTAGGAAGGAGAGAGCTGCCATCACTTGTGCTGGTGAAGCTGGGGTGGAGTAGGTTTGAGGGATGAGCTGGAGCTAGGGTGGCACAAGTTGAGTTTGAGATGCCAAGAGGAAAGTCAGAGTGAGATGCCTAGTCCACAGCTGGACATTGATAGAGTCGGGCACTCAGAAAAGGTCTGACCGGACATACACCTTTGGGACTGATTGACATGTGGGTGGGATTTGAAGTCATGACCCTGAGTAAGATTATAAGAGCAATAGTGTAGACAGACAGAAGATGAAGAGGAGAAACCACTGACGGCAGAGGAAACCAGGAGGCATGGAGCCTTGGGAGCCACACAGGGAAGGTGCTTCCAAGAGAGGCGAGATCAGCTGGTCACAGGAAATCTTTCTCGCCTGTCATCATAAGGGCAGGCTTTTTCTTTTTTTCCCCTACTGCTTTTGTTCACTCACTGCTGTATTTCCAGTATGGTGTGTAGGCGCTCCATAAACATTTGTTGAATGAATGGGTATCTTCATGAATCCACACCTCTGCAAGCTCCCAGCACACAGGTGATTTTGATTTTTTTTTTAAGAGCAGAGAACAGGCAGGAGGCCCTACCCACTCTCAGTAGCATCCTTGTCCTGCCTTGCCTTGTCCCGCCTGCCTCCTTTGCCACATCGACATTCACNGGGGGCGGGGTGAGGCGGGGTATTTGCAGACCTAACCGTCTTATCCCCCAAAGCCCTAAAATGGATCCGGGGACGTCTTCATAGTGATAAGCTTCACCAGGGATGGAGCTTGCAGATCTTTCACGTTGGGTTGTTTGCAGACTGCATTTTGTCTCTTGCGTCCAACTGATTAGTTTCGTTTTTCGGTTTTATTCAATTTCTTATAGCCGAATTGCAGAAACATGAGCCCAAATGTTGTGAAGAGAAAATGTAGAAACCAGTAAAATCTAGTGCTCTTAGATACCGGGGAAGTAAAACTAATCACTGCTTGGAATGAAACATTTTGGTAGTGAAATGTACATAGAACAAGAATAAGATAAAATCATCTGAAAGAATAGTTTTAAGCACTGAAAGTTCTGAAACGTGGTAACAAAAAATGTTGCAGATCACAAGTTTTATGATTCTTTGTATAAAGCAGCACGATTACAGTAGTTTTGATGAATTCTAGTATTTAATTATTTGCTGTATTTGCATTTTTAGCAGGGTAACATTTTAAGTGAACTAAAATGCTTATTTACATAGATTTCTCTTGTGGAGTTTGTGTAATTTCATCCTGTAACCTGGTGTTTAGGGTTTAAAGAAAAGTTTCAGGCTCTACTGTTATTGTTTTAACTTTAACCACTACCAAAGTTAGAAACCTGAGCAAGATATATGCTTTTATCAAATTGGCGTAATGAATACGTTATCATGTTGACGTAATAAACCAGTTGATCACTTGGTAGTTTTTTCTGGAGGAAAAAGTCAGTTGAATGGTTACCTGGTATTCTACTTGGTTTACCTGCTTTGTAACTTTAGACATTAGAGTGGAATTCGCAGGAATTGTTAGGAATGGGATGGATGAGAGCTAGGACTGGAGTTGATACAGTTGTAAAAGCCAGTTTAGCAGATGTAATAAACTTCGTTTCATTTCAAGGCTTTGCAGGTGACATCCACCAGCCCTGTATCTGTCTGAGCAGTGGAAGGTGTGAGGAAGGCACAACTACTGGCTGATGAACTGTAGCCAGTCTTTTTTGCAGAGGGGTGCGAGGGGTGCCAGAGACTTCTGTAAGCTTAGAAGATGTCACCCGTTGCTAGGCAACAGGGCTAAGACTGAGCCTCCCCAAGGCCAGCTTGCTGAGGTGAAAATTTTCCATTGTTTGGCTCAAGGAGGATGCGCCGGGGATGAATTTTCCTTCAAGTGAAGTTATTTTACCTCGTGGGTTAGTCAAGACATTGAACACATTTTTGTATAGTAAATGATTGCTTTCCTGGGATTACATTTTAAAGCATATTGTTGTTTTTTAAATAAATTATATTTTTGCTTATTTGCATACCAAGTAGCAATAAGCAGTTCTAGTGTTTGCAGTACAGTAGCAAGGAAGAGGCCTTTTCCCCCAAAATTGAGTTAGGTGTTTACCTCAGAATTTGGAGGAAAAGAGTCTCCGAAAATGATGGATGAGGTGGTTTAGGTCTGTTAACCGTCCATCCATCACCAGCCTCTGCAGTTACGAACTCCTATCCGATCTTTACACTCTGCCTTCCTCCCTTCCCCTTAAAAAAAAAAAAAAATTGAAATTTTAGGAGGCCTATCCCCAAACTATAATATCCATTGCATATTACTAAAACAAGGGGCTACCCACAGTTTCTACACCTTTTGTTTATTGTTGTTCACTTACAAAGTCAGATCCAACTATTTGCCATCCCATGAACTGCAGCACACCAGGCTTCCCTCTCCTTTACTATCTCATGGAGTTTGCTTGAACTCATGTCCCTTGAGTCGGTGATGCCATAATTTCTTGATTTTTCTCAAATATTTGGTCATGGTCAGATGGCCCTGGTTGTTTCATTGTTTTGTTTTGTTTTTTTTTAATAGTCAGTTTGTTCAAATTAGGATCCAAATAAAGTCTGCAATTGCATCTGATGAAGTGTCTCTTAGATATGTATATGATCACTCTGTTTTGCAGTTTATCTGTTGAAACAACTGTCATTTATCTTGTAGGGGTTCCCACATTCTGGCTTTTACTGATTACACCCTGTGTTTGAGACCTTTGACAATGGTGGCCGGGTTTGAAGAGGTCACGACACCTGTATATCTTTTTAGTGAAGAAGTTGTGATGGAGTGGCCAGGGCTCATTCAAAAGTGAGCCCCAAACCGTGCACTCTTGAGGACTGTCGGGGACCTACAGGGCCACACAGCGTAAGGCCCTCCTCCTCCCTCTGTGTCATATGGTCCAGATTTTCCACATGGAACAGAGAGTCTTACCCGTCCTCCAGGAGAATGTAGGTATTTTGCTCCTTGTCTCCTCACAGACCTCCTCCTCTCACCAGTGTCGCACCCTCTGCCCACAGGCTGTTCATTTACAGGCATCTTGACCCAGTGCTCTTCTTTCTTTGCATGTTACTTTTGGAGTGCCATCTGCGCTTTCCTTTGCAGCTAATTTCCAAATCTGTTTTCAAGTTGAGTTCACTTAGGCTTCACTCCCACCTTACCAATTACCTGCTGTACATTTCTTATTGATGCCTTGATCATCCCTTATATTTAATTGTTGGCAGGTCAACACACATCTTCTCAGCTGTATCTGACTTGATGAACAAAACATCCTTGTTCTGACTTGTTTTGAAGACTCAGTATCTGACTCATTCCTGTAGTTTGATTCCGTGTATTAGGGGTTCTGAAGAGAGGGTCTGTGCTTGCCAGCTCCACGCATCGTATGCAGAGTTCAGGGAGGGTATGCATTTTCAGGACAGAGGCCTACAGTTGTCTCAGATTTTCTTGGGGGTCAGCTGCCCCCTCAAGGGTTGAGGGGGGCTACGGCGTGCTACACCTCGCCCTCCACCAGATCCTTCTCTATCTTCTCCCTCTCCCTCCTTAATGCCCTGTGTGGGCTGGGCTCTATGGGTGCAGTGGAGAAGGCAGGAGGCACTGTGCCCTGCCATGTGTGCCACTGAGTAGGGGAGATGATGTTAATGAGGTCATTCCAGGTGAGACAGGTGTTTGGAGATGGCAGTTCTGATGTCTTAGTGGCCCTAGAGCCTGGGGGCTGTCAGGATGTTTTCCTGCCTGCCCTCTTGGGACAAACAGATGCAGAGAGACTCATAAGAGGAGGAAGCCCAGGCGGCCAGATGATGGAGAGACCAGCTTGGTTGCAGACCCCCTCCAGGGGTTCACAGCTCTATTTGTTGGGGGGTGGCTCTTCCTGTTGTCATATCCTCCCTCCAGGGAACTCCCAAGCTTGGGACTGGGAGGGTGTGTTGCCTCCTTCTCTTTTACCTTTAGTTTTGACATCTTCCAGTAACCAGATATTAAATTCATAAGCTTACAAAGTTACCTGAAATATTTCTGTGGTATGAAACATGGCAGAGAAGCATGAGAGAGTTTTCTAAGGCAGTTTTTCTTTGAAAGCTTAAGGATTTTTCTTCTTTTGAACCCCTTTTACACATGAGCTTCTAATAAATGTGAAGAAGATTGGTATCTCTTCCTTTGTTCCTTAGGTAAGAATGCAGACAGAGAAGGCTCCCAGTAAATGCTAGTTCCTGCTGTCCCCATCCCTCCACTCATGTCACTGTGGTAGTGACCGACTGGATCTCTGAAGCCACGTTTTTCCTTGTCTCTCTGCCTGGTTAATTTTCCTGATATGAAATGTTACCGCAGCGCTCCAGGATTCAGTAGCTCACATACCTTGTGGATCAGGTCGGAGTGCAAGAATAGGCGCAGTCTTCTAAAATGTATGCTCTGTGCCAATGGCAGTTCTACTTCTGGGGCTTTTTTTTACAGAAATACTTCACAGGTATGCAAAGACAGATAGAAGCATGCTCACTGCGTTATTATTGTAATTTCATAGTTGGAAATAGTGTTGGTAGGGAAGTAGATATATACATTACGATTTTATGTGACTATTATGCAGCCTTTAAAAGGAAACTTATATAGATAGATGTAGCAGACTGTCTAAGTCATATAGTTTGCTGCTGCTGCTAAGTCGCTTCAGTCATGTCCGACTCTGTGCGACCCAATAGATAGNTTCATAGTTGGAAATAGTGTTGGTAGGGAAGTAGATATATACATTACGATTTTATGTGACTATTATGCAGCCTTTAAAAGGAAACTTATATAGATAGATGTAGCAGACTGTCTAAGTCATATAGTTTGCTGCTGCTGCTAAGTCGCTTCAGTCATGTCCGACTCTGTGCGACCCAATAGATAGCAGCCCACCAGGCTCCGCTGTCCCTGGGATTCTCCAGGCAAGAGTACTGGAGTGGGGTGCCATTGCCTTCTCCAGTGCATGAAAGTGAAAAGTGAAAGTGAAATCGCTCAATCGTGTCCAACTCTTAGCGACCCCATGGACTGCAGCCTACCAGGCTCCTCCGTCCATGGGATTTTCCAGGCAAGAGTACTGGAGTGGGATTTGGGGGGGGAAAGTGGCAAAACAGAAGACAAATGTTGAATAATTTTACTCAAAATCATAGAGACAGAAAGTTGAATGGTGGTTTCTAGGGGCCAGGGGCTAGGCAGAGTGGGAAGTTACTACTTAACATGTATAGAATTTCAGTTTGAGATAATGAAAAAGTTCTGGAGATAGTGGTGATTATTGTACAACATTGTGAATGTACTTAATGCCAGAAAACTGTCTACCCCAAAATAGTTTAAAAGGTACATTTTATATTGTGTGTATTTTATCAGTATTTTTTAAACATTAGGTGAGAAAAATAAAGCTGATTTTACTGGTGGGAAGAAAGGCAAAACAACATATATAGCCTGATCCTATTTCTGGAAAGAAGAGAAAAGTGCACTGAAGAAAATGGACAGGATGAAGAGACCTCAAACTAATGACTAATGGTGGTCATTTTATCACACTTGTAACCAGTTTAAAAGTCTCTTTTGTAAGGAATGAACAGGCTGTCCTTTGGCACTCTGTCCCTTTACCTGTCAGCCCTTTCTTCACCCTCCCTCTCCACCAGGGCAGGCTTAATTAATATGCCCTATCCACTAACACTGTCAAGTCCATCCTCTGACCTCCATCTCCCTTTGGACTTTTTGTAGGAACTGGGACAGTGGACAGAGGACAGCTCACGTTTGAGGAGTGCATTACCCCCCCGTAAACCAGGCAGGAGGCTAGATTTTTAATCGTGTTCCCATCTCGTGGCACCTCCTTAAAATTACCGTGCGTGATGTACAGATAAAGACATGAGAGTAGGTGAAGCACCATTTATACCCAAGTATCAGACAGGCCCCAATATGTCAGGGAGAAGATTTTAAAAAGAATTTTTTGGTACAGTATAACTGTGCAAACTTACAGGGAGGTATTGAAAGTTGGATTTCTTGTAATACTTATCTTTAATTGCACATACATGTTTAGTTATTATCTCTTTATAAATAAATAACTTCCAGTAGAAGTTATGCTTTTTATCCACGCAGGAAATGGCAACCCACTCCAGTACTCTTGCCTGGAAAATTCCATGGATGGAGGAGCCTGGTAGGCTACAGTCTGGGATCGCAAAGAGTCGGACACGACTGAGCAGCTTCACTGACCAGTCATGAATTGGTTCTCCAAGTTGCCTGTGTGCATTTCTGCCATTCCTGTGGCCACATTTGGAGGTGCTCTCCTCTTAAATACTGTCCACTCCTCTCAGTGTTGACATTGTCACTGGAACCTTTTTCCCAAGCTGGTTGTGACCTCTGCAGTGTGGCCCTTTTATTGTGTTGATATTTTAAAATCACAGCTTTATTAAGATACAGTTCACATCCCATGTAATTCATCCCCAAAGAAACCCTGTATCCCCCACCCGCAGTGTTTCCCCCTCCCCACTGACTCATCCGCCTTCCCTAGAGGCTTTGCTGGCTTGTTTGAAAGGACACCACTGCATTGCGTTCCACCCCCGAACTGGAGAGAGGACGTCAGCGCTGCCCAGCTCACCCTGCTGTCAGTTGTGGTGGTATCTTCCAGAGACAGTTGCCTTGTGACCGGGGAGGCTGTAGCCTTTTACCATTTTGCCATTTTCCATGTGGGAGATTGGAGGTTGAGGACTTGCACTTACTCAGTAAGAGTTAGCTGCCCTCGGCATGTGAAGTCTTCCCAGATCAGAGGTCGAACTCAGGCCACCTGCGTAGGTAGGCAGATTCTTAATCACTGGGTCACCAAGGACATCCAAAGCTGCTGTATTGGTCCTTTTAGCATGGGACGCTTTGCCTGCCCTTGAGGGGGGAGCGTTTACGTGAACGAGGTATTGTGAGAGCTGGAGAAACTGCTCTCTGAGCACAGGATCTGGTATAGCGCAGGGCACACCTTGGTTCCTCCACCAGTGGGCATAGCACTCATTGTGCTGGCCTGCGCAGGTCGAGGCTGCCTGGGTTCTGTGGCTGCCCATGAGGACTGAATCATTTTTGGCACCATGTGTTTCAGAGAATGGGTTCATGTGTCATCTGGTTTGGGAACTGCTGAGAAATGGCAGGGTATAAACACTGACCGCAGGTAGGGAGCATATGATCTTGCCTGAAGCTAATGGACTGTTGCTTTACTGGCACAAGAGAGAACCGTGAGTCAGGGTAGGAAAGTCCCCCATAGATCAAGACCAGTTTTGGCCAGTCTTCAAGCATCACTTCTGCTGTTCCTGTTGGATATGCTGCCTACACGGTGGTAGGAGTTGTAGTTGCATCAAGGAGGAGGAGGTGCCAGATGGGAAATGGCCCTTGAAGAGGGGTAGCAGGCTTTTTTAAGGAGGACTTAGAACTCTTGGTCTGTGTATGTAATCCATTTAGGTTCAGTTCAGTCACTAAGTTGTGTCTGACTCTCTGCGACCCCATGAATCGCAGCATGCCAGGCCTCCCTGTCCATCACCAACTCCCGGAGTTCACCCAAACTCATGTCCATTGAATCAGTGATGCCGTCCAGCCATCTCATTCTCTGTCATCCCCTTCTCCTCCTGCCTCCAATCCCTCCCAGCATCGGAGTCTTTTCCAATGAGTCAGCTCTTCGCATGAGGTCGCCAGAGTATTGGAGTTTCAGCTTCAGCATCAGTCCTTCCAATGAACACCCAGGACTGATCTCTATTTGTAAGTAAATTTGACATTCTGGTAAAGGGAACATGTGATAACTTAGAATCAATAATTTAGATTTTCTTGAAGGAGGAGTGCTCCAATTTTAACTTGAAAAACTTTTTAAATTGATCAAACTGTCATTCAAGCATTGTAACTGATAAACGTATTTCTGAGTTGGCTGAAAGCTCCTTCTCCTTGTCCCCGCTTCATCTTGGGGCCCTCAAGTCTTTCATTGCAGAAATCTGGTCTGATGAGGCAAAGTGATGGACCAGTGTGATCTTCAGAGAAGGCTCTGGGAGGCTGCTCTTCGCCTTACTGAAAAGTTTGTCTGCATTTTTGGAACAGAATCTGCTGTTTTATTTGTTCCTCAGAATTGGTGGAAGGATCTGCAATGTTGTGACTCTCATGAAATACACTTACAACTTGTAGTTTCTCCTTTATTAAAACTAGAAGAAGATGCTAATGAGGGGGAAAATGAACACCTGCTGTTGGACCCCAGGCCTCTGTGTCAAGTCACTTGCTGGGCTTCTGTGTTGTCCCTCCAGCCCTGCTGTGTTCTTTGGTGGAGCCACCGCTTGCTGTGACATGAGGGTGACCCTTCCACCTTCTTAGCAGTGACCCAATCATCTCAACATCTTGTTTTCCATGATGAGGCCTAGGTGGTCTGGTGCCTTAGTGCAGCCATGTGTAGGGGAATGATCTTATTATTTACTCCAGAAGGCTGTTGTAGGAGGGAAGAAGTTACAGAACAGACTAAGGGCTTGGTAAAGAGTAGCTCTTGTTTCTGGCATGGTTATATCCCGAAGTCACTGAAGGCTGAGTTGGCCACTTCCTCTGACCTTTTAGCACCTTGTACGCACTTCGGGGGCTGGATTATTGGGATTATTATCCTCACTTGTTTACATGTGGTCGGTCTCCCAGTGTCTCCATTGTGCAGTAGAGCTGTGAGCTTGCAATGTGAGTGGCATCAGTGTTTTTTTTGTGGGTGAGTTCATAACCTTCAAGAGCTGAGCAGCCATCTGCGTTTTTCTGTTTTGGTCATAGTGAATTCTTTTGTTCTTCCTCCTAATGTTTTCACTCTCAGTTTTAAAGGTAACAGACATGATCTGAGTTTGAGAAAATTTCAAGAAGTTTGGAGCATTCAGGAAACGGAAGAGAAGGGAACAATGATCTTACCACTTAGTACAGGGCAGGTCTAGCTTTTCTGGTGGCTGAGGTTTATCTAATGTAACATAAATATATGTATCATCCATCTTTAAACAAAAGAATTTACAGTTATGAAAACAGTAAGGTTGGAAAATGAACCTACCTGCAAAACAGAAATAGGGCTACAGATGAAGAAAACAAACTTAAGAGATACCAAGGGTAAGGAGAGGGGAGGGATAAACTGGGAGATTGGGATTGCCATATCTATACGCTACTATATGTAAGATAGGTAAGTAATAAGGACCTGTTGCATAGCACAGGAAACGCTACATAGTAACCTGTACTGGTCTGTATGGTAAAAGGATCTAAAAGAGTGGGTATGTCTCCATGTATAACTGATTCACTGTGCTGTGCATCTGGAACTAACCTAATATTGTAATTCAATGATATGCCAATAAAAAAAGGGAAAAAAACACCAGTAAGGTAAGACAGTAAATTTGGATTGAAGAAAACCAAAAAAAAAAGTCATACATTTAAAAAATCAGTACTACAATACTTTTTTTTTTTTCCTGCTGTGGTGAGCGGCATGTGGGATCTTAGTTTCCTGAACAGGGATCGAACCCATGGCCCCTGAGTGGAAGTGTGGAGTCTTAACAACTGGACCTCTAGGGCAGTCCTAATACTACAGTACTTTTCCCCCTAAACTTTCGGGGCAGTGTGTTGACCGCCTCATTTTATGACAGCAGTGTCATAATTTTTCTATAAAAAGATCACATAGGGATTTCCTTGGCTATCCTGTGGTTAAAAATTTAATATTTTTTTATGCAGTGATTCCAGGGCCTTGGAAGGAGATGAACAGCCATGACCCCTGTGAGTCAGTGTTACTTTTTTAAGTGATAATTTAGCAATCTGAAAGCTGGGTCTTTGGGATGCCAGCTCAATGCTAACGCAGAGTTTCTGAAGGCTAATTAGTATATTTGTAAACGTTGAGAGGATTTTAATCTTGTATCCACATTTTAAAGTTTTACTCTTCAGTAACCATGCTTTTGCCTGATTTTCTACAGAGAGAATTTCCCAAGAGGTTGGCTTTTATTAGATTAAGAGCTTAGGCTTTGTTGACATGAAAGGGTTCCACAGCAGCAGGTCCCAGATGAGTGTTCAGGTGCAGGGCCCTTCATTTACATGCCCCAGTTAATGCAGACTTAATACGGTGGGAGATTATAAACGCAAAATTAACACCTGGTCGATGCCGAGGATGCATTTGGTGAGGGGTGTGGCTCTTTAGTGGTGGTACTCCCTGTATGGTTGGGGTGGGTCTGGATCATTGCAGCGGGTGCCTTTCGAGTTCTCTGTTGATCTGTGTGCAGCAGATACTCACGACGCAGAGGTGATTTGAGGCATCTCCTATGGGGTGCTGACTCTGTGCTGGTGCTCTTCTGGGCTCTGGAGATTGAGCAGTAAACAGAGCAGTCAAAAATCTCCAACTTTATAGTCTTGGTTTTCTGGTGGGGGCAGGGTGGAGGAGACAGAAAATGAACAGGACAAATGAAACATATACAGTACGTTAGAGGGTGATAAGTGCTGAGGAGAAGATAAAGCGGAGTTGTGTAAGGCATGTGGATGAGCGATGTGGCACTTTCAGATGGAGTGGCTAAGGAAGACTTCATTAAAGAGGTGATGCTTGGATAGAGAGCTGAAGGAGGTAAGAGAGTGCAGGCAGAGGGAATGGCAAGCACAGTGGCCCTGAGGTAGGTGTGTATCAGGCACGTCTGAGAAATAACAAGAAAGCCAGGTTAATTGAAGCAGATTTGCTGTTGATCTTTCTTCCATGATGGGTGCTTCACTGGAAGGCTTATTGGACCATTTTGTGTCTCTTCTGCTTGTTTGTGTGTAAAGGATGCTTTTGCTTTGACTTTACAAGAATTAAAGATAACCACGCAACTGGTATAGGTCTCCTAGTATTAGCCGTGTGTGAGTGCTCAGTCCAGTGCAACTCTTTGTGACTCTATGGACTATAGCTTGCTGGGCTCTTCTGTCCATGGGATGCTCCAGGCAAGAAGACTGGAGTGAGTTGCCATTTCCTTCTCCACTCTTAGTATTAAGAGTAAAAGCCTGCTAAAAACTAGGCCTTGAAGGTGAGCAGATGGCTTCAGGATTAGCAGTGGGTGACATGGATTTAAGAGAGCACATGGCTGTCCCTGAAAGTCTCTACCATCAGGGAGGTCCCTCACAGAAAGGGCAAAAAGCCCTTACTTTGACCAAGATGGCGACCCAGGCTTACCTTGCTTGACATGAGTGACTCAAGATGCTCAGTGGAGGCAAGTGAGCCCAGTTAGAATAGATAGGAGGGTAGATAGGGGGTGAATTCCAGCTAGTGCGTTTGCATGTAGAAACTATTTGTCAGCTGATAGGATCTTTTAACTACAATCTTTTCTGATTATTTTAATTTGTACTTGTTATGAAATTTTTGTAAATTAAAAAAGTATAAGGAAAAATTCAAGCTCTTTGCTGCTGCTGCTGAGTTGCTTCAGTTGTGTCCGACTCTGTGCAACCCCATTTACAGCAGCCCACCAGGCTCCCCCATCCCTGGGATTCTCCAGGCAAGAAAACTGGAGTGGGTTGCCATTTCCTTCTCCAAAGCATGAAAGTGAAGTTGCTCAGTCATGTTTGACTCTTAGTGACCCCATGGACTGCAGCCTACCAAACTCCTCCGTCCATGGGATTTTCCGGGCAAGAGTACTGGAGTGGGGTGCCATTGCCTTCTCCGTCAAGCTCTTTATTGAAGTATAATTTATATACAGTAAGATTCATTGACATTAAATCTCTAATTTGATGAGTTTTGACAAATTTATGCAGCCATATAATCACTGTTCAGTCACAGCATAGAACATTTTTATTACTCCTAAATGTTCTCTTGGGCCTCTTTGCAGTCAGTCCTGGTCCCCTACCCTCTGCCCCCTGGCAACTACTTTGCTGCTGCTGCTGCTAAGTCACTTCAGTCTTGTCCGACTCTGTGCGACCCCAGAGACAGCAGCCCACCAGGATCCCTCATCCCTGGGATTCTCCAGGCAAGAACACTGGAGTGGGTTGCCATTTCCTTCTCCAGTGCATGAAAATGAAAGGTGAAAGTGAAGTCACTCAGTCGTGTCTGACTCTTAGCAACCCCATGGACTGCAGCCTAGCAGGCTCCTCCGTCCATAGGATTTTCCAGGCAAGAGTACTGGAGTGGGGTGCCATTGCCTTCTCCCAACTACTTACCTACTTTCTGCTATTGCTTTTTCTTGAATGTCATGTAAATGGAATCATACAGCAGACATTCTTTTGTGATTGGCTTTTTTTCAGTTAATCATAATGCTTTTGTGATTAATCTTTGTTGTGTATGTTGGTACATTCCTTTTGCTGAATAACATTCTATTATGTGGATACATCACAGTTGGTTTATTCATTCCCCCATTTGATGGACACTGGGATTTTCCCCACCTTTTGGTTATTGTGAATAGTGCCACTGTGAACATTCAAGTACAATGTCATTATGTGGACATTTGTTTTCATTTCTCTTAGGTCAGTACCTATGAGTAGGATTACTGAGTCATATAATAAGTATATGTTTAACTTCATAAGAAACTGCCAAACTGTTTTCCATGGTGGCTGTTAACAGTGTTCGAGAATTACAGTGACTGACCCTGGTGGTATAGTCATGGGTTGTGAATGGATGTGAGCACTGGTTCTGAGGCTCATGGAGGAGGTTCAGCTGGTAAAGGTTGTTTGTTGCCCCCTGTGACTGCTCAACCCTGGGGCTTTTCTTGAGGCAGAGTAAGTGGCCCAGCAGATCACGTCTGTAGCCTCCCACAGTAACCAAATTCTAGATGTGTGAGCTAAGGGCCCAAGGGTCTTAGTTGTTTTATTTTCCGTATTTTCCGTATTTTAAAGGATGCAACTATTAAGGCATTGTTTCCAGCCGAACCTTAAACAGGTTTAGGGGCATGAGCTGTGGGGGAAATATGTGTCATGTCCTAGGATGAATCATGTTCTGCATTTCTCACCGACTGATAGTTTCATGGACAAATGTGAGGCAATGTGGAAAGCTAAAACAGATGCTAAACGTGAAGTCAGTATTTTCCAATTATTCCCTTTCACACTAGGTTCAGGGTCCATCACATGGACTTCTTAGTAACCATTAATGTTTTAGGATTCATGGGAAACCAGGCCTTAGGCTACGCAGATGTTGAAAAACCTTTAAGAGACCCAACTGCTCAAACCACACGTGGGAAAAGAGTAGCCGTGAAATGCAGCAGGTTCTTGGGGCATTTTTCTTTTGACCAGGCTGAAGCCACTAGAGAAGAAGCTGATCTACGGTATGCTGCTGCTGCTGCTGCTAAGTCACTTCAGTTGTGTCCAACTGTATGCAACCCCATAGACAGCAGCCCACCAGGCTCCTCTGCCCCTGGGATTCTCCAGGCAGGACTACTGGAGTGGGTTGCCATTTCCTTCTCCAATGCATACATGCATGCTAAGGCACTTCAGTTGTGTCCAACTCTATGCGACCCTATGGACAGCAGCCCACCAGGCTCCTCTGTCCACAGGATTCTCTAGGCAAGAATACTGGAGTGAGTTGCCATTTCCTTCTCCGATCTATGGTATAATCATTGGGAAATTGCTCCTTCATTTTCCCATAGGCATTCAATCTTTAAGGGACCCTAGAACAAATGCTCTATTTCTCTGCAGCCCCAATGTGAGAAATATGTTGTACAGTGAAGCCATAGTTATCTTCAAATTGAGAGACTGACCATAATTGAAATAAAAGAATCAGAAAACAGGACTTACCCTATTATCTGCGATGCAGTGGGTTTTGCTCTTTTTTTCTTTTCCTATTTGATTAAAACAGACTGCTGGTTGCCACTCCCTAATTGGATTATACCACCCTTAGAGTAGATATCTGGTGATGGTGGTTTAGTTGCTAACTGATACCCGACTTTTGCGACCTCATGGGCTGTGTAGCCCACCCAGCTCCTCTGTCCATAGAATTTTCCAGGCAAGAATACTGGAGTGGGTTGCCATTTCCTTCTCCAGGGGATCTTCCTGAGCCAGGGATTGAAGCCGCGTCTCCTGCGCTGCAGGCAGACTCTTTACCACTGGGCCACCAGGGAAGCCCCCAGAGTAGATGTCCACCTCAGGTCTTCCCTTCCCNTCCAGGCAAGAATACTGGAGTGGGTTGCCATTTCCTTCTCCAGGGGATCTTCCTGAGCCAGGGATTGAAGCCGCGTCTCCTGCGCTGCAGGCAGACTCTTTACCACTGGGCCACCAGGGAAGCCCCCAGAGTAGATGTCCACCTCAGGTCTTCCCTTCCCGCCTTACAGACCAGAAAACTGGAGCCCAAAGGGAGCCAGTGACTTGGGGGTCTTTCTCCAAGCAATGGAATGGCAGAACTGGGGTTAGAATCTGGCTCCACCTAACTACAGCATCAGTTTTCTCTTCAATTCTGCCATTTAGGAGTTTCCTCCATCATCAGACTTGGCACAGGCGGGAAAGGGCCTTAATTTTCTTGCCTCTATGTAAGGTAATGATTCTTCTCCAGGGAGCAGTGTTCTGTGAAGTGCCAGAGTTGGGTGCTGGAGGGAGGGTGGCAAGGTTCCAACCACTAATGAACACACGGGAGACCTGGGAGAAGGTGGAGACCCTCACTGGGCTTTTCAGCCTCCAGCCACACCCATGAACCATACTCCAGAGAGCTTTTATGAAGGACCAGTTACTGTTTGGGATTTTTCACTGGAGGTGGGGAATGAGTAAGAGAGATGCCTGGAGAGAGATTTTTTTTTTTAATTGAATACATTTATGGAATCTTGAACAGAGTTATTAGAAAGGGTGTTAGGCATTTGGTTTTAGCATTGCTGTGGCAACAAAAGTTTTCACATTTATGAAAGGTTGGAACTGTTTCTAAAGCCTGGCCGATGAAGAACATCTTGTGCTTTCATAATTTAATAATTATGGTACCTAGTTCTTTCTTGGGTACTGGCAGACCGATCATGAGTCAGTAGCTTTCCTTTGGGGTTGCTCTTACTCCAGAGGTCTTTTTCATTACTGAAAAGCTGCTGTGAACAGCTCTCTATAAAGCTAAAGGGCTTATGTGGCCACGCATCTCAGAGCTCCACCTTCTGTAGAGTCTGGAATGGCTGGAAGGTACCCGTCCTTCTAGCTGATGGCCTGTGTTGTTTCTTGGGACGCTTCTCAGCACCTGCCCTCCTGAGGGCTTCTGTAATAGAGAAGGTAGTGCTGGGTGTGAGAAATCAGAACCTTTGACTTTCTGCTCTTTGCATATAGGAAAGCGTATTGATTTTTAATCCCTGAGTCCAGTGGGAGGGAGCCCACTGTCAGTTCTATCTGAAAGGAAAAGAGAAACACCAGCTAAACTCTTTGAAAGAGACTGCTTTATAAATAGAAAATATAAAAACACGGTGAGAACACTATCACAGGACAAGCTATGTGTCCCATGTGCATCTGAGCGTTGTACCGAAGTGCATGTGCCAGAGACCCCTGGGCCCCAGAGGCAGCTGTGGAGGGACAAACACCACATTGAGGTTTGTTTGGAAACTCCGGCTTCTTGGCTCTAGCCCTGGATGAGTTTCCCCAGCTCCCCGAACCAACTGAGGGAATAATGTCTCCCTCATAGAAAGTATCCAGAGAATCAAATTAAGTCCCTGCAGTGAGCCTAGCACAGAGTGGGTGCTTTACCCACCTTAGAGGACAGTGGGCAAACCTCCATCCGACCCATTCTCACCACCACCACCATCTCATTTGGAATCATGGGAATTGGAGGAGTTCCAGTAAGAACCCCTTACAGACACGGAAATAAGCCCAACACCCCCCCGCGCCGCCCCCCC
>SJYA01002770.1:2470856-2482596 GCA_006410615.1 Neotragus moschatus
CCCCGCCCCATCACTACTGCTAGTAGCACCTGTGTAGTCTGTAATTCTACCCGGAAAACAGCATGAACCTGACATACCCTGAAACGGCACTAACGTGTGGAGGAGTGCTTTGCTGAGGTCCAGTGTGCTTGGGGATCTGAAGTTCCTGGACCTCAGTGGACAAATGCCCCCAGAATGCAGCTTTGGTTTAAAGGTGTGCCCAGCTTTTGGAGATAGGGAGAGAACCAATAAAAATAGTCTGTGACCTAGAACACTGTGTATCTTTTTTAAGAGTTAGCCAGCCTTGGTCTGTTGTTTTTAGATACAGAGGTTAATCATTAAAGCTGGGCCCAAGCTTTGCTGCTAATAAGGTTAATGGGGCTTGTCTTTGGCCTTGAGCAGGGGCAGTTTGGCACACCTGTGGGGGGCAGCTGGTGGGTAATGTTACTAGGTGGTGCATAAGCAGGTTTCCCTTTAAATGCATTTTATAAAAACATAAATAACGACCAATAGGGAACCCTGTTACCACCATGTAAACTATGCTGTGTTAGTGTAGATTCATAATCATATGTAACCAGTGTACCACTCTGATGGGGGATGTTAATAATGGAGAAGTCTGTCTATGCATGTGTGGGGAAGATGGGTATGTGGGAAACCTGTATTTTCTCAGTTTTGCCGTGAACCTGAAACTGCTATAAAATATAAAGTGTATTAAAATATATTAATTAACGGAGAGCCTTGGGTGTCAATTACTCTTAAGTCTAACAATTGTAGTAGAAAATGGTACGACTTAATACGACTATTAGGTTTGAAATTGTGATTTTACCTCATCGTGGCTTCGTGGTAATGCCCTTCTAAGGCCTGGTGGGGGTGATTGGAGCTGTTTGGGGTTCGCAGCCAGGCCCTGCGAGTCGGCAGCCGGCCCCGCCCGGGACAACGGCGGCTGTTTGTTTCTGCGGGCGGGGGCGGGGCCGAGTGGGTGGCGTGGGCGGGACCCCGCGGGAGCTCAGGCTGTTTTGTCTTTTCTGCTGGAAGAGGACGGCCAGCGCCTGTAAGGCGTTGCCCTGCAGTTTCCAACTCCGTTGTCACTCTCCGCAGAGCGTCCTGGCCCACACGGCCGCGGAGCTGAAGCCAGAGAGACGAACGCACGGACAGACGACAGACGGAAGACGCGCTGGCCGCTGGACCCCGCTGCCCCGCCTTCTCCCTACTGCCCGCACCTGGAGGATGAGCCCAGCCTTCAGGGCCATGGACGTGGAGCCCCGCGACAAGGGCATCCTGCTGGAGCCCTTTGTCCACCAGGTCGGGGGGCACTCCTGCGTGCTCCGCTTCAACGAGACAACCCTGTGCAAGCCCCTGGTCCCCAGGGAGCACCAGTTCTACGAGACTCTCCCAGCTGAGATGCGCAAATTCACTCCCCAGTACAAAGGTGAGCCCCCAGCTGCCTTAGGGGTCGCCAGCGCCTGGCGAGGTCCCGCAAGGCGCCGCGGCCAGAGGAGGTCCGGGCAGCCACCCCGGGGCCCTCACCCCTCCCACCCGCTCTGTGTTTTCCCTCCTCCTCCTCTTGGCCCTCTGCCCAGCACCTCACACCCTCAGTTTTCAAGCTCTGGTAAGATTGCTCAATTCTGTTTTGTGGATTTGTTTTGAGTTTATTTTTGGTGGAAGTGTAGTTGTGTTTTATGTTCAGGTGTCTCTTGATCCCATAGTCCCCCATGAGGGGACATCGGGGAAGACTTTGAGAGGATTTTACCCAGAACACTTGCCGCCTGCTTTTTGTCCTCCAGGAAACCAGAAGCCCTGGTGATTAGGTAGGCTGGGAGCAGGGTTGAGTCAGATGGAGCGCAGGAGTGGGAGGCTTGTGCTGATTAGTTGAAGCCCTTTGCTATTACGGAATGTCCCTGAAATTGCTATATTACGACAACCCTTTGATTCACATATGGTGACTCTCTTCTATTTTATAATAGGGGGAATCAGCATGGTGTGGTCTTTGCTGGGGAGGGGGGATCCTTTGTAAATCCAGGAAGAATCCTTTAAGGAAATGAATTGTAAAGCTGCATTGCCTGCTTATGCAAAAGACTCTTGAACAGCTTGGGTTCTCTGGAACTGTTGAAACATATTCTTTGAGGATAGAATGTCACAGTCAACTCTCTCTGTATTCTGAATATGCATGGTGCTTTGGTTGGGGTGGGGGAGTTGGGGGCCCTCACTTGGTCCTCTTTGTTGTTTTTTCCAGGACAGAGCCAAAGGTCCCTTGTTAGCTGGCTGCCCTTGCCCCCATTTTTTCCCTGGTTCTTTCCCAACACAGGAAAGTGTGGTCCCCTGAATTCCCCACCCCAGCTTCTCTGCGCCCAGAGCCGGGTACCACCTCAGAAGCGTCGTCTCTCTAAGCACGCATTCCCTTGCAGCGAGTGAGCAAGAGGGCGGGCAGCAAGAACTGAGCAAATTGAGTGATCCCAGGCCAGAGAGGCCTGGGAGGAAAGGTGTTCAGCCAGTCGCTTTTAAGGCACTCGTCGGCACCTGCTGAAACCCTCCCACCCAACAGCCCCCTCCTCAAAGACTGTCTCATTACACATGGCAGGTTCTAGAGACTCGGGGAGAGCTACTTTCAAGGCCACTACGCATCTGTGCTCCCAGCCCAACCCCATTTGCCTTGTGTTCATCTTGTTCTTTTGCGACATGAGACTGCAAAGACCAATAAAGGATATATCTGAGAAGGACAGAAGGCTGGGGTGCCCACCGTGTGGGGCGCTCAAGAAGCCTTTGCCAGGGTGTCTTGTGCTCTGTGGTTTGCTTTGTTTGCTCCTTTATTTTGTTTTGCTTGCCCAGTTTTCCCTTACCCTCAGACGCTTCTTACCCCTCAGGCAAATCTCTGTTCAGGCTCTGCTTTAAAGCAAGCCTCAAGGCTGTCGGAGATTCTGTTTAAGGTAGTAAAAAAAAATCCCACAAGATTGAAAAAGCAAATGTCCTCGTGTCTCTCTCAGGATTAGAAGAATTACATAAAAATTAATAAACATTTTCAATGATGGAAAAATGTGTCTTGTAATTCTTTGGCTCTTGCCTCATTGAGTGAATCATAGAGGAAGACTCTCAGCCATGTTTGCTCCCTAATCGCTTGTCTTGTATGGTGTCATCTTTTCTAGCTGTTTTGATATTTGTTAGGTTTGCAGATGAGTTTGGGGCCTCTGGCAACATAGAGACTAAGGAACAGGGTAAGAAAAAAACAAATGTTCCAATCATGTTATTTGTAACACATATTCCTGTGGAACTGAAAGTCTTCCGTGTTCACCGTCATTCTAGGTGTGGTATCCGTGAGCTTCGAAGAAGACGAAGACAGGAACTTGTGTTTAATAGCATATCCGTTAAAAGGGGACCATGGAACTGTGGACAGTGTAGATAATTCAGACTGTGAACCAAAAAGCAAGCTGCTCAGGTGGACAAACAAAAAGCATCACGTTCTAGAAACAGACAAGACCTCTAAGGACTGGGTGCGGCAGCACCGGAAAGAGGAGAAGGCGAAGAGGTGGGTATAGACTTGAGAGGGACTGGACGCGGGAGGAGGGGAGGGATCTCAGTTAGGCCCCAGTGCCCCGGGGCTGAGGACTCACCTGACGGACTTAGCAGACACCTTGTCACTCAGGGGTGAGTTCCCACGTGGCGTGCCCAGCTTCTCTTTGCTTGACTCTGAGTTAAACTGTGCCATTTCGGGTAAAACAACTGTCATGGCAGCTGTAAGAGAGTTTCAGTCACTTGTTCCTCCCGCAGCTGTCCTGTGCCAGGCCCTGCGTGGCATCTGGGAATGTGGTAGTGACCCGTTACTGCAGGCTGTTCACTGATAGTGGGAAACAAAATGGACGCATCTTAGGGATCTCCCTAGGCAGAGCCCTCCCAAGTGGCACACCTTGACAGAGCTTATGAAAAGATAAATTGTGTGTGTTTGTGTATTAAAAACATAGCTAAGGACTTCCCTGGTGGCTCAGTGATCAAGAATCTGCCTGCCAGTGCAGGAGCCACAGGTTCAATCCCTGGTCTGGGAAGACCCCACAGGCCTCAGAGCCACTGACCCCAGTGCCCCGCAGCTGCTGAGCCTGCATGGCCTAGAGCCAGCACTGTGCAACAGGAGACGCCACCGCAAGGGGAGCCTAAGTGCCACAGCTGGAGAGTTGCCCCTGCTTGTCCCAACCAGAGGAAGGCCCACAGAGCACAGCCAAAGAGGATTTGGTTTTAATTTTTTAAGTGTAGCCAAGTAGATTGACTTATTCTCATGGAATTTCACTTCAGCCTCTGTCTCCAGCGTCCTGAGTTAGGGAACCTGGATGTACTAGAAGCCAGGGGGTGGTACTGCCTAGAAGGTGGGAGCAGGGAAGGCTGCCTTGTGGGGTGTGGGCTGGAGGCAGAGGCTGTCCTTAATCTTAGGTTTTCCTAAAGCAGCACGCTAACTCCTTAATTTTTTTTTTTTTTTAATTAACTGTCTTGAAGTATGGTATACTCCAGTAAAATGTACCCATTTGAAATGTTTAATGTGTCCACTGAAACAGCCACCACATCAGAGCATCAAACTTCCTATCACTGTAGAAAGTTCCTTCATGCCTCTTTGCCCCTGACTTCTGATGAGATATTATGATTTATCAGCTTCTTGTCTCTTTATAGCCATAAGTTAGAAGAAGAATTTGAGTGGCTGAAGAAATCTGAAGTTTTGTACTACAGTGTAGAGAAAAAGGGGAATGTAAGTTCTCAGCTTAAACACTACAACCCTTGGAGCATGAAGTGTCACCAGCAACAGTTACAGAGAATGAAGGAGAATGCAAAACACCGGAACCAGTACAGTATCCTTTACTCATAGGGCCTCTCTGCACTGGGGAGAGGGGAGGACAAAGGAGGAGACCCTTCAGGCTTGAAGAGAGAAATTGGATTTTTTAAAGTCGTGGTTGTGCCAGGACACCCTGCATGATAACTGGGCAGACATCACTTCCCTCTGGGCTGAGCACTGGTCTGGGAATGCAGGTGCTGGGGAGGAAGTTTGATGGGTTCCTGGGGGTGAGCATCACCTCATGGAGGGACCCACTTGCATTTGGGGTGCTTTACCCTGGAGTGCAAGGAGCTGGTTTATGTTTTCACACACTTGCAGAAGTCCCCAAATAGAGCTTAATTGCTGCGGTGGGGCTGGACTGGTTTTTCAGTCTGGTTTAGCAGGCTGCCATGTGAAGAAACCACAAGGGATAGGTTCCTTTCCTTTTTCAGTCAGGAGCCTGGATGTACACTGCAGAGTAATGCATCGAACCCAGTGGCACCAGTCACTTAGTTTCAGCAGCTGGCTAATGCACTCATGTCAGTCTCTTGTCTCTCTACACCCAGCACCCCGAGTTGAGCTCTCTCTGAAGCAAGTGTCAGATAGTTCATCTGTATACATTTCAGTATATATCTCTAAAAGATAAAATATATTTTAAAACACTAATACTATTGTTACTCCTTGAAAAGTGGATGGTAATTCCTTACTGTCAAGTATCTAATTTGTTTTCCCGTTTTCCTTATTGTCTCATAAATGTTTTATTTATGGTTTGCTTGAATGCGGGTCCAAATGATGTTCACATATTGCATTCAGTTGAAACGTTTAAGTCTTTTAAAATACATTTCTGTTTTTTTTTCCCTTGGAAATGTCTTGTCAGAGAAACTGGGTCTTCTAGAGTTACCCACCCTCTGGATTTTACTGATTACATCCTGTGGTATCTTTTACACATTACTCTTTCCCCTCTGTTTGCATTAAGTTGATAATTTGATCTACAGGCTTGATCAGATTCACGGTCAGTTTGAGGGAGTGGGGGCAAGACTCCTTCAGAAGTGGTGTTTACCTGTGGATTGGGAAGCAGAGTTTCATCATCCTTCTCTTTTGTATTGCCATTGCCTTACATCCATTTTTTAATTAGGCGGTTTTTTGTCATTCCTTTTTCATTCATGAGCTGGAATCCTGCTGTAAAGAGAAGCTTTTCTCATCAACTGTGTGCTTATCATGAAGTATAGTTCAAATAGGAAAGGCAGGTTAAATGCTTATTTTCCTTAGTTTACTATTTGAAATAATGAGATGGTTTCTTAACATCCTCCAAAGGTAGCCAGTGAGGTTTTCCGTATCATCATGAACCCACGAATTTGTTTAAGTTTTTGAATGTGGTATGTGGGATCCTAGTTCCACAACCAGGGATCAAACCTGTACCCCTTGCCGGGGAAGTAGAAAGTCCTAACCACTGGACTGCCAGGGAATTCCCTCAATATACTTGACGTGTCTTAGTTCATTGCAGTTATCTCTGATGCTCAAATTGTCCTATGCATGTTGAGTGGGAGTCTTTTAAACTAGGCTCCTGAGTCATTTTTACANGGGGAAGTAGAAAGTCCTAACCACTGGACTGCCAGGGAATTCCCTCAATATACTTGACGTGTCTTAGTTCATTGCAGTTATCTCTGATGCTCAAATTGTCCTATGCATGTTGAGTGGGAGTCTTTTAAACTAGGCTCCTGAGTCATTTTTACACAAGCACAGCCGTCTGTGTAGCTGCCTTACTTTTCTGGAATGCAGAGATGGTACAGGGTCAGGTATGTTCGTACTCCAGATGTGAATTCAGTTATTCCTTTAAGGCAGGGGTTGCCAGCTTTTTCAGTAAAGGGCCAGATAGTAAATACTCTAGACTTTGCCAGCATACACTGTCATAGCTCTGTCATTTGTGGCATGAAAGCAGCCATAGCTGATGTACATGAATGACCCTGACTGTATTCCAGCTAAGCTCTTATTTGTGGTTGCTGAGACTTAAATTTCATTCAACTTTCATGTGTCATGAAATATTATATTTACTTTTTGACCTCTTAAAAATAAGAAAACTGAAAATTCCCTGGTGGTCCAGTGGTTAGGATGCCATGCTCTCACTGCCGAGGGCCCGGGTTCAATCCCTAGCCAGGGAACTAAGACCCCACAGGCTGTGTGACCAGAAAAAGAAAAAATTCATCTATAAGAACCACTTGTTCCTAACTTATCAGCTGTAAAGCAGTGAGCAGGGGGGCATGGTTCACCAATCCGCGCTCTAGGAGCTTGTCTGGGCATTGTGCCAAGTTGCTTCAGTCGTGTCCAACTCTTCGTGACCCTGTGGACTGGAGCCCGCCAGGCCCCTCTGTCCATGGGATTCTCCAGGCAAGATTACTGGAGTGGGTTGCCGTGCCCTTCTCCAGGGGATCTACCTGACACAGGGATGGAACCGGCATCTCTTATGTCTCCTGACTTAGCAGGCAAGTTCTTTACCACTCGTGCCACCTGAGAAGTCCCAGGGGAACTCAAACGTCTGGTCATTGATTCTCAGCCTTTTCAGTGTCCCCTTCTGGGAAATACATGTTTATTTGAAAAGATAAAACGTGATGAGTTCCTAAGTGATTCTTCCAGTTCCTATTTAAGATTGGGATTACTGAGCTTACTGATGTTCTGTGTCTGATTTAGGACAGGATGTTGTTGGGCTGTGGTCCCACATCTTGCTGAGTCAGGAAATGGTGTGTTTGTGGCCCATGGTGCTCTCACGCCAGTTCCCTGGCAAGAATTGCAGGTGCCTTTTAGCCTTCCGGTCAGCCCTGGTTCGCCCACCTGGGAGATAGAGCAGGATTTCTGGGACGCCATGTGTAGGCCCTGCACCATGGGAGTGCCATGGAGCAGCACCTTTTCTTTAGAGGAGCCTTATCCTTAACCACTCAGAATTTATCTTGCTGGAGAACCTGACTTCCCGTTACGAGGTGCCTTGTGTCCTGGACCTCAAAATGGGGACACGCCAGCATGGTGACGATGCTTCAGAGGAGAAGGCAGCTAACCAGATCCGCAAGTGCCAGCAGAGCACATCGGCAGTCATTGGAGTGCGTGTGTGCGGCATGCAGGTGAGTGGCTTGTCAGCGTGGCGGGTGTGGGTAGCGCTCTCTGGGGCTGGCCGGACCGGCTGAGTCCAGAAGCTGTGGGCCAGAGAGAGAGGAAAGGGGAGACATTGGGCACTCTCCACCAACCCACACATTAAACAGAGGGCTGGCGATGGTGCCCAGGTCAGAGGGCTGTATCTGAGTGGGTGTTGACTGGCAAGGACAGGGCCTCGTGTGCCTGGTGTACTTAGCAAGTTAAAGGATCGTGTCCAGGGCTGTCGTCTTGCTGCCCCTCTCCTCGAGACGGGCCATCTCTGCCTGAGATGCCTGTCGGTCCCTGACCTGCTGGTCTCCCTCCCACAGGTGTACCAGGCGGGCAGTGGGCAGCTTATGTTCATGAACAAGTACCACGGACGGAAGCTGTCCGTACAGGGCTTCAAGGAGGCACTTTTCCAGTTTTTCCACAATGGCCGATACCTGCGCCGGGAGCTCCTGGGCCCGGTGCTCAGGAAGCTGACTGAACTCAAGGGCGTGCTGGAGCGACAAGAATCCTACCGCTTCTACTCAAGCTCCCTGCTGATCATCTATGATGGCAAGGAGCGGCCTGAAGTGGCCCTGGACTCAGACGCGGAGGACTCGGAGGACCTGTCGGAGGAGTCTGCTGACGAGTCGGCCGGCGCCTATGCCTACAAGCCCGTGGGCACCAGCTCGGTGGACGTGCGCATGATTGACTTCGCGCACACCACGTGCAGGCTGTATGGGGAGGACAGTGTGGTCCACGAAGGCCAGGACGCTGGCTATATCTTCGGGCTCCAGAGCCTGATAGACATTGTCACAGAGATAAGTGAGGAGAGCGGGGAGTGAGCTCTGGCTGCACCAGCACCTGAGAGACTCTGTGTGTCCCGGGCACAGCTGTGCTGCGTCGGGGAGGCGGCCAGTGTGGCCAGGCGGTGGCCCTGCAGCCTGGAGCTGATGTGCAGAGGCCTCTGTGAGTCCCAGCCTGAGCCAGCCCCAGCCGCGCTCGGAGTCTTTATTTATTTTAACTATTTCTTCAACATTCCACATTTGATGATGCAGATACCTCTTTCTTCCCTGAGTGTAAATGTTCTAATACAAATCTTTTTGTTAATTGTAACGGTGCTGCTGTCGTTCTTGCCAAGGATAGGGGGCCGGCAGCCAGCCCTACTCCCAACCCTCAGAAATGTCACACATGCCACGACCTCCACCCTGGTCCAGCAGTGTCCTCCTTGCCACTGGCCCCACCCCATGGGCCCTGAAGTCACCATAGCCTCTTGGCTAAGTCCTCAGTCCGCTAACCAACCACCTACAGGCATAACCTTAAATGGGTCCATCCCAGCACCCTTATGCAGAGAACTGTGCTTGACTCTTGACACAGGTCTTTACCTGCCCTCAATGTAGCTTCAGTCAGAGTTGGACAGCAGGTGTGCCTAACCTTGGGTCCAGCTCCTGTGCCACTGGCAGCAGCTAATTGGCTGGACATTGTGATGTCAGGCATCCTGAAGCCAATCCTGGGACCTTAGGTGGCCACCAGTCTTTCGTCTGTTGGCAGCCTTTGGCTCTGCGGTCAAGGTCCTAGGAGGTCCCAAGGTGGGGGGCTTGACAGGAGGGGGTCTTCTTGGCCGAGTGGTCCTCTTGGCCACACCATCTGCCAGCACTTCTACCCAGCCCTGGAGCCCACTGTAGCCATGCCAGTGCCATCCTTCATGTGGTTCCAGCCTGGGCAGCCCCCAAGAGAGCTGTTTCTGCTCTGTTCTCAGAGGGTTTCAGGGAGAAGTGTGGCACGAGATCTTGAACTGCTGACAGAGGCACGAGGAAGGAGGACACGGAACTAGTGCCAAGAAAGGAGAATCTGGACGTCCAGGTCCAGCAGCCCCACCTCTTGCCTGAACCTCTCGGCACCTTNCCCCCGCACTTGGACCAGGGAGCCATGGATACCCCCATCCCTAAGTGACCCCTCAAGCCCTGAGACCTCAATATCTTTTACTGTCCTGTACTTAGCCCCTAAGCTCTTCCCAAAACACCCTCGTCAATCTACTTTGAGCCTGGGTTCCCAGCTCCTGCTGACACTCCCTGGCACTACAAGCCTGACTTTTCAGACTTCCTTTCTTGGAAAGTGAGGAAGCCTGAGCCTTCCTTGTCCCCAGCCTGGGGTGGGGAGTTGCTCCCTTAGCAAGGAAGTGGGACTTCCCCACGGCTTCCCCTGGTGTGGCCATGGCCCCCCTGTTTCCTTCCACTGAAGGTACAGCCCCAGTTCCTGTTTCCCCCAGAATAGTCCTGGTGTGGGGGTTGGGCTGCATTGTCTCCAGCTGGTCTATTCTGATCTCAGGGGGAAGGAGGGCCCAGAGCCTCCAGGCCTGCCCTGTGCCAGACACCCCCGCCCCATCCTAGTCTCTGGCTGTAGGCAGCATCCTAAGCCGGCCCAGTTCAGGACAGAAATAACAGGATAAATTTGGAGATGTCATCTGTGGCCTTTACCCGAGGGGATGGGCCCGGGGCCCTGGACCCTTGGCCTCGTGGCATCCAGGAGTGTCTGGGTGAGAGTGGAAGCCCCGGACACAGGGCTGCTGGGTCTGAAAGTGAGCATGTCAGAGCCAGTCTCTCTGGGGCTGGGGGCTTGTTGGAGGCCTCCAAGGAAAGTCCCCCACTTTCCCCTAGGGCCTGTGAGGCCCCTCCCCTGCCTTGACTGTTGGGGCTGGGTGTTTGGGGAGGGCAGAGAGGGCACCACCTTCTCTGTCTCTTGGTTTCTTGCTGCATATCTCCCTCCGTCTCGGTCTCCCTGGCTGTCTCTGTGTCATTTTGCCTCTCCCCTTGTGTGCGTCCACATCCTCCGACTCGCTCCCCTTCTCTGTCTCCGAATCGCAATTTCTTTCTGCGTTGTCTCCCTCTGCTTCTCTCTTTTCCTCTCTCTCCACCCCCCCCCCCCACCATCTTTCTTGCTTTCTGTGCATCGTCTGCCATTCTTGCTCTGTCCCCTTTTCTGTCTGCTATCTCCTGCACTCTGACACGCCCCCTGTTACCTTTGGGGCTCTGCTGACCTCTGAGTCCATCAGTCTGTCCCCATCCGAGAAGTCTCTCCAGCCCACTGTGGTGTGATCTCACCTTAGTTCTGACGCCCCTGTGCCTGATGGACCATGGGTGCCAAGGGCAAGGGAGGGGTGGGAGTGACTGGTCCCGCAGTTGCCAGCCCCCTACTCCCCCCACCCCATGCCAGCCAGGCTGGGTCAAGGGGACCCCTGAGTTGCTGCGGATGGCAATGCAAAATCTGGGGCAGGGGCCAGGTTCCACCCTTATGTCTGTCTTCTGCCACAAACCCAAAACTGCTGTTTCCCAGCACAGCCTGGAGGATTCCTTTCTCAGAGCTAGAGGGGATGAGGGCTGGCAACACGGGTGTAAAGAGGAGGTCCCTTTGGCCTGTCTTCAGCTACCAGGGCCTGCAGAAGGCTCTCTGAGGATGGGGCTGTCCTGGAGTGTGGCCTTGGTTTTGTGACGGGTCAGAAAGATCCAGAGGAATTTGTTCAGAGCTCCAGACCCTAGAGGCTCCCTGCTTGGCATCTCAGCCTGGGATCTGAGCCAAGCCTGGCAATAGAGTAAGTGTGCACGCCTGGCCTCAAACTGGGGGTCTGTGGGCTGTGTTTTTGCTTCAGAGCCCAGACTTTCAGAGATGACTTAGCCAGGAGCCTCACTATAGGTAAAATCCCGAGCGGGGGCCCGATATATAAAGCAGCAGGCTGGGCCCCTCCCTGTGGCCCAGCTTCCTGAGTGACGCAGTTTGAGAACCCCGACTGATATTCTAGTTCATCTTGCTGTGTTGGTCTCTAGTATTCCAGGCATTGAGAGCAATTGTGGCCCTCTGCTTGCACCAAGCTCC
>SJYA01002770.1:2489639-2517450 GCA_006410615.1 Neotragus moschatus
GTGCTCGGGAGTCTCCCCTACTCGTGCTTGGCATGCTCACTGGTGGCCGCGCACACTGAGCGACTCCCTCACATCTCCTCCCCCCTGCAGACGGACGCAGACCCTGAAGTTTGCAAGAAAATGTGCCAGCGGAACGAGTTCGAGTCCGTCCTGGCCTTGGTGGCCTACTACCAAATGGTGTGTGTGTGGGCGCGGGGGGAGGTGGGGACACGGAGGCCCCGGGCAGAGGTGGGGCGTTGGCACTGAGCGCACACGGGGCCCCCTGCCAGGAGCACCGGGTGTCGCTGCGGCTGCTGCTGCTCAAGTGCTTCGGCGCCATGTGCAGCCTGGACGCGGCCATCATCTCCACACTCGTGTCGTCTGTGCTCCCCGTGGAGCTGGCACGGGACATGCAGACAGACACGCAAGGTGAGCGAGCGAGGGCCAGCTCCCTGCCCCCAAAGGGTCCCCACCACCTTCAGGGGCCCTGACCACCTGCTTTGCGCCCCTGCAGACCACCAGAAGCTCTGTTACTCTGCCCTCATCCTGGCCATGGTCTTCTCCATGGGCGAGGCAGTGCCCTACGCACACTATGGTAAGAAGGCAGGTCGCGGCCCACGGCCTGAGGGCTGGGGACCCGCTGCCCGGGGTCTCATAGAGCGTCCCCAGGGCTCTCGGGAACCCAGGGAGGCTGGGCGGGGTGAGCGGTGGAGCTGGGCTGCAGACCTCGGGTGCCCCTCTCCTAGAGCACCTGGGCACACCCTTCGCCCAGTTCCTGCTGAGCATCGTTGAGGACGGGCTGCCCTTGGACACCACGGAGCAGCTGCCGGATCTCTGCGTGAATCTGCTGCTGGCTCTCAACCTGCACCTGCCAGGTGAGGGCGGGGCCTGCCTGGGGTGGCTGCCTGGCGCTGCGAGGGCGGGTGGAGGCGGACCCGCCAGGCTTAGTGCCAGTGCCCTCGTGTATACCCGTGTCCTTCCTCAGCCCCGGACCAGAACATCATCATGGCTGCCCTGAGCAAACACGCCAATGTCAAGATCTTCTCCGAGAAGCTGCTGTTGCTCCTGAACAGAGGGGGTGAGCACCCAGGAATCTGCACGGGGCCGCTTGGATGTCCTGTGACTCCTCCCCACCCTGCCCCCCCCCACGCCTGTTGGCCCTCCCCAGAGGACGGCCCTGAGCCCTTCTCCCCATCTTCTAGATGACCCCGTGCGCATCTTCAAGCACGAGCCACAGCCACCGCACTCCATCCTCAAGTTCCTGCAGGACGTGTTCGCCAGCCCCGCCACGGCTGCGATCTTCTACCACACGGACATGATGGCGCTCATCGACATCACCGTGCGACACATCGCGGACCTGTCGCCCGGAGACAAGGTGCCTGGACGTGGCTGCAGCGCGGTGGAAGCTGCCATACCCTGGGGGAGGGGGGACCTGAGACTAGGGTGAGGAGCACTGCTGGAGCCGGTAAGTGGGGGAGGCCGCTCAGCCAAGACAGGTGTGCCAAGACCCAAGGGAACCCGCCGTGTGGTGGTCAGGGGATGCGCTGTCCGGAGACAGGAGGAGTGGCAGGAGGTGAGAAGAGCAAGTGGAGTTTACACGAAGCCTTGCAGGCTGCGGCAGGAGGTGGTCACCTTGTAGGGGAGGTGATCTGATCACCATCCTGAATGAAATGGAGACTGTGGGATCACAGCAGAAGCTGGAAGCCGGTGCAGAAGCAGCTGCCGCCCTCCAGGTGGCACACATGGAGTGGGAGAGGAGGTCAGGCCTGGGTGTGTTGGAGGTGGGTTGGCAGGACTCGCTGCTCAATTGGTCTGGACCAGCCCGGTGGAGGAAGTGCTGATCCCTCTGGCAGGGAAGACCTTTTGAACAGAGTTGTGTTTTGATGCGTCAAGATTGAGAAGGTATCTGCTGGACATCCAGGTACAGAGGACGTCAGTGAGGCACTGGGGTGTGAGTGGGGACAGGAAAGAGGCACTTGGGAGTGCGCTGTGCATACATGTGCTGAGAAGCCTGTGATAGTGCAGTCACCTCGGGTGTGGGACGCATGGGTCAGAGGGAAGCTTAGGCTTCAGTCGAGGCACACAGGAGATACTCAGGAGGAAAAACCAGGAGAGCAGGAGCCCGAAGACTTGCGTGTGAAAGAGGAGGGATGAGCCGTTGGCAGTTAGGAGCCTGAGCGAGACGAGGCCTGAGAAGGAGACAGAATTTGCCACACGGAGCTCAGGCGTGACTGGCCAGCACTGTCAGTGGGGTGGAGGGAAGAGTCCAAGTGGGACGCTGAAGAGCAGACTTGACGTTGGAGGGGAGTGGAAAGGGAGGGAAGGTGGGAGCACTGAATGGAAACAACCCTCATGTGTTTTTATGTGAACTTGAACTTGTTAGTTTTGTCCAGCTTTTTGCGACCCCATGGACTGTAGCACATCAGGCATCCCTGTCCTTCACTATCTCTCAGAGCTTGCTCAGAGCCTGTCCATTGAGTCGGTGATGCCATCCAGCCACCTCATCCTATCACCCGCTTCTCCTCCTGCCTTCAGTCTTTTCCAGTATCAAGGTCTTTTCCACTGAGTCAGTTCTTTGCATCAGGTGGCCAAAGCTTCTGCTTCAGCATTAGTCCTTCCAATGAATATTCAGGGTTGATTTCCTTTAGGATTGACTGGTTTGATCCTGTTGCTGTCCAAGGGACTCAAGAGTCTTCTCCAACACCACAGTTCAAAAACATCAATGCTTCAGCACTCAGCCTCCTTTGGTTTTTCTTTATGGAAAAACCAGAGCTTTGACTCTTTGGACCTTTGTTGGCAAAGTAATGTCTCTGCTTTTTAACACATAGTCTAGGTTTGTCACAGCTTTGCCTCCAAAAAGCAAGAGTCTTTTAATTTCATGACTTCCTCAGTGATTTTGGAGCTCAAGAAAATAAAACTATCACTATTTCCACTTTTTCCCCTTGTATTTGCCATGAAGTGATGAGACCAGATGCCATGTTCCTAGTTTTTTGACTGTTGAGTTTTAACTCAGCTTTTTGACTCTCCTCTTTCACCCTCATCAAGAGTCTCTTTAGTTCCTCTTCACTTTCTGCCAGTAGAGTGATATCATATGCATATCTGAGGTTGTTGATATTTCTCCTGGCAGTCTTGATTCCAGCTTGTGATTCATCCAGCCTGGCATTTTGCATGATGTACCCTGCATAGAAGTTAAATAAACAGGGTGACAATATACAGCCTTGTCGTATTCCTTTCCCAATTTGAAACTAGTCTGTTGTTCCATGTCTGGTTCTAGCTATTACTTCTTGACTCACTTATAAGTTTCTCAAGAGACAGGTCAGGTGGTCTGGTATTGCCATCTTTAAGAATTTTCCACAGTTTGTGTGATCCACACAGTCTAAGACTTTAACATAGTCAGTGAAGCAGAAGTAGATGTTTTTCTGGAATTCCCTTGCTTTCTCTATGATCCCTCAGATGCTGGCAATTTGATCTCTCATTCCTCCCTTTTCTAAACCCAGTTTGTACATCTGGAAGTTCTCAGTTCATGTACTGCTAAAGCCTAGCTTGAAGGATTTTGAGCATTACCCTGCTGGCATGTGAAATGAGTGCAGTTGTGTGGTAGTTTGAACATTCTTTGGGATTGGAATGAAAACTGACCTTTTCCAGTCCTGTAGCCACTGCTTAGTTTTCCAAATTTGCTGACATATTGAGTGTAGCACCTTGCATCACCTTTTAGGATTTTAAATAGCTCAGTTGGAATTCCATCACCCCCACCAGCTTTGTTCATAGTAATGCTTCCTAAGTCTCTCTTGACTTCCCACACTAGGATGTCTGGCTCTAGGTGAGTGACCACACCATCATGGCTATCCAGGTCATTAAGTTCTTTTTTTGTATAGTTCTGTGTATTCTTGCCATCTCTTCTTAATCTCTTTTGCTTCTGTTCTGTTTATGTAAAGGGGAGCAGAAAAGTTGGGGGATCACTGGAGGGAGACATGGGATCAAGGGAAAGTCTTTTTTTGTAAGTTTATTTATATATTTTGCTTCTGGCTATGCTAGGTTTGGGTTGCTGCACAGGCTCTCTCTAGCTGCGGTGTGCAGGCTTCTCATTGCAGTGGCTTCTCTTGTTGCAGAGCATAGACTCTAGGCTTGAGGGCTCAGTGGTTGCAGTTCCTGGGCTCTAGAGCACAGGCTTAATAGTTGTGGGGCACGGGCTTAGTTGCTCTGAGGCATGTGGGATCTTCCTGGACCAAGGATCAAACCCGTGTCTTCAGCATTGGCAGGCAGATTCCCAACCACTAGACCACCAACTCCAAGAGAAAGTCTTTTCAAGGTGGGAGATGCTGGTGGATGTCTAAGCCAGAGGGACTGATTGAGCAAGCCGACTATGGAGAAGAGGCTGAGGTTTTGGGAGGGTCAGCCACTGTGGGAGTCAAAAGTAGGTCAGGTGGCTAGTGAGAGTTCAGGCCCCCATAGAGGGATGGCGCCTGGCAGGAGCCAGGCAGTCCGTTCAGTAGCAGGACAGTCGTTGAGGAGAGGGTGCCAAGGGAAGACCAGGAGTTTGTGAAATTGTGCTTGTTTTCTCCATGAAGCACAAGGCCAGCTGGTCAGGGACTTTAGATTTGGCAAACGCAGAGAAGGTGGGCAGTGGTCCTTTAAGAAGCAGAGGGCCTGGTGGAGAAAAGTGGCAGCGGCCTGAGCAGTGTGGTTTGTGGCGGGGAATGGTGTTCAGGTTTGTGCATGGCTCCAAAATGGTATGCTGCTTAGCTGTTCATCCTAAAATTTGATGGGCAGGTGCTTTTGGGCCTGACCAAGTTTGGAAGTTAGCAGGGTGATACTGCCTAAGAAAGGTTTGGGTATTGACTCCTCTAACCAGAGGCGGAGACGTGAGAGATGGTAAGGGGACAGATGGAGAAGTACTGGGGCCAGGTAAGCGGATCAGGGTCTAGTGAGGATAAGGAGCAGCTGGGGTGTCACACTGGAAGGCCTGTTAGAGCCATTAAACCCAGAGGTGCTGGGAAGGTGGGTTGGGAGGGAGATTGGAGTTGGATTCGGGGCAGGTAGAAGGTAAGACACCAGGTCTCAGGGATGGGTTGGGTTCAGGTTGTGGGAAGAAAGGACTCAGAGAGGACACCTGTAGTTTTGACTCGAGCACTTGAACAGACAGCAGTGCTCTTTAGTAAGATAACACAGGAAAAGCCTTCAGCTTTGGGCAGATGGGGACGATGGTGAGTTTGATGGTAGACATAGGAGTTTGAGTTCTCTCTGAGATAGGCAGGGCATGACCAGTGGGCAGCTGAAAATTCTCATCTGTAGCTCCTTGGAGAGTCCAGGAAAGAAGTCTAAGTATGGGTCACTGTTTGAAGCTGTGGGTGTGAATGAGATCTCCCTGGGTGAGAGGAAAGAAGCAGAAGGGCCTCCAACAGACAGATAGCGGCCCCACAAGGGCCCAGGATTAGACACAGGTAGGGGCTCACCGCTTCCTCCTGCCACCGCTCTGAGCCAGGACTTCCTGGGCCAGCCACGTTCTGGGACTGCGTGTGGACTGCGAGGACTCACTTATTTACTCATGCAATGACTGTCGAAGGCCAGCTCGGTGCCAGGTTACATGCTGGGTGCTGGAGTGCAACCCTGATCTTCATTGGGGTCAGGTGGTCGTATCCATGTGGCCGCCGGAAGGCGGTAGTGGCCAGTCTGTCCCTGTCTGGTGGCAGTGGCACACAGCACCTCCCTGGGATCCCTGAGTTTGCCTGCTCTCCCCACAGCTGCGCATGGAGTACCTCTCCCTGATGCATGCCGTGGTCCGCTCCACACCCTACCTGCAGCACCGCCACCGGCTCCCCGACCTGCAGGCCACACTGCGACGCATCCTGACGGAGGAGGAAGCCTCGCCCCAGTGCCAGATGGACCGCATGATCGTCCAGGAGATGTGCAAGGAGTTCCCGGTGCTGGGCGAGGCCCCCAGCTAGCACCTTCCTCTCCTCCCTTCCCTGCAGCCCTGGGCAGGGTGCAGGGGACTCAGAGGCTTGGCCTAAGAATGTTTCGCACAGATGGTTTGAGGGGAGGTGATGGTAGAAGGGACCTGAGTGGGGACCCCTACCTGACATAGAGCTAACGCCAGGGGCCAAGCACAGAATTGGGGACCACAGGCCAGGAGCTCTGCTGGGCCACGGGGAGCGTGTGAACTGAAGCCCCTCCATCTCCTGGTAGGCTGCCTCTTCAGCATGCCCCCACCCTCACCCTTACACACACAAAATCCTGCTGCTGCTCCAGGCTGGGCCCGAGCCCTCAGCCCCCGCGCCCGCCTGGTCTGTGTCCCGGGCTTCGGCACGCCGTGTCCCTGGGGTGAGAGGGGGCATCCTCCGCCAGCTCTGTTCTTTGCCTTAGCTTCGCAGTGAGTGCCGCTCGTGTGCTCTGCCCACCCCCAACCCCTGCCCCGTGGGGGCAGTCGCTGGCCCTCACTCCGACCCCCAGAGGTCTTGGCCAAGCTGCTGCTTTGAGAGCAGAATCTTAGAGACAGGCCATCCCTCCTGGAGCCTCGCAGAACAGTGTGGGGTGGGGGTGATGGCACTGATGAAGCCAATGACAGAACCTATTTTCTCTGGAAAAACGTAGACTGAGGAGCCATGTGTATTTTCCTATGTGCTGCAGCTCACCTTTGGAAATAAATCACAAGGCATCTGGAAACAGGCCTCCCTGTATGATCCTGAGGGATGATGGGAGAGGGCGGGCAGGGGTGCGGGAACCTCAGGACCTCATCAGTAGCTTGCCCTGCCCTCTGCAGCCCCCAGTGGTCTGTCAGGACCTGAGGACCATCTGTCAGGTGGTCCCTGACAGGCCCCTCCATCGAGGTCTCTTGAGTCCCACGTCTTCCCTGGGTTCCCACTTCTCCTGGGCCACAGCCACAGCCACCAGGAGCCCAGTGGACCATCTGCAGGTGACTGCCCCTGCAGACTTCACTTACATCTCTCTCTGCCTGAATGCTGTGTCTCTCTCCCCCATTAAAACCCCTATAATCCTTTACAGCTATTCTCAAATGAAGCATCTCCCCCCACCCCCAGCCCCGGCCTCCCTGAACTCAACCTGCCCAGCTGTTTCCATTCCTCATTTGTCCTCCACTGGATCCAGCAAGATCCCCTAGCAGGGATTTGGTAATTATGGTAGGACCAAAAGTATCTCAACAAATATGGGGTTAGACGCACACTGCTGTCTGAGGGGAATCAGAGGCCAGCGTTGGGCAAAAACTTTCCTTGTGGGCTGCTGACTTAACAAGGGCTTGTCGCTGTAAGTCGGGGAGGAGAGTCAGAACCCATAGGCAGACTCCAGACAGCAGTGGTTTTCAACAGTCCCTTTCATTTTGTTACTTAAGAGGATTCTCATAGGATTCCACACTTCGAAAATCAGATACCGTGACTTCTGGCCATGACTTTTCCTTTCTTAATGGGATGCTGATGGCAGGGAGCTGTTACTCTCCCAGCAGAGCGAAATGCAGCAAAGAAGACCCCTTGGGGTGGGGGTCCCAGGAAAACAGGCCTGTGGGTGCAAAGCAGAGGAAGACAACGAGACGTCCTTCCTGAACTGTTGAATCTTCTAGAAGGTGAAGTGCACAGGTTNCGCACACTGCTGTCTGAGGGGAATCAGAGGCCAGCGTTGGGCAAAAACTTTCCTTGTGGGCCGCTGACTTAACAAGGGCTTGTCGCTGTAAGTTGGGGAGGAGAGTCAGGACCCATAGGCAGACTTCAGACAGCAGTGGTTTTCAACAGTCCCTTTCATTTTGTTACTCAAGAGGATTCTCATAGGATTCCACACTTCGAAAATCAGATACCGTGACTTCTGGCCATGACTTTTCCTTTCTTAATGGGATGCTGATGGCAGGGAGCTGTTACTCTCCCAGCAGAGCGAAATGCAGCAAAGAAGACCCCTTGGGGTGGGGGTCCCAGGAAAACAGGCCTGTGGGTGCAAAGCAGAGGAAGACAACGAGACGTCCTTCCTGAACTGTTGAATCTTCTAGAAGGTGAAGTGCACAGGTTCACCTGGACCCGAGGAGGAGCTGACACAGTGGCCGGCAGGAAAGCTCCATGTAGTACAGCACGGTCACTTCATCCTGGAGGCCTCTGCCTCCCTTTCACAGCCAGAATCAACACTGCTGACTTCCAGGTACAAGTCCTTTCTCATTGGAGAGCTGAAGGCAGAGCCCCGCGGTTCTCCCCGAGAGCCTGTCATTCAAGGATGAGCACAGGCCACCAGGGAGCTAGGACGGGGATGTTCAGTGGCCTCCGTGCCTTGCTCTGTTCACTGCCAGGCTGCACACACTTGCCTCGTGGGAAGAGCAGGGCTGGGCTGTGCCATCTGTCCCCGCGCTGGCCCCCGTGAGGAACAAAGCTCAGGCCTGCGGCGGGAGGGTCAGAGCCCCCGCCCACTTCTGCGTGACTGTCCAAGGGGTCCTTGCTCAAATTCATCAGGGGTACTTGAGCCCCAGCTGACAAATTTAAAGAAATGCCGCCGGCTCCAGGCAGCAAACGGGTCAAGACTCTAGGACCCCTCAGTAAACACCTTGATGGTGGTCTCACTGCACAGAATNTCCTGAGAGCCTGTCATTCAGGGATGAGCACAGGCCACCAGGGAGCTGGGACGGGGATGTTCAGTGGCCTCCGTGCCTTGCTCTGTTCACTGCCAGGCTGCACACACTTGCCTTGTGGGAAGAGCAGGGCTGGGCTGTGCCATCTGTCCCCGCGCTGGCCCCCAGGAGGAACAAAGCTCAGGCCTGCGGCGGGAGGGTCAGAGCCCCCGCCCACTTCTGCGTGACTGTCCAAGGGGTCCTTGCTCAAATTCATCAGGGGTACTTGAGCCCCAGCTGACAAATTTAAAGAAATGCCGCCGGCTCCAGGCAGCAAACGGGTCNGAGGAACAAAGCTCAGGCCTGCGGCGGGAGGGTCAGAGCCCCCGCCCACTTCTGCGTGACTGTCCAAGGGGTCCTTGCTCAAATTCATCAGGGGTACTTGAGCCCCAGCTGACAAATTTAAAGAAATGCCGCCGGCTCCAGGCAGCAAACGGGTCAAGACTCTAGGACCCCTCAGTAAACACCTTGATGGTGGTCTCACTGCACAGAATTACAACCACCAGGGAAAACAGCCAGAGAATTCCTCAGGGAAGGCACTATCTGGGAGAACAGCTCTGCCTGCTTGATGGTAGATGTGGATGTGGTTAGGCAGGAGAGAGGGCAGAGATGGAGAACCAAGCCACTCAAGGAAAGAGGCGTGTTTGGGTGGGGCTGACGAAAACTCACAATTTTGAGGGGCCCTGCGGGCTGGGGGTTTGGGCCAATCTCTAGGCTAGAAGTGGGTCCCTACAAGTCTGGCACACATCCGTGCAATGCAACTGAGGACGACAGGCTACACGTGCCTAAGGCAACTCCACGGTAAGGGGGTCAGGTGAAGACCACCTGCCTGCTCAGCCCCCAAGAGATACAGACTCAGGCTCCAAGTCTGGAGGACATCCTTTCCTTTCTTTCCCATTTAATGGAAGAAAAACATACTGTAAAACTGCAGTAGGAGAATATGAATGTGACAAGATGCTAATCTCGTCACCACCCAGGGCCACCAGCTCCCATAGCCCACTTAATTAATCATCAGCTCCCCCCTTCTCCCCAGAGTGATTCCTCAGGAGTTTTGCCTGTTTTCCAACTTCACGTAAATGGAGTCATATGAGTACTGGCTTCTTCACTCACCATCAGATTTCACAGTTCACCCACAGTGCACCCTCATGTATTTATCCACGTCGACAATCTTTCAGTTGTTTCCGGTTTTGGTCTATTACAAATCATGCTGTCAGGAGCACTGTTGCGCTCGTCTTTTGGTGGTTCATATGCATTATATTGGGGGCGCGGTATATGCTCAAAAGTGGAATTGCAGTGAGAATGCCAAATAGCTTTCCTGAGGAGTGGTATGCTCCTCCACTGGTGTCTGAGCGCCAGCTCCTCTGTCTTCTTCCCTAAACCTGGTATTGTCAGTCATTTTTAATTTCACATTTAAATTTCCCTGATGACTAAAGAGGTTGAGCATTTTTTCATCAGTTGACTGGCTGTTCTCTTGTGAAGCACCTCTTCACATCTCTTGCCCATTCATTGACTGGGATGTGGATCTTTTATTGGTTTATAGTATGTATTCAGGATGTGAGTCCTTGGATTGTATATCTTAACCCATCCTCCCTATCTTATCTTAATGTCTTAACCTTATCTTAACCTATCTTATCTTAATGTCTTTGGATGAAAGAAGTTCTTAATTGTAATGTAACCCAATTTTTCAGTATTTTCCTTTATGCTTAGTCCACTTTGTGTCCTCTTAAAAAATATTTGCTTAAAAGTCACAAACTTTTATGTTCTCTTCTAAAAGATGTATTGTCTTTCCTTTCACATTTACGTGTCAGGTCTATCTAGAATTGATTATGTGGGTAGTATGAAGTAGGGGTCTCACTTTTGTCTACATGGATGTCCAGTTGATGTGGCCTCATTTACTGGAAAGCCCATCCTTTGCTTGTGTTGGCTCTTAAGAGCCACTCGTGTAAATATTCAAGTCTTCATGCACCTGTAGGCCCCTCTCTGGATTTTGTTCTGTTTGTCTGTCTATTCCTGTACCAACATCATACAGTCTTGGTTTTATCATTGTAGCTTTCCTGATCTCTAGTAGAGGAAATTGTTCTCCTTCTTGGGTTTTCTTTGGACTGTCTTGGGTGTTCTTGGCCCTCATACATTTTAGAATCCAGTTTGACAGTTTACACACACACGTACACTACACAGTCTTTACTGAGTTGCATTAAATCCATATATCATTTGGGAAGAATTAGCATCTGCACAATACAGGTATACCACATTTTATTGCACTTCACTGATACTGCATCTTTTACAACAAACTGAAAGGTTTTGAAGGTTTTGTGGCAAACCTTCAATAGATAACAGACGATAGAAAGTCTATCGTCACCAGTCTTCCAACAGCATTTTCTTACTTCGTCTCTCTTTGTCATATTTTGGTAATTCTCATAATATTTCAAACTTTATCATCATTATTATATCTGTTATGCTGATCTGTGGTCAGTGATCACTAATGTTACTTATTTTTGGCTGTACCAGGAAGCCTGCTGTCTATGGGGTCGCACAGATTCGCACTACTGAAGCGACTTAGCAGCAGCAGTACCAGGAAGTATGTGGGATCTTAGATCCCCAACCAGGGATCAAACTTGGCCCTCTGCAGTGGAAGTGCAGGGTCCTAACCACTGGACTGCCAGGGAATTCCTTGATGTTACTTTTAAAAAGATGATGTTTAGGCCCACCCAAAGATGCCAAACAAAAAAAAATTTGATTATGATTCACTGAAGGCTCAGATGATGATTAGCATTTTTTAGCAATAAGGTGTTTTTTGTTTTGTTTTTTTTCTTTTTCAGCCATTTGTCACGAAGGATCATGACAGGGATCAAACCTGTGCCTCCTGCAGTGAAAGGTGGAGTCTTAACCACTGGACCAACAGGAAATTCCCAGCAATAAGATAATTTTAATTAAGGTATGTACTTTTTTTTAGACATAGTTCTGTTGCACACTTAACAGACTGTCTAAACACAAATTTTATATTCCCTGGGAAACCAAAACATTTGTATAATTCACTTTACTCTGATATTTGCTTTATTGCGGTGGTCTGTAACCAAACCCACAGTATCTCTGAGGTATGCCTGTATTAAATCTTCCAATCTTTGAACACAGTTTTGCACGCATAGTTTTGTGCTCAGTAGTGTCCGAGTCGCAAAGAGTCGGACACAACTGAGTGACTTCACTTGCANTTTACTCTGATATTTGCTTTATTGCGGTGGTCTGTAACCAAACCCACAGTATCTCTGAGGTATGCCTGTATTAAATCTTCCAATCTTTGAACACAGTTTTGCACGCATAGTTTTGTGCTCAGTAGTGTCCGAGTCGCAAAGAGTCGGACACAACTGAGTGACTTCACTTGCACTCCATTTATGTCTTTATGTTTCTATTTTTTCTTTCAGTGTTTATTGAGATATAATTTGACTATATAGTTTAAGGTATACAACATAATGATTTGACTTTACATACATCATGAAATGATTATGATAGTGTTCAGTATGTGTGAAGAGTCATTGCACATTTTGAAAAAGTTTTCACTTGTTGAGATATAGAAATTACAACTGATTGTTATATATTGACTTTGCATCCAGTGACTTTGCTAAACTCTAATAACTTATCTGTAAGTTCTTTTTGCTTTTTTGCATACATATTCCTGTTGCCTGTGAATACTTTTTCTTTCCCCTTTCTAATCCTTATACCTTTTTACTATTTTTTTTTCTTTTTTTACCTTACTGCACTGTTGAAGCCCTCCAATATAGTATTAAGGCTTAAGGTCAAGAATTCAAAATGTTGTTTTTCTCTAGTAATGCTCTGCTGCTCCGGACGTAAGGAATTCACAAATAGTCTATTTTAACTGGGGTTAGATTTTAGCCCAGTGAGTTTGTCTAAGAAGAGCCAGGGTAGGAGAATTGTTATCAGACTGGCTAGTGGTTAAGGTAAGGACTTCCCAGGTGGCTTCATGATAAAAGAATCCCCCTGCAATGGGTGACCAGGGCAAATACTGGGTAGAGGAAGAGGCATGAGGAGAGGGTCTGCAATGTCCTAGGGGGCAGTGGAGAGAGGAACTCTACTTGCTTTGCCTTTACAGGGAGCATGAGAAGCTGTCACCAGGGTGGGGCCTAGAGGGGAGGGCAGAGGGAGAGGGACAGGCTTCCATGGAAAAGCAGCCAAAGAGAGAGGACAGCAGTGGAGGCAGAGCTTCAGGGAGGACACGGAGCGTCCTCTGCAGTCACCAAGGATGTTAAGGAAAGGTCCCAGTCTTCTAGCCCTAGGACAGGGAGCAGGGCATAACCGGCCACGATCCCTTTAAACCTCAGAACATGTGCCCACACAGCCTCCAAAACCTAGGGTTGCTGCTCCATCTTTTGGTTATTCAAAGATCTACTCAGGCAGATGGTTACGCTGGCTCAGGCACCTCCTCTGGGATCCAGCATCCCTCTCCCTAGAATCCCACCTATCTACCACCTTCGTTCGTGTAAAGCTTTCCGCCCTCCACTCGTTAGATCGTGAACCCTGAGGGGGAAGGTGCGATGGAAACCCTGTCTTTGGCTTCCCTCCTCCAGCCCCTGCACCGAGCTCCCATCCAACCACGGTTTGCCTTCAGCGCCTCTCCAACGCCCATAGTAACCCAGACCTTACTTTCTTGGCTCTGACCTTAGGAAGTCCTCAGATTCTGAGACACCAGAGGGCACCAATGGAGCCCACCCACCAGCTCTCCGTAGTCACATGAGGTGCTGGAACGAGGAATCCCGCCTCCTGGAAGCGAAAAAGTCAATGAGGAGGCCTAAGAATGCGCCATTTGATTGGTTGGTGGTGATGTCATAGGTACCGTTTGGGGCGGGCCAGAGGCCGAAGCTGGAGTTCTCCGCGGGTTCCAAGCAGGAGCCGCGCCCCTTGGAGTGTTCAGAGCCTTAGCCCTAAACCCCTCCTGGATCCAGGGACGCCAATGCCATCTGACCGTGGCGTTGCAGCCCACTGTCGGTGCTGCTTTGCAGGCTGGGCCGTAAAACACCTCCTGGATTGTCTCTCCCGGCTATTCTGGAACCAGCGGAGCCTCCTCCCCCAGACAATAAGTCTGCCATGGGGGCGGAGCCACCCATTGTCCCAATAGAAACAGTGACTTTCTGATTGGAACGCTCGGTGTTCACGCCCCACGCCCCTGCTCGTCTTAGGTGACGTTTATTCCCCGGCGTCTGCCCATTGGATCTTACTTGAGTCTTAATTGAGCCAGGAGTAGAACTGCGAGGGCAAAACTGAGCTTTTCCGTTAGTTCCTTCAAGGGGTTAAGGGGCGCAGTCGTAGCCGGCAAGGGAGGGGGTCTGAGGAATCCAAGCCTCAGTCCTGCGGCAACGCAGGGTTGCGTGTGGCATTCCAGAGCACTGGAGACTCGCTACCTAAGAGAAGGGTGTAAGTTCCAGTGAAAGAGCAGCCGGCCGAAAAACCAGGGAAGTTTAGCCTCTGTTCGGGCTTCGGGCGGGTCACCTCTGGTCCCTGTTCGGTTGGGGCGCTCCAAACAAGCAGATGGTCGCGACATGTTTCATGAGTTAAAACTCGCTGATCGAACGGTTAAGGCTGTTCGAGCAGCTGGCACCCCAAGTCACTTCCGACCTCATGATGGTATCTCCACCCAAGAGTTGAGAGAAAACTGTACATCATAGGCACCAAAATTTCAGACCAAAATCCGGGACAGGGTTCGGCACTAGTGGTCAGGAAGGCGGGGCATAAGAGATCCGCAAGCAGAAGTCCAAAGACAGAGCTGAGACAGCGCCCTAGAGGGAGGGAGGCGGGTGAGGGCGATGGCCACGAAGAGGAGGGTGGGACCAGGGGCGGTGACTCTCCCTGCCCGGTTCAGCACCGTGGGCAGCACTTGCATTCTGCCCTCAATAAAGATGGCGATCATGACTTCTAAGTCGACAGCTGCCATGCGCGATGGCCTGTACCATCGGATTTGGAGCTCCGGGGCGGGGATGGAATGAACCATCGCAGCGGCCGGGAGCCATGTTGGAGCGGCGGGAGGCGGCAGCAGCGTCAGGGATGCTGTGGTGGGGGCGGCAAAAGCCGGGGCCGCTCGCCAAAGGGCCTCTGGCCGCGAAGTAGATGGTGCCCAGAGGGTGGCGGCGGCGTGGAGCGACAGGCCTAGAGGCAGGGGACTGGGGTGGCGGCAGGGGTCCGGGTGGGGGTCCGAGCAGGGAGGCGGGCTCAAGGCCTGGACCCGGGTGGAGGACAGTGGAGGCACTATAGGGAAGTGGGGGGTGATGGGGAGGCGGCAGCCGTGGTGGGGTCTCAGAGGGCCGACGACCCCGCTACTCCTACTCCTTTCCCTCCTCTCTTTGTTCCCTCTTAGCCGGGAGGAGCTGGGGAACGGTGAGGGCCACGGCTGGGATCCGGGGGTAGCTGCTGCTACGGGACCAGGGGCGCGGATCGGCAACGGAGCCTTAGCTCTTTGTCCCGAGCCGCCCGGGGTCCGAGAGGATGGAGAGCCTGGCCTGGGAGTCAGGGAACCTGTCTTCGTGGGGCTCCGAGGGGGAAGGCAACGCGCCCAAAGCGGCCGAGGGCCCCCGGAGCAGCCGGGGCTGGGAGCAGAATATGGGGTCAAGACATTTGGCAGCCGCGGGCGGGAGACCGGACAAGGACCAGGGTCTCTGTTATGCTGGCGCCCAGAGGTCTCCTCTTGCAGGCTGACAGGGCCTTTGCGAAGAGATAGTCTGTCACCAGAGGGTTTGTCCCCAGGGGTCCCAGGCCCGGAGAACAACCCTCCCTTCCCTTCGGACCTTCTGATTCGGCCCCGTGGTTCTCAGCTGGTGTCCTCTCAGAGGAATACTGGGAGAGGCTCCTCCCCAAAAGTGGGAACCACGCGCTGCTGCGGGGAACTGTGGGGACCAGGGCGCAGGGGTCAAAGCGAGAGAACAGCGACATCCCGAGCAAGGAGGACAGGTCCCCGGTCGGACCGCCCTCCCGGGGCCGTGGGATCTGGCCCCGGACTGGATTCAGAACCTCGCACAGCGAGGACAGCTCCCGCATCTGGTTCAGCACCGCGCGAGTCTCGGACAGCTCCCGAGCCGACGCCCGAGCGCATGCGCTCCCGAGGTCTCTTCCGCCGCCGCTTCCTCCCGCACCGCCCCGGGCCGCGCCCCCCTGGGGCCCCGGCCGGGCCTGGAGCCTGGAGAATATCCCTAGAGGGCCGGGCCCGCTCCCGTCGCGCCGCGAACCGCCACCCACAGTTTCCGCAGTACAACTACCAGGCACTAGTGCCGGAGAATGAGGCAGCGGGTACCGCGGTGCTACGCGTAGTGGCGCAGGACCCGGACACCGGAGAGGCTGGGCGCCTAGTCTACTCGCTGGCTGCGCTCATGAACAGCCGCTCTCTGGAGCTGTTCAGCATCGATCCGCAGAGCGGCCTTATCCGCACAGAGGCTGCTCTGGACCGCGAGAGCATGGACCGCCACTACCTGCGCGTGACGGCGCAGGATCATGGCTCACCGCGCCTCTCTGCCACCACCATGGTGGCCGTTACAGTGGCCGACCGCAATGACCACGCGCCGGTATTTGAGCAGGCGCAATACCGGGAGACGCTTCGCGAGAACGTGGAAGAGGGCTACCCCATCCTGCAGCTGCGTGCCACAGATGGTGACGCTCCCCCCAACGCCAACCTGCGCTACCGCTTTGTAGGGCCGCCAGCTGCGCGCGCCGCCGCCGCTGATGCCTTCGAAATTGATCCGCGCTCGGGCCTCATCAGCACCAGCGGTCGCGTGGACCGCGAGCACATGGAAAGTTACGAGCTGGTGGTGGAGGCCAGCGACCAGGGCCAAGAGCCCGGGCCGCGCTCCGCCACCGTGCGTGTGCACATAACTGTGCTGGACGAGAATGACAACGCGCCCCAGTTTAGCGAGAAACGCTACGTGGCGCAGGTGCGCGAGGATGTGCGCCCCCATACGGTGGTGCTACGCGTCACAGCCACGGACCGGGATAAGGATGCCAATGGACTGGTGCACTACAACATCATCAGTGGTAACAGCCGCGGCCACTTTGCCATTGACAGCCTCACAGGCGAGATCCAGGTGGTGGCCCCTCTGGATTTTGAAGCAGAGCGAGAGTATGCCTTGCGCATCCGGGCTCAGGATGCCGGCCGCCCCCCGCTGTCCAACAACACCGGCCTGGCCAGCATCCAGGTGGTGGACATCAATGACCATACTCCTATCTTTGTCAGCACACCCTTCCAGGTCTCTGTCCTGGAAAATGCACCCTTGGGCCACTCAGTCATCCACATTCAGGCAGTGGATGCAGACCATGGAGAGAATTCCAGACTGGAGTATTCCCTAACTGGTGTGGCACCCGATACGCCCTTTGTGATAAACAGTGCCACTGGCTGGGTCTCTGTGAGCGGTCCGTTGGACCGTGAGTCTGTGGAACATTACTTCTTTGGTGTGGAGGCCCGAGACCATGGCTCGCCCCCACTCTCAGCCTCAGCCAGCGTTACAGTGACTGTGCTGGATGTTAATGACAATCGGCCTGAGTTCACCATGAAGGAGTACCACCTCCGACTGAATGAGGATGCGACCGTGGGCACCAGTGTGGTCAGTGTGACTGCTGTAGACCGTGATGCCAACAGTGCCATCAGCTACCAGATCACAGGAGGCAACACTCGGAATCGCTTTGCTATCAGCACCCAGGGGGGTGTAGGGCTGGTGACGCTGGCCCTGCCCCTGGACTACAAGCAGGAACGCTACTTCAAGCTGGTGCTAACTGCATCTGACCGTGCCCTTCATGATCACTGCTATGTGCACATCAACATCACAGATGCCAACACTCACCGGCCTGTGTTTCAAAGCGCCCACTACTCAGTGAGTGTGAATGAGGACCGGCCAGTGGGTAGCACCGTGGTGGTCATCAGTGCCTCTGACGACGATGTGGGTGAGAACGCTCGCATCACTTATCTCCTGGAAGACAACCTGCCCCAATTCCGCATTGACGCAGACTCAGGGGCCATTACCCTGCAGGCCCCCCTGGACTATGAAGACCAGGTGACTTACACACTGGCTATTACAGCTCGGGACAACGGCATCCCACAGAAGGCAGACACCACTTATGTGGAGGTGATGGTCAATGATGTGAACGATAACGCTCCACAGTTTGTGGCCTCCCACTACACAGGGCTGGTCTCCGAGGATGCCCCGCCTTTCACCAGCGTCCTGCAGATCTCAGCCACTGACCGGGATGCTCATGCCAATGGCCGGGTCCAGTACACTTTCCAGAATGGGGAAGATGGGGATGGAGATTTTACCATTGAACCCACCTCTGGCATTGTCCGCACCGTGAGGCGGCTGGATCGGGAGGCGGTGCCGGTGTATGAACTGACTGCCTACGCAGTGGACCGAGGTGTGCCCCCACTCCGGACTCCAGTTAGCATCCAGGTGACAGTGCAGGATGTCAATGACAATGCACCGGTCTTCCCAGCTGAGGAGTTTGAGGTGCGAGTGAAGGAGAACAGCATTGTGGGCTCAGTGGTGGCCCAGATTACTGCAGTGGATCCGGATGAAGGCCCCAATGCTCATATAATGTACCAGATCGTGGAGGGGAACATCCCTGAGCTGTTCCAAATGGACATCTTCTCGGGAGAGTTGACGGCACTCATTGACCTGGACTACGAAACTCGCCAGGAATACATAATTGTTGTGCAGGCCACATCAGCCCCTCTAGTCAGTCGGGCCACTGTACACGTCCGCTTGGTTGACCAGAATGACAACAGCCCTGTGCTCAACAACTTCCAGATCCTCTTCAACAACTACATATCCAACCGCTCGGACACCTTCCCCTCAGGCATCATTGGGCGCATCCCAGCTTATGATCCAGATGTCTCTGACCACCTCTTCTACTCCTTTGAGCGGGGCAATGAGCTGCAGCTGCTGGTGGTCAACCAGACCAGCGGAGAGCTCCGACTCAGCCGCAAACTAGACAACAACCGCCCACTGGTGGCCTCCATGTTGGTGACTGTCACAGGTGAGGGGCGGGGGTTAAGCAAGTGTGCCAGTGACCTTAGCCTGTCAGGTCCTCAGGGCCCCCCACAAGGCACTTCAAAGAGGGGTTTCCAGACTTTCCAAGCATCCCTTAAGCACTGAGTTCCTGCATCCCACAGGATCTGCCATAGACCTCCCAGGTTAGGGTCATATAGTCTCTGCTTAGGGTCTTGGACAGTCTCCACAGAACCCCAAAGATTCATTATGAGCAGACCTCATAAAAACCCTTAAAGAACTGTCTGCTTTATTTAAATAATTTTTAATTTTTTATTTCTTTTTGGCTGTGCTGGCTTTCTTCCAGTTGTGGCAAGCAGGGTCTACTCTCTAGTTGCAGCATGCGGGCTTCCCATTGCAATCGTTTCTCTTGTTGCAGAGCGTGGGCTCTGCGGCACTTGGACTTCAGTAGTTGAAACACAGGGGCTCAGTAGTTGTGGTTCCGGGCTCTAGAGCACAGCTCAGTAAGTTGTGGCACACGCACTTAGTTGCTCTGTGGCATGTGGGCTCTTCCCGGATTAGGGATCAAATCCCATTTGTCTCCTGCATAGGCAGGAGGATTGTTTACCACTGAGCCACCAGGGAATCCCAAGAACCGTCTGTTTGTTAATCTAGGGATTGCTCTCCTCCTTCTGCAAGACTGGTGTAATGCTCTAGATGTCCCAGGAAAAGCCAGCATCATACCCCTGTTCAGATGAAGGGTTACTTTGGTTCCATTCTGACCCTCAGCCTGTGGAGAGGAGGGAGGCCAATTGTTCAGTGGTCGGGAACAGCATCTTCCTTTGGCAGCTTCAGACAGAGAGCAGACCCATAGTAGCCTGGCTGCTCTTGATGGGGCTGACTAAGGCCCTGGCCTTTGGGAGAAAGTCTGGAGATCCACTTGTCTCTTCTGCAGCCGTGGACCAAGGCTTTCACAAACTGTTCCCTCAAAGGAGAGCGCGCGTGGGAAAAGCTCTTGCAGGCCTAAATACTGGAGGCTGCAGGGGTTGGGACAGACTTTACCAGTGCTTATTCTCCAATTTTGAGGCATAGGACTCCTGGCACTGCCAAAGAAGGCATGTCTTCATTCATCCCTCAATTCCCTGGACAACAAACCCTGTCGGCCACCCAATGTGTGGAGATGAGGCGTATAAGCTCCTCATCCTCATTTCTGAAGGTGGCCACTGAAATCGCAGGACCCAGGTCTGGGGTGATGGGCAGCTTGCTGATCCAAGGATGCTGCGGAGGAGGTCAGGGTCCAAGGTTCTCTTGGAGAGAAGGAACTTGCTGATTCAGGGTTCTGGGAGATGCGGTTGAGTAGTCACAGGCCTAGGGACCCTTCTAGTGAACTGGGAAGGCAGTTAGCTAACCAGAGATAGGGAATAGGTGATCCCTCACCTGGGGGATATTCTTGGAGGGAATGTTTTGCTAGTTCTGCAGTGCTGGGGAATGGGAGGAAAGAAAGTCAGTCATCAGTGGCCTTGGCTCCTCTTTCTATCCTGATTGGCCTGCTGACCATAAACCTGGGGAAGGGTGGGTTACTGATTACTTAGGGACCATCTTGTGTGCTGTTGGAAGAATGACCTGCTGACCCCTGGGCACTAGTTGGGGGGGGGCGCAGAGAGTGGGTGGGTTGATCCCTGGCTCAGGCCATTCCCCATGCTGGAGGGAGGGGACAGGAAACAGTACCTTGCTGACACCTTGGTGCTGAGAGAGTTGATGATCACAAGCCAAGACCCCCTTGTGTCCTGGTAGGGTGAGCCCACTAACACAGAGGTGCTGGGGGACTGGGCCAGTAACCCTCCTCTGTCCCTGGGAAGGGCAGCCACTGACCCCAGACTGACCTCTTCCCCCACTTCCACCGGCAGATGGGCTGCACAGTGTGACAGCCCAGTGTGTGCTTCGCGTGGTCATCATAACCGAGGAGCTGCTGGCCAACAGCCTGACCGTGCGCCTGGAGAACATGTGGCAGGAACGTTTCCTGTCGCCGCTACTGGGCCACTTCCTGGAAGGCGTGGCTGCGGTACTTGCCACCCCCGCCGAGGACGTCTTCATCTTCAACATCCAGAACGACACGGACGTGGGGGGCACTGTGCTCAACGTGAGCTTCTCAGCGCTGGCGCCCCGCGGGGCTGGAGCCGGCTCCGCGGGCCCTTGGTTCAGCTCCGAGGAGCTGCAGGAGCAGCTGTATGTGCGTCGCGCCGCCCTGGCCGCCCGCTCGCTGCTGGACGTGCTGCCCTTCGACGACAACGTGTGCCTGCGCGAGCCCTGCGAGAACTACATGAAGTGCGTGTCGGTGCTGCGCTTTGACTCCTCTGCGCCCTTCCTAGCCTCCGCCTCTACGCTCTTTAGACCCATCCAGCCCATCGCAGGCCTGCGCTGCCGCTGCCCGCCCGGTTTCACGGGAGACTTCTGCGAGACGGAGCTCGACCTCTGCTACTCCAACCCCTGCCGCAATGGCGGAGCTTGTTCGCGGCGTGAGGGCGGCTACACCTGCGTTTGCCGGCCGCGCTTCACAGGTGAGCGGGGCGTGGGGCTAGGTGAATATCAGGCAGAGTGGGGGGCGGAACTGCAGTGCAAGTGAGCATTGGGCATCACTCTTGAGCCACCCGGGGTCAAGTTGGGCGCGGTTAGTCCAGAAGCAGTAGAACCTGGCAGAGAGGGAGCCTAAGGCCGTGAAGAAATAAAGGTCTCGGCTGGGCCAACCCCCTGGAGGCTCAGATGGTAAACAATCTGCCTGCAGTGCAGNCTTCCTGGCCCTGGAGCTCGTGGCTGGGCAAGTGAGGCTCACATATTCCACTGGTGGGTGCCCCCTCCCATGGATCAGTGTAGGGGCGAGGGGGTGCATGTGTGGGTGAGTTGGCTTGGAGGGGTGTGAACCCCCCAGGCCCTCCTGAACATGTAGCTCCACCCATGCCCAACAGACCACTTTCTCTCTCCCACGTGCTTCTCCCACGTGTCCAGAGGCACTCTGGTCCGGCCAGTGTGGCCACCAGCAGGGGGAAGTTATCTGATGCATCCAGGGTCACCCTGGGAGTAGCTGTGCTTGCATGACTGGGTAGGGGGAGGGGAGGCCTTGCAGCTCCAGACCAGCCTCCATACACATCTGCCCTGCAGGTGAGTCCAACACAGTGGTCAGCCCCACAGTTCCAGGGGGCCTCAGTGACGGGCAGTGGCACACAGTGCATCTGAGATACTACAACAAGGTGGGCACCGCCCTCGGCCTGGGAGTACAGGGAAGGAGCTGGGATACCAGGTTCTGGGATACCAGGTGACCCCTGGGGGTCCTGTTGAGTGACGTGCCAGGTCTCTAGCCCCGGACAGATGCCCTGGGGGGTGCTCAGGGCCCCTCCAAGGACAAGGTGGCTGTGCTGAGCGTGGATGACTGCGATGTGGCTGTGGCTCTGCAGTTTGGGGCTGAGATTGGCAACTACTCATGCGCAGCTGCCGGCACGCAAACAAGCTCCAAGAAGTGAGCTCCCCAGCCCCTGAGCCCCAAATCCCCTGCCTGCCAGAGCCCACCCCCACCCTTCCAATACTGCCTCCATCCTTGCCCAAACCACCAGATTTTCCTTTCCCCATTCGAACACTGAAACCCCACCTCACCTTAGCCCCCATCTCTGTGTTCTACCCCAGACTCCCCGCTTGTACACATTCCCCCAGGCACCCACTCCCCCAAATTTTCTACTCTCTTGGTCTCACTAATGCCCCACAGCCCCACCTGACCCCTATCACCCCCCAGCCACCCTTCTGCCTCCCTTTTTCATCCTCATCCTCAACCCCAGCCTCTTCCACCTTTCCCCAGACCATCTGCCCGTTAGAAACTCTCCTTTGCACCCCCACAACTGAGGTCAGGCGCTAGTCCTTCCTCAGCCTGATCTTGCCCTCCCCATTCAATCACCTTACCCTCTTGAGTCCTACCCCCTCCGTTTCCTAGCCCCTCCTGCAGCCCAGGAGCAAACCTGCCCTGGCCCCAGTCCCTCCAGTGACCTGGACCCCTGACCCCCAGGTCCCTGGACCTGACAGGCCCTCTGCTCCTGGGGGGTGTCCCCAACCTTCCCGAGAACTTCCCCGTGTCCCACAAGGACTTCGCCGGCTGCATGCGGGACCTGCATATCGATGGCCGCCGAGTGGACATGGCGTCCTTTGTCGCGAATAATGGCACCATGGCAGGTAGGCCACGCCCCCGTCATAGGAGAAAGGTGAAGGGCTTTATGGGTGGACGCAAACGCTGACCTCCTCCTTGTCTCCTTTTCTGGCAAGCATTCTCCTGCAGTCTTGCCTTTAGGACCTGAGTCCTACCAATCCCACCCCCTGCTGAGACCTGGGGCACTGTCAGCACCCCGGGCCCTGTGTTTTGTCCGGCGCTCGTGCCCTCTCTCATGTTCGCATGTCCTCCATGTACTTTCCTCTCTCAGGCTGCCAGGCCAAGCTGCACTTCTGTGACTCGGGCCCCTGCAAGAACAACGGCATCTGCTCAGAACGCTGGGGTGGCTTCAGCTGCGACTGCCCGGTGGGCTTCGGAGGCAAAGACTGTCGGCTCAGTGAGTGGGCAGCCCGGGGCAGGAAGGGCCTGTGGAGTATAGCTTCTGTTCTCAACGTGAAGCCTGTGACTCTGCTCCTTTTACCCCTCCAGCTATGGCCCATCCCCACCATTTTCGTGGCAACGGCACACTGAGCTGGGACTTTGGAAACGATGTGGTTGTGTCTGTGCCCTGGTACCTGGGGCTGGCATTTCGGACGCGGGCGAAGCAGGGGGTCCTGATGCAAGTCCAGGCTGGGCCACAGAGCACACTCCTCTGTCAGGTGTGTCTGTCCTCCTGAGCCCTTCCCTAGACCCCCAGCTCTCAATCTTTGCGGTGACTAGCACCATTCCTGTGGTTTCAGGTCTGGTCCCTGGTGGCTCAGATGATAAAACATCTGCCTGCAATGCAGGAGACCTGCATTTGATCCCTGGGCTGGGAAGATCTCCTAGAGAAGGAAATTGCAACCCACTCTAGTATTCTTGCCTGGAGAACCCCATGGAGCGAGGAGCCTGAGAGGCTACAGTCCATGGGGTCGCAAACAGTAGGACATGGCAGAGACTAAGCGCGTGCGCACGTGTATGCACACACACACACACATCCAGAGTATACTTCTCTGCTAGGAGCACTGATCATACTTGGCCCTGCTCTCGACCTTGGCCCTTGACCCTCTTCCCCACTATCATATCCTCTGCAGGTCCCCTGCCACTTGAATTAGTCCATGATCCCTGCCCTTTAACTTTACTCTCAGAAGCATAGAGTGCCCTGGCACAGGGCCCTCCATGCCAAATATAGCCTGTCCCTCTTGTACTGACCTCTGCTTTTCGTAACACCACCTCCTGACACTCTTGGCCCCAGCCCAGTGTGGGGCTCTGACCCCAGGGCTGTGCCTCTCTGCCCGCAGCTGGATCGGGGCTTGCTGTCTGTAACAGTGACCAGGGCCTCAGGCCGGGCTGCCCACCTCCTCCTGGACCAGGTGATAGTCAGTGACGGCCGGTGGCACGATCTGCGGCTGGAGCTGCAGGAGGAGCCAGGTGGCCGGCGGGGCCACCATGTCCTCATGATCTCCTTGGACTTCAGCCTCTTCCAGGTCTGACTTCTAACCCTGGGGTGGTCCATTCTCAGCCTTCTGACCAGACCCACCTCATTGGAACCCCCCTCAGTCCAACTTCTCTTCCGTCCACTGCACATAGTCTGATATTGTCTCCCGAGTCCCCCTCCTCATGTCCTTGCTCTAAGCCCACCCTGCTCCGCCCTCCTCATGTCAGGGAGGCTATGCAGATTTCTGGCCTGGTCTTGGGTACTTCTGTAGCCAGCCCTTTGCCAAACTTCTTCTGGTCTCCCGATCGTCCCAGCTCAAAATCATGGAATTTCAGGGTTTGTTCAGGGTCCAGGAGACAGGGCCCAGTCCGGAGCCCAGCTCTTGACTAAACCTTTCTGTCACTCATCCCTTGTGTTCCAGCAGGTCCTCTGTACTCGGGAGCATCTCATGCCCAGACCAGCCCTCTGGTCCAGAGGTCCAGAGCATGGTGCAAGGCTAGGATAAGGCCAAGGCTGACACTGGGGTAGGGCAAGGGTTCATCGGTCCCCCCTTCACCCCCAGTGCTGACTGTCCCCTTCCCCCAGGACACTTTGGCGGTGGGGAGTGAGCTGCAGGGCCTGAAGGTAAAGCGACTCCATGTGGGAGGCTTGCCCCATGGCGCTGAAGAGGAGGCTCCTCAGGGTCTGGTTGGCTGTATCCAGGTGAGGGTCAGTGTGCGAATATGAGGTGGAGCATTAGGGTGAATGAATGGTCAGAGATCAGGGATGTCTTGAGACCCGAGTTGCTGCATTCACCTGGAGGTTTTTATAGGGGTAGTGGTGCCCAGAGCCATCAGAGACAGGCCAGGCCCTTCTGTGCTATTGGAGGTGAGTCCAGCTTGGATTTTCAGGGGCCATTAGAGGCCTTTGTCAGGGAGAGCATAATTAGGGTTCTCATGGGGGCACTAAATGGGCATATTGGATCAGGGTTTAGGGTACCCACTCCAGCATTCTTGCATGGAGAATTCCATGGACAGGGGCCTGGCGGGCTACGTGCATGGAGTCACAAAGAGTCGGACACAACTGAGTGACTAAGCACACCGGGGTTTGTAGGGAGATTGCATGTCAGGGGTCACCAGACCATGTGGGTGGCTCTGTTGGACTCGGGGCTGAGGTGCTCTGACATGGGTCTCACCTTGCCGGCTATGCCCATAGGGAGTATGGCTTGGCTCCACGCCTTCGGGGTCCCCACCCCTGCTTCCCCCAAGCCACCGAGTGAACGTGGAACCTGGCTGTGTTGTGACCAATGCCTGTGCCTCTGGGCCCTGCCCTCCCCATGCTGACTGCCGAGACCTCTGGCAAACCTTTTCCTGTACTTGCTGGCCAGGTGGGGCCTGGGTGGGGTGTACCTGCTGGCTAGGTGGGGCCTGGGTGGGGGCAGGGTGATCTGGGGCTCATGGTGAAGACTGGGGGACCTGGAGAGGAGGCAGGGGCTGAGAAGGACAGGTGCCTGCTTCCTCCCATGCTCTTTGGCCAGTGTCCTCAGCTCCCTGACCCAACCCACAGGTTACTATGGCCCGGGCTGTGTGGACGCCTGCCTCTTGAACCCGTGTCAGAACCAGGGGTCCTGCCGGCATCTCCCGGGGGCCCCCCATGGCTACACCTGTGACTGTGTAGGTGGCTATTTCGGGCACCACTGTGAACACAGGTAAGGGTCTGGGGGCTGAGGTGATGGAAAGAGTTGGAGAGGGTTAGGGAGGGTCACTGAGCTATGGCGGAGGCATCTCACCTGGCTCTCCACCTCAGGATGGACCAGCAGTGCCCACGGGGCTGGTGGGGGAGCCCAACTTGTGGCCCTTGCAACTGCGATGTTCACAAGGGCTTTGACCCCAACTGCGACAAGACAAATGGGCAGTGTCACTGCAAGGTGCGCCTGGCCCCTGGCCTTTGACCGTGCTGTAGACATTCTGTGATTCTTACCCAGCTTACTGACCTCTGCCACCTGACGCAGCCCCTGACCCCTTCCCCCTACCCTGTGACCTAACTGCCACCTTTTGTCCTTGACATCTGACCCCTCCCTTTTGTTTCCCTGGAGGCCCATCTTCCTTCTGGCCTGTGAGCACTGTTCTCCCAACCCTTTGCCCTTGATTCCATGCACTCCCCAAGCCCTGACCTGAAATCCTCACCTTAAGCCCTGACCCCTGACCTCTGGCCCCTGACCCTTTCTCAAACAGGAGTTCCACTACCGACCCCGGGGCAGTGACTCATGCCTGCCATGTGACTGCTACCCAGTAGGCTCCACCTCACGTTCCTGCGCCCCCAACAGCGGGCAGTGCCCCTGTCGCCCAGGAGCCCTTGGCCGCCAGTGCAACAGCTGTGACAGTCCTTTTGCAGAAGTGACAGCCAGTGGCTGCCGAGGTGAGCAGGCTCCACATGCAGCAGGCTGGCTCTGGCATGTTGCCGCCAAGTCTGATGGCATGCTTGGCTCTCTGTGGAGGGGCTCTGAGTGGCTTCTTGTGCTGCCCAGGGGCTCCCACCTGGGCCCCATGTATTTTGATGGCCTGTCACAGAATCTGATGGGCCAGCTCCCCTGAGGCCAGCAGCAGAGGGCCTAGGGTAGGTGAGGGGTCAGCAGATGTGGCTGTCCCTGGCCCCAGCCCCTGGCTGCCTGCCTCACTGTCTTCTTCCTCCCTAGTGCTCTATGACGCCTGCCCCAAGTCCCTGAGATCTGGTGTGTGGTGGCCGCAGACCAAGTTTGGTGCCTTAGCCTCAGTGCCTTGTCCTCGGGGGGCCCTAGGTGAGTACGCGGGGGACAGGCACATTGCTGAGGGTGGCGATCAGCCTGTCCTCTGACCGCTAGAGCCACCTCTTTTCCTGAGTTGGTTGGCCTTGTTCCTGCCAAAAGGTGGGAGTGGGGTGGGGAGTGACATTGGTCCCTCATTACCTCTCTGGGGTTCTGGCTCCCTCCCCCTGACCCTCACTGAGCCTCCGTCTGTTTCTCTTGGCTTCTGGGCAGGATTGCGGGGTGCAGGTAAGGGGTACGTGTTTGCTCAGGTGCGCTGCCCCCTCCCACTGCCAGAGCTTTTGCAGACCCCTCCTGCTGCCTGAAGTCCCTGCAGACCCCTACCCACTGCCTGAGGTCTCTAAAAGCTCCTCCCAACTGCTTGAAGTCCCTGGAGGCCCTTCCCCCCACACACACTTCCTAAGGTCCTTGTAGACTCCTGCTCACTTCCTCAGCTTCCTGCAGGCCTCTTTCTACCGCCCGAGGTCTTGAAAGACCTCTGGCTTCCATTGGAGGACCCCACAGACTCCTCTCTGTTGCCTGAGGTCCCCACAGATGCCTCCCCACTGCTTGAGGTCCCCGCCGTGGCTGGACCAAAGCCGTCTGCGTGTGCATGCTCTTGTGTGTGTTTTCCTGTGCCTGAGCACGTGTCTATGTCTGTCTTCTGGGGACCTTTCCTGTCCCTCTTGCTGGTGGTGACAAGCTCTCTTAAGGGCCAGGTCAATTTCATTCAGCTCTCATTCCAATCTCACACAGGGAGAGATGGCAGCAGTCTTTGGGGCAGTTGAATCTTGTGTGAGAATTTTGATCCCCACCCTATTTTGGTCACAAAATTCTACTGGAAAACCTGGATGTCTGTGTGTGTGTGTGTGTGTGTGTGTGTGTGTGTGTGAGAGAGAGAGAGAGAGAG
>SJYA01002770.1:2519366-2533971 GCA_006410615.1 Neotragus moschatus
GTTTCCCTGGTAGCTCAGCTGGTAAAGAATCTGCCTGCAATGCAAGAGACCTGGTTTGATTTCTGGGTCGGGAAGATCCCCTGGAGAAAGGATAAGCTACCCACTCCAGTATTCTTGGGCTTCCCTGGCGGTTCAGTCGATAAAGAATCCGCCTGTGGTATGGGAGACCTGGGTTCAATCCCTGGGTGGGGAAGATCTTCTGGAGGAGGGCATGGCAGCCAACTCTAGTATTCTGGCCTGGAAAAATCCCCAAGGACAGAGGAGCCCGGTGGCCTGCAGTCCACGGGGTCCCAAAGAGTCAGACATGATTGAGCGACTAAGTGCAACATAGCACACACACACACACAGTCCTGCCCTTGTGTTCTCCTTTACATCATGGCTGTTCCAAATGGTCCCCAGACCTCTAGGAATTGACTGATAAGCGCCTGGGGCCCATCTGGGCTAGGGATTGGGTCTTCTCCATCCAGGGGTGCAGCCATGGATGCCTACTCCCTGGTCCCTGCATCAGAGCTTCCCCTGGGGTAGAGGAGGGTGCTGTGGTTGCTCCTCAGCGCAGGGGTCCAGGCCCCAGGACTGATTGAGGGTCACCTGCCTTTAGGTGCGGCCGTGCGGCTGTGCGACGAGGACCGGGGTTGGCTGGAGCCTGACCTCTTCAACTGTACCTCCCCGGCCTTCCGAGAACTCAGTCTGCTGGTGAGACTGCCTGCACCTTGCCCCGCACACAAGACTGGCCCCAGCAGTGGCCTTGGCCCATCTCCCCAGGCCCATGACCGGCCCTGCACATCAGGCCCCAGCCCTTGACATCCTGGGCTTTTCTGTGTGGCCCTTTCATCTGGCCAAACCCTTCTTTCCATGAGGCTTTTGAGAAAGGGTGACCACAGAGTGACCACTTCTTCTTTATCTGGCAGCTGGATGGCCTGGAGCTGAATAAGACGGTCCTGGACACAGTGGAGGCCAAGAAGCTGGCTCAGAGGCTGCGGGAGGTGACTGGCCACACCGACCACTACTTCAGCCAGGATGTCCGAGTCACTGCCCGCCTGCTGGCCCACCTGCTGGCCTTTGAGAGCCGCCAGCAGGGCTTCGGGCTAACAGCCACACAGGATGCCCACTTCAATGAGGTGGGGCCACACCCGGGGCTCCCGATCCCCTGGCCCCGGACCTCCGCCCCCCTGCTCAGGCCCCTCCTGATCCCCGGGAAGTGAAGCTCACGGGCTCTTTCTCCCGCCTTGTCCACTCCAGACCTACTCCCTGCCTACTAGGGGCCCCTGAGCACCTGGCCAGACCCCTCAGGCACGCCCTCATGTGTCCTCACCTGGCCGGGCCCGCTTTCACCTCCCTCCTCCCAGAATCTGCTGTGGGCCGGCTCTGCACTACTTGCTCCAGAGACCGGGGACTTGTGGGCCGCGCTGGGGCAGCGGGCCCCAGGGGGCTCCCCGGGCAGCGCTGGGCTGGTGCAGCACCTGGAAGAGTACGCAGCCACGCTCGCAAGGAACATGGAACTCACGTACCTGAACCCCGTGGGGCTGGTGACACCCAACATCAGTATGTGGAGGGTGGGCTGGGGCAGGGGCTTGTGAACTCAGACCCGGAGATCCGAGGGGCAGGGGCTATGGATGGCAACACTAGACTGTGCTTGGCAGGGATGCAGGCTCTGTGCTGGTAGCCAGGAGGCCATATGGGTGGTGGGACTTGGGTCCAGAGTAGCGGGAGGCGGGAGGGGGAATCCCTCGGCACAGGGTGGAGATCCTTGCTGGGCCTCACCCCTCTTCCTCCGGGGCAGTGCTCAGCATCGACCGCATGGAGCACCCCGGTCCCGCCCGGGGGACCTGGCGCTACCCTCGTTACCACAGCAACCTTTTCCGGGGCCAGGATGCCTGGGACCCTCACACACATGTGCTGCTGTCTTCCCAGGCCCCACGGCCGTCCCCCGCTGAAGGTGAGAGGTCACCCCAGGCCGAGTCCGCTTCCCTGCCCCAACCCTGCCCAAAGCGGAACCCCGCATGGCCCTCCTGTCACTTCTCCCCTTGCCCAGACCCTCCCTGCAGATGACCTCTCACAGGCCTGGATACTCGAGATTCAGCCCCAGGGGCCCATGAGTTCTTCACTGGCACCTGCTCCCTGCACTCCCTGGTTCTGGATCCTCAGGGAAGAGGTTCCCATGCTTGACGCTGGCTCCGGGTCAGAGCTGGGTCTGTGGGTGCTTGAGGGTCAGAGGTCACTGACAGTGGCTCCTCCCCCTCCCCCGGCAGTTCTGTACCCCAGCGGCAGCAGCATGGAGAATGCCACCACCGCGAGCGTGGCACCCTCACCAGCCCCTCCAGAGCCCGAGCCCGAGCCTGGGATCTCCATTGTCATCCTCCTGGTTTACCGCACCCTTGGGGGTCTGCTTCCTGCCCAGTTCCAGGCTGAGCGCCGGGGTGCCAGGTATGAGTAGAGTTACCCCCAGGCCTCTCACTCCTGGGCTGCCCGCATGCTCCGACCCAGCTTAGACTCCCCCCGACACTTATGGTGGACAAACAAGCAGGTTCACCATCATCCAGAGATGCGCCTGGCCACACTCCTGCTCTGCGAGTCTCGTCCATGCCTGGCTCCACCATGTCAATGTGTTTGGGGGACTAGATAGACACAGAGCCACAGCTGGGCCAGTCACATAAAGGATACAGGAGCCAGCCAGGCAGGCAGACTGGCCGATGGAGATGGGCTGACCGAAGGGGGCCAGCTGGGGGCATGCAGGGAGACACAGTCTACAGCTGCTTAGGCTGCAGGCTCCAATGTGGGCAATGGGTCCAAAGCCCCTCAGCTGTAATTCTGCAGAACTAGGCCATGGACTCCTGGTATTGAGGCCGCTCAGTGGAGCTGAAAGGGTTCTCAGAAACAACACCCAGCCCGGGGCACCCCAAGCTCTGGGCAAGGGAAGACAGGGAGGTGGGCAGTCAGAGCTTGGGAAGGCTGGTGCCATCCAATCCCTCGTGGGGTGTCTCCTCAGGGTTCCCCAGAACCCAGTTATGAACTCCCCGGTGGTCAGTGTGGCTGTGTTCCACGGACGCAACTTCCTACGGGGTGTCCTGGAGTCCCCAATTAGCCTGGAGTTCCGCCTGCTACAGACAGCGAATCGCAGCAAGGCCATCTGCGTGCAGTGGGACCCGCCTGGCCCGTGAGGACCTCCACTCTGGAAACCCTTGGTCCCCCTGGTAGCCCCTCGGAGGCCCAGCCTGCCCCTGGGGGCCCCACCCATGCCCCTGTGCACCCAGACCCATGAGGAATGTGGCTCCCCAAATCCAGGCACCCACAGCCCCGCCCAGTGCCTCTCATAAACCCCTGCCTGGCGACGGGCTCTCCCTCAAGGGGACGGTCGGTCTGACTGCGCTGTGGCCACAGGGCAGACCAGCACGGCTTGTGGACCGCACGGGACTGTGAGCTGGTGCACAGGAACGGGTCCCACGCACGGTGTCGCTGCAGTCGGACGGGCACCTTCGGGGTCCTCATGGATGCCTCTCCCCGTGAGGTGGCGCTGGGTTTGGGGAGCTGAGGGAGTGGGAGGCTCAAAGGGCAGGGGTGCCCGACAGCCCCTGCGACTCTCCCTGTCCCTGCAGCGGCTGGAGGGTGACCTGGAGCTGCTGGCAGTGTTCACCCACGTGGTAATGGCGGTGTCCGTGGCCGCGCTGCTGCTGACGGCGGCCATCCTGCTGAGCCTGCGCAGCCTCAAGTCCAACATGCGGGGGATCCATGCTAACGTGGCTGCCGCCCTGGGGGTGGCTGAGCTCCTGTTCCTGCTGGGGATCCACAGGACCCAAAACCAGGTGCTGACCTCATGTGGCCCAGGAAGGCGGAGGGGTGCTCAGTCACTTTGGGGCGGGATGCTGGGGTAGGGTGCCGTGGTTGGGGGTTCAGAGGCGGGGTGAGGCGCAGAGGTCCTGATGTTCCCCCACCCCCACCAGCTGCTGTGCACCGCGGTCGCCATCCTCCTGCACTACTTCTTCCTGGGCACCTTCGCGTGGCTCCTCGTGCAGGCCCTGCACCTCTACCGCATGCAGGTGGAGCCCCGCAACGTGGACCGCGGCGCCATGCGCTTCTACCACGCCCTGGGCTGGGGCGTGCCTGCCGTGCTGCTGGGTGAGGGCCGTGCTCCCTGGCCCGTCCGGGCCTGGGACCCCTGACCTCCGTCCATCACGTGGGCCGACCCCTGCCCCTCATCGTGACCCCAGCCTCAGGGAGGAGACTGCCCTGCCCCAACCCCAGCTTCTCCCCGCATATGTGAGAGGAACACACCCCCTCCGTCCTGTCCCTTCTCCCCCACAGGCCTGGCCGTTGGCCTGGATCCCGAGGGCTATGGGAACCCTGACTTCTGCTGGATCTCGATCCACGAGCCCCTCATCTGGAGCTTCGCCGGCCCTGTCATCCTTGTGCTCATGGTGAGTACCCTCTACTCAGTACCGCCTTGTGCTCCTCTTGGTGGAATGGGGTGGGAGGTGGCCCTGCAGCAGGTGTGGTGCTAGGTGGCAGTCTGCAGGCTTCCTGGGCTCGGCCTCCTCTTCTGTTCCTGCCCCGCTGGCATGGAGATGGGAGATGTGGGGTCACAGACTCGGCTGCTCTCCCTACCTGTCTGTCTCTCCGTCTCTATTTTTCCATCCCTCTCTGCTTCCCTTTGATGGTCTTCCCTTTGTTGGACTTTGCCAACAAGGGTCTGTCTAGTCAAGGCTATGGTTTTCCAGTAGTCATGTATGGATGTGAGAGTTGAACTATAAAGACAGCTGAGCGTGGAAGAATGGATGCTTTTGAACTGTGGTGTTGGAGAAGACTCTTGAGAGTCCCTTGGACTGCAAGGAGATCCAACCAGTCCATCCTAAAGGAAATCAGTCCTGAATATGCATGGGAAGGACTGATGCTGAAGCTGAAGCTCCAATACTTTGGCCACCTGATGTGAAGAGCTGACTCATTTGAAAAGACCCTGATGCTGGGAAAGATTGAAGGCGGGAGGAGAAGGGGATGACAGAGGATGAGATGGCTGGATGGCATCACCGACTCAATGGACATGGGTTTGAGTAAACTCCAGGAGTTGGTGATGGACAGGGGGACCTGGCGTGCTGCAGTCCATGGGGTTGCCAAGAGTTGGACATGACTGAGCGACTGAACTGAACTGCTTCCCTATCTCTGACTTTTTCTATGACTCTAAGCTCCTCTGTTTCTCCATGGTTTTGATCTGTGTATTATGTGTCTGTGTCTGTCTGTGTACATTTCTCACGGGTTCTGCCTCTCTGTGAGTCTCAATGCCTTCTGTCCCTGTTTCTCTGTCTGTCTCTCACTCTCTATCTCTCTCTGCCCTGCCCCTGATCCATATGTCTGGCTGTGGGTCCAGATGAATGGGACGATGTTTCTCCTCGCGGCCCGCATGTCCTGTTCCACTGGGCAGAGGGAGGCCAAGAAGACCTCTGTGCTGTGAGTTAGCTGGTTGGGGAAGTGGGGGATTCTCAGAATGGCAGCCCTCTCCTGGGTGGGGTTGGGGGGCTTCCTGGAGCACTCCTGGTTCAGGCTGGGTTCCAGATTCTGGGTAGGGGGATGAAGTCACCCTTCATCCCCTAGCCAGCGGTCCCTCTCTGGTACCCTGGCCTTACTCTGGCCCCACACGTCTGTCTCCACCCTGCTGTCTCTCCAGTCTCCCAAGGCCTAGATGGCTCACTTTGCCCTTTGCCTTGCGTGTTTCCATGTGCTTTCCATGCTTTCTCTCATGCCCCGCCTCCCAATTCCAGTCGGCTTTCCCCATGTCCCCTCGTGGCTCCCTGAGTACTCTCCTGGTTCCGTCTGTGGCCTCCAGACTCCCCTAGTGCCCTCCTGAGACCCCCACGTCTCTGTGTCAGTTCCTTTCCCTCCACGTCCCTATGTGTCCTCCCACACCCCCCACGTGAGCCCTGCGTGACCCTCGCGTGTCCTGTCCTTTCACGTTCCCGCGGCAGGACCCTTCGCAGCTCTTTTCTGCTCCTTCTACTGATCAGTGCCTCCTGGCTTTTTGGTCTCCTGGCGGTCAACCACAGCATCCTGGCCTTCCACTACCTCCACGCTGGACTCTGTGGGCTCCAGGTAACCCTGGCACCCTTCCCTGACTCTGGACCAGATGGGGCTACAGTAGGGTGGGGCCCGGGCCTTAACCCCAGGCCTGGAGCTGATGCCTACCCGATGATTGTCAGCTGACTGGTGCTGAGCCTGGACTGACCTTCAGTGCTGAGGCTCTTGGCCGCTTGCTGGTCCACAATGGCCTTCACTGACTCCAGCCACTCACGGCTTCTCACTACTTCTGTTGCCTTTCCCACGCTCCCTTACTGGGTCCCCCGGGGGCTCCACACCGCCTCGCTCTCATCTGCAATGACTGATCCCACTTGCTGACCCTCAGTGACTTCCACTGGCCCTAGCTGACCCCCTCACAGCCCTGCTCTGACCTCTCATGGCCCTCACTGTCCCCTCTCTGATCCTCACTGACCCGCAGGGCCTGGTGGTATTGCTGCTCTTCTGTGTCCTGAACGCAGACACCCGGGCTGCCTGGACACCAGCCTGTCTGGGCAGGAAGGCAGCACTCGAGGAGGCCAGGCCGGCGCCTGGGACGGTGAGGGGCCCTCCAGGTGGAGGAGTCGGGGTAGGGGCCCCAGGAGGCCAGTGTTGGAGGCTTCCCCGGGGCTGGCTCATGCGCCTGTCCCCTCCACCGCCCCAGGGGCCTGGCGCCTACAACAACACAGCCCTTTTCGAGGAGAGTGGCCTCATCCGCATCACGCTCGGTGCCTCCACCGTCTCCTCAGTGAGCAGTGCCCGGTCCGGCCGGACCCAGGACCAAGACAGCCAGCGGGGCCGCAGCTACCTCAGGTGAGGGCAGGGCTGCCTCGTGAGGGGGCACACGGCCTGGGGCTGGCATTGCTGGGTCCTCGGGCTGGCTCCCCCTGCCTTGGCATCTGGGCCTCTGCTCTGCTGCCTCTGCCCCAGTGTCTTCTGACACACACCCAGCAGAGCCATACCGTGTGCGGCGGGCTGGGCATTCCCAGGTGCCCTGCCTCCAAAGCACCCCGTCACATCCCTCTTTGACGGGGGCTCCTGCGTTTCCAGGGACAGCGTCCCGGCTCGACATGGCTCAGCTGCTGACCACACTGACCACGGCCTCCAGGCTCACGCTGGCCCCACTGACCTGGACGTGGCCATGTTCCATCGAGATGCTGGTGGAGGTAGGGGCCCGGGGCCAGGGAGGAGGGGCTCAGAGGGTCTCTCCCCCATCCCCCTTTCTTTTGCCCTCAGGTGGGAGCAGGAGCTGACAGGGCCGGGGCAAGCTCCCCNGGCTCACGCTGGCCCCACTGACCTGGACGTGGCCATGTTCCATCGAGATGCTGGTGGAGGTAGGGGCCCGGGGCCAGGGAGGAGGGGCTCAGAGGGTCTCTCCCCCATCCCCCTTTCTTTTGCCCTCAGGTGGGAGCAGGAGCTGACAGGGCCGGGGCAAGCTCCCCCAAGGTTGCAGTTCCAGGAAGCACCTACTCAGCCAGCCCCGGTTCTCCTGGCCATGACCCAGCCCTCCTGTTCCTGTCCCCTGCTCCAAGCTTGCCCAGAGCCTCCCTCCAGACCCCCACTGCCCTCACCTCCCCGGGCCACTGCCGTGTGTTTCTCCTGACCTTTCTCACTCCAGGCGCAGATTCCGACTCTGACAGCGACCTGTCCTTGGAGGAGGAGAGAAGTCTGTCCATCCCATCCTCAGAAAGTGAGGACAATGGCCGGACGCGGGGCCGTTTCCAGCGTCCACTCCACCGGGCAGCCCAGAGCGAGAGGCTCCTTACCCACCCCAAAGGTAACAGGACCCCTCTGACCCATGGGTGACCAAGAGATACCCCATATTCCACTTGGGTGTGAACCCAGGAGCCCCACTAGCCCCTGAAGATTCCTGGGACTGACTTTGGGGTCATCGTGGGGTGCCCCCACACCTCTCCCCATCCAGCCTCCTAGCAGAGCTCTGCTGGCTAGAGAGCCAGAAGGAGCCCTGGCAACAGACAAGCAAGGCCAGGGACATTACAGGGTGACGTGTCATCCCTCCTCTTCCCTGAGGGTTGGGGTTCAGCCTGGTCTTCCTGACCCCTCAGTCATCAGGTTCCCCCACCACCAGTCTCTGTCTGCCTCCAGTCAAGAATAGGAGGAGCTTATCAGTGCCTCAGTCCCTGGATGGTTCCATGGANGGGTGACGTGTCATCCCTCCTCTTCCCTGAGGGTTGGGGTTCAGCCTGGTCTTCCTGACCCCTCAGTCATCAGGTTCCCCCACCACCAGTCTCTGTCTGCCTCCAGTCAAGAATAGGAGGAGCTTATCAGTGCCTCAGTCCCTGGATGGTTCCATGGATCTCCAAGAGACACCCTCCCATTCCTACCGCTGCTGCCTCAGAAAAGCCCAGATCTCAGGCGTCATTGGGGTTAGGGGGCCACGGAGTCTGGATCATGGAGTTGCCAGACCCTGCGGTGACTCTTGTAATCTACCCTGGCTCTGCAGACGTGGACGGCAATGACCTCCTGTCCTACTGGCCAGCCCTGGGGGAGTGCGAGGCTGCTCCCTGCGCCCTGCAGACCTGGGGCTCTGAAAGGCGCCTGGGGCTGGACACCAGCAAGGACGCAGCCAACAACAACCAGCCTGACCTGGCCCTGACCAGTGGGGATGAAACCTCCTTGGGTGGGGCCCAGCGCCAGAGAAAAGGTACAGAGCCCTTGCGGTTTCCCTGGGGATCCAGTGGTTAATGCTTTGCCTTCCAGTGCAGGGAGTGTGGAGGTTCGATCCCTGGTTGGGGAAGCTAAGATCCTACATGCCCTGGCCGAAAAACCAAAACAGAACAGAAGACTGANTCCTTGGGTGGGGCCCAGCGCCAGAGAAAAGGTACAGAGCCCTTGCGGTTTCCCTGGGGATCCAGTGGTTAATGCTTTGCCTTCCAGTGCAGGGAGTGTGGAGGTTCGATCCCTGGTTGGGGAAGCTAAGATCCTACATGCCCTGGCCGAAAAACCAAAACAGAACAGAAGACTGACTTTAGCCTGTGTTCCAGGGACCCTGGGAAGTGGCCAAGCCCTGAGCCCGAGGATTTCATCCTCTTAATCCAAACAGCCTCACAGGGACCCTGAGGGCTTGTCTGCCTTGTGTGGGGGGTTCTGCTCCTCTATGCTGCTTCACAGTCCCACAGGACAGCCCCATTCTGGCCTGAGACTTGCTTGCCCCACAGAGACCCCAGGGGCCACCCTTACCTTATCTCAAGGGATTCCTCCCTGTCCCCCTGGAAGATTTCTTCCCCCCAGTCATGCTTTCCAGGGGTCCCAAGGGGTTGTCCCTGTCTCTGCCTCTACTCCTGTGTCACCCTGAGGACTGTTCCTGCCCCAACCCTGAGGATCCCTGTCCCTTTGACCCTGACCTGGGGGCTGCTCCTCCTCTGATCTTGGGGGATGATTTGCCCCTACCCCCACAGCAATGGGACGACCCTTCTGAGACCGCGGGTTACTGCCACCTCACTCTTACCCCTGTCCTGCAGCCTCTCTGTGATTCCCAGGAGCAGCCTCTGTATCCTTTCCCCAAACGGTTTCTGCCCCCAAGTCTGTCCCAGGGATCCCAGAGGCTGCTGCGTCCCTAGGCCCAGGGGAGTTCCTGGCCCCCAGACACATGCCGTCTCCCGCGTGTTCCTCCCACAGGCATCCTGAAGAACCGGTTGCAGTACCCACTGGTGCCACAGACCCGGGGCGCCCCTGAATTGTCCTGGTGCCGTGCCGCCACCTTGGGCCACCGCGCCGTGCCGGCTGCCTCCTACGGTCGCATCTGTGCCGGCGGGGGCACCGGCAGCCTGTCGCAGCCCGCCAGCCGTTACTCTTCCAGAGAACAGCTGGATTTGCTCCTGCGGCGGCAGCTGAGCCGCGAGCGGCTGGAGGAGGCCACTGCCCCAGTCCTGCGTCCCCTGAGCCGGCCTGGTTCCCAGGAACGCCTGGATGCTGTGCCAGGCCGCCTGGAGCCCAGGGATCGGGGAAGCACCCTACCACGGCGGCAGCCACCCAGGGACTACCCTGGTGCCATGGCAGGCCGCTTTGGGTCACGGGATGCGCTGGACCGAGGGGCACCCTGCGAGTGGCTGAGCACGTTGCCCCCGCCCCGTGGTCCCCGGGACCTTGACCCACAGCCCCCACCTCTGCCCCTGTCTCCCCAGCGGCAACTCTCAAGGGACCCCCTCTTGCCATCCCGGCCCCTGGACTCTCTGTCCAAGCGATCGAACTCAGGGGAGCGGCTGGACCACGCACCTAGCCGGCACCCCTCACGAGAAGGCCTTGGGCCACCCCCGCAGCTGCTCAGAGTCCGGGAAGCGCCAGCCAGCGGCCCTAGCCACGGCCCTTCCACAGAGCAGCTGGACATCCTCTCCTCCATCCTTGCCTCCTTCACCTCCTCGGCTCTCTCCTCCTCCGTGCAGTCCTCAGGCACGCCCTCAGGCCCTCACACCACCGCCACCCCTTCTGCCACTGCCTCTGCGCTCGGACCCGCCACGCCACACTCCGCCACCTCCCACAGCATCTCAGAGCTGTCCCCTGACTCAGAGTAAGTGGCGTCCAGCCGCCTGGTCACACCCCCGTCAGTTTAGGGCAAGCTCCCTGCCCTATAGTCCGCCACCAGGTGGGGTCGGGTTTGGCAGAGCATGGGCTGCCCCGGGCTTGGCACAGCCAGGGAGCCACACGCTGAGGGCAGGATTCTGGCAGTGAACGGGGTGATAAGCAGGAGCTAGGTGGCTGCCTGACCTGGCCCTGCACCTCCTAGATGCAGGAGGCGAGGCAGGTGCCTTTCAAAGGGCTTGAGCTCCTGGAGAGGAGAGGGCAGGAGGTAGCCTGGAATGTGGAAGGGGAAGGGAGGAGTCTCTGCTTGGGAACTTTGCTTAGGGTGGAGTGTGGATAAGGAGAAGTCAGATATAGGGTCAGGCTGTGGAACTTCAGTTTGAGAGTGAATCATTCATTCTCTTGCTCACTCCTCCTGCCTGGAGGCACTGTGGGGTGGGCCACCCAGGAACTGAGCTGGGACCTGGTGCATCTTGGGCATTTGTTGGGTAGAGGATGAGATGGGGTACAGGAGTCACAGAGGGAGTGGGGAGGAGCCAGAAAGGACCAGGCCTTCCTTGGAAGCCAAAAGTGGAGCTGAGTTTTAAGGAGGAGGAACAACTAGGCCAGGTTCTGTGGAGGTCTGTAGGGTGACAAAAGGCTTCTGAGGGAGGGAGACCCTGGGACTGGGGAAGGAGACCATCAGAACCTGAGCAGATATGGGGGGAAGACAGGAAGGAGAGGGTGTGGGAGATCTGAGATGCCCAAGGCTCTGGAAGGATGCTGGGGTGGGGATGAGGGAGCTGAGAACACCCCCTGGGCGCTCCTGCAGCCTAGCCTTGGGGTCTGACTGTTGGGGAGGGCTGGGAGGACTGAGCAGGGATTCAGGCTCTGGACTCACACTTGACCTCTCTGAACCTGTTTCATCATCTGCAAAATAGGCCTGTGGTGGCAAACTTGTTGAGGTGCAGAGATTTGGGAGATTTTATTTTTGGTCAGGTGTTTAACAGAACCTGTACATAGTAGGTGCTCACTCAGTGCTTAAGAGAAAAGACATAGGTGGCCAGTCAAAGGGCCTGGCTGGTGAGACTGGGTTCCAGAATGGGTGAAGAGCAGCAATCGCTTTCAGTCTCCACATTCAACTCTGCAGAGTTCCCAGAAGTGAGGGTCACTCCTGAGGAGCCGCTGAGCAGAAGAGGACCAGCGGGGGTGATGGAGGATCTGGGCTAACAAAAGAGACTCCAGGACTTGGGGGCCAATCCCGGGGCAGCCTCCCACAGCCCCGCCCCCAGCTCTCCCTGTTGCTGCAGCACTGACTGTCCATGCTTGTCTGCGAGCGTGTGCAAGCGTCTGTGAGCGTGTGCAAGTGTGTAACAGGCGCGGGGAGTGAGGGAGCTGGGGGGAGGACTTTTATACGTTTTGTACCTTTGTAACCAGAGAGATATGCTTACGTTATTTTTCAGCTTTTCTGTCTCCTGGGGTTCTGAGGCTGGGCTGGGAGGGGGAGGGGGACAGAGGGGAAAGAGGTACAGAGTTTGGGCCCATTTGGGTCCCTGGCAAATTATTGGCTCTTTCCTCTCATCTTAACGGGGAGGATTCAGACAGGAGGGGTAAATGCACCCCCACCCCCTATTCCCTGTTGGGGCCCCAAGTGCAGAATTAATCTTTGCTTTTGCTTGGATGTCCCACAAAGCACACTCTGAGGACTCGGGGAAGGGGGTGGTCTTGAAAACAGGGGTCCTCTGACCTCCTCACAGGGGCTCACTCATGCTGCCCCTCCCCGTGGATGTGTGTGTTTATTATGCGGAGTCCCTGCCACTTACTGCCTTATGTCCCAGGACTGATGCTGTGGGGCGCTGGTGGATCAGCAGATGTCATGTTTACAGATCTAGGCTTCCCTTCTCCCACGGGGAGAGGCTCAGGCCTCTATTCAGACATTCCTGCAGAGGGGGGACAGAGTCCTCGCAGCCCCTGTCCCTGCTGTGTACAAATGTGGTGCCATTGGGTTCCCTGACACTGCCCCCTGCTAGAATTTATTCTGAAGGGTGATGTCGGAGGGGGAGCAAAGGGAGCAAAAACAAGGGAATTNAGGCTCAGGCCTCTATTCAGACATTCCTGCAGAGGGGGGACAGAGTCCTCGCAGCCCCTGTCCCTGCTGTGTACAAATGTGGTGCCATTGGGTTCCCTGACACTGCCCCCTGCTAGAATTTATTCTGAAGGGTGATGTCGGAGGGGGAGCAAAGGGAGCAAAAACAAGGGAATTAAAGACTCAGAATGTAGGTGCCACTGCCTCCCATGTTTACAGGAGCCTCCCTGGCCCCAGGCACCGGGCTGCAGGAAGTGACTCAGTTCCATCGCTCCTTGATTCCCTTGTAAAGGGAAAAACGACTGTTAGGACCCAGTTCACAAACTCTCGCTTTTATTACTTCCTCTGATGTCCAGAACTGGGGGCTTTGACATTTTGTTACTTTGTTTACAGGTCAAGAGTTTAAAGAAGTTTTTACACTTTGTTTACAGTTTAAAACTTTGTGAACTTTTACAATTTGTTTACTGTTGAGATTTTTTTTTTTTCCCTTTTGTTTACAAGTGAAAGGTAGAGAAAGTGGGAGAGGGGCTTGGAGGACCTACCTGTGAGGACCCTGAATCTGGTCATCTTGAGGGGTTTCTAACCCCCTAGTCATTCCAGGCCAAAGGTCAGCCCTGAGTCCCCTATTGAACAGCAGGCCCAGAAGGCCCAGTGGTAGGCATCTTCTTACCTACCACTGGGAACAGCGGCCATGCAGGGCTGTGGAGGCTCTGTGCCGACACCCACCTCCTTCACGCATACTCTTGGGAGGCAGTTTTCAAGGAGATTAGAAGTTCTGCTTTACTGACTGGTGCCAAATACCGCCAGCCAGGACCCCAGCTCTCCTTACCCAGAGTGACCCCAGCCCTTGAAGGGTTGAAGGGTCTGCTGCGGGGAGAGGGGGTTGTCTGTGCTATGTCCTAGGTTCTGTAGTTGCCCCTCTCTGGGAAGGGGCATCCCCCCTCCAGCCCAGTGGCTCCTTTTCCTGTCTGTGTAAATTGTTCCGTGAAGCCGCGCTCTGTTTTGGGAATAAACTTCTATAGAAAATGGTTACTGCCTCATTCTGTTTGGGGGTGGGGGATGGGGTTGGAGGGTGGCTATGAATGATTTCCTGGGGTTGACCTTGGGGAGAAATCTGAGCACTGCCCCCTCCTCCTCCCCGAGAATATTCGGCTATTTTTAGCTCATTTCATTGACGATCTGGACCAGGTTGCGATCTCATCATGAATTCTGTCCCTTCGACTTGAAGCCGGGCTTGAAGTATGAGCACAGGGTAAGGCCCCGTCAAGGCGGCAACTTGATGGCTTCCTAAGTCTGCCTGGCCTGCTGCCCTGACTTGGCATTTGCTCTGGCTGTCAAACCGACCCTAGGAACTGCCCTCAGTCGATTGACACCACTGACCCCTAGCTGTCGGGACATGCTGTTCATCAGGAACGCAGGCAGAAGCCTTTCGACATCCTGTGCTTCCTTTGGGGAGGGTGGGCGGTGGCGGGGGGCGGGCGGAGCTCGCCAACTTTCAGGTCTGTGTGTCCAGCGTTGAAGGGAGCCCTTGAGCCCCTCGGGTCTTAGAGACATGCCAGGTCTCAGGGGCAAAGCCTGAGGGTGGTGCCCTCATGGAGGCATGAGAGGCCCCACGGACCCGGGACACCCCACGGCGAGCTAAGGCTCTGGTCATCAGCCGCGCCCCTAGACATTCTGCTCCCCACCCCGAGGGCACCCTCCGCAAGAAGCCAGGACCTGGTGTCAACCCCATACCACTCAGGAACCAGCTCAGGTCCTTAATCCCGCTTAGTCCCACAACCCGCTCAGGCAAGAGAGTTAGTTAGTCGGGCCACGAGGAGGAGCCAGAGCCAAGTCACAGGGGAAGGAAAGAGTTAAATCTCCCTCCTTGGGGTTCGCTGAGCCGGCGGAGCGTCCCTTAAGCCCCGCCCCGGCACGCTGACTGGCCCAAGCCTTCCCCGTTCTGCCCGGGGATTGGCCGCTGGG
>SJYA01002770.1:2541610-2587040 GCA_006410615.1 Neotragus moschatus
GTGACGGGTAGGGGGGTGGTGGCAGACTGGGGGAAGGGTAAGTGAGGAGAGTCCCTGCCTTGTGGGCACCTCCCAGGTATTTAGAAACTAGCCGGAGTGGGGACTGAAGACGGGGTGGTGGGGAGGGGGAAACCCCAGCAGACAGCCCCTGGCAGCATCTCCCTTTTCTCAGAACAGTGGTGTGCCGCTCTCAGCCTCTCGCTGCCTTCTCCCCGCCCCTCTGAAGGTTTCGCTTCAGGCTTCTCTCTTTACCCCCCAAGTGGTTTCTCTGGTTTCTCCCCCGCTTCACGGTGGTGGTTCCAGGCCCTCCCCTGACCCTGTCCTCTCCTCACAGCTCATCGGGGCCACAGGCATCTCCTACGGCGTGGGCCTGCAGCAGGCATTTAGGGTGGACATCGTGGGCGAAATCCCCACGGGGTGAGCTCCGGCCCGTCGGGTCAGGGAGGGCTGGGCGGCCAGGCCCAGAACCTTCCTTTGGCCTCACCGATGCCCCTCACAGGCTGGTGCCCCCGATGGCCCCCTCCCCCGAGCTATTCCCAAAGCTTCTGGGCAATGCCTTCGCCATCGCTGTGGTCGGGTTCGCCATCGCCATCTCGCTGGGCAAGATCTTCGCCTTGAGGCACGGCTACCGGGTGTACAGCAACCAGGTCTGGGGAATGGGATGCGGGACACGGAGTGGACAGGGATCCCCAGACCCCAGGCCCTGGGATGGGGTGGGGAGATGGAGTACCAGGCGGGAAACAGGGAAAGAGCACACAGATGTGTGGGGGCCGCGGGACAGTGGCCGAGTCTTTGTGGCTGCCAAGTGGGCGTGGAGGTGGGGGTGNGGGGAGGACAACCCTGATCTTCAACCCTGACCCGAAACTAGCTCCAAGAGCCCTCTGAGCCTGGTCCCCACCCCCACGCTACCCCTCTGAACTCCCTCCCCCCGCCTGCCCTGAGCCCCCCTCTGAGCCTGGCCCCCTTTCGTGCCGCAGATTTTCCGCGACTTCCGGGAAATCGAGGTGGAGGTGTATATGGCCGGCTGCCACGGTGCGTGGGGTGGGCACAGCCAGAGAGGTCCGGGCAGGGTTGGGGGTTCCGGCAGAGGAGTCTACCGGGCAGCACAGGGAAAAAGTCTTTCTCTGAAACTGGAGGTCAGAGGTGTCCTGGGAGGCCGGGGTCAAGGGTCACGAGTTGGGGATTAGCTATAAGCCACAGAGGTGGTGGTTAGGGGGCCGTTCTGCCGGCGCCTGGGGGCTCCTGGTGGCTCTGGAGTCAGGAGAGACCTACTGGTTGCCCACAGCTCCCGTGATCACGCAGCTTGAGGATGGGCACTTCTTCGATGCTTCTATCACCAAGCAGCATCTGTTTGCCTCGGTCCACGACGCTGTCCTCTTTGCACTCCAACACCGGAGGTCCGGCCCCGTCGACCCTGTTTTGGTGAGCTGACCTCTGGCCTCCTGAGCTCTGTCTATCTCCTGCTTGTCCCCTCCTGTCCCCATTTTGGGAAGTCCACCCTTCCTGGATGACTCAGAATGATTCTGTCCCACGGGGACCCACTGCCTTCCCCTCCTGCCTGGAGAGGAGGCTGTCCTCTGGAAACTGACAGGACCCTCCTCTCCTCCTCTCCCTGCCCAGGTTACCAAACTCTGACCATGCTGCCGTTCCGCCTGAGACTGCCTGCCTCTGAAGGTTTGACAGGGTACCTGTGAGAAACCCCTCACCCATGGGCTGCCTCCGGACGTCACCAGGAGTCCCCTCCGTGCACGCACACTCACACACATAACTCAGGGATGGAGGTCCTGGGACTCCCAAGTTCAGTGCTCTAGGCTGGAGATGAGACTGGCCGAGTTGGAGGAGCAAGCATGTTTTTAACCTCAGGAATAAAGATTTGTTTGCCTGATACCAGGGTCTGCTGTGGCTTGGTGGGGCGAGGGTGTGGTCCACAGCCCTGGTTTCTGACCCTTCCTGCACCCCAAAGTTGGAACTGGAGTCAGAAGTTGGGGAAAGGTTTGGGGAGGGCAGGATCAGGCAAGGGGAGTGTGAGGCAGGGGAGTGTGCAGCTGTGGTCCAGGCCCACGGCAAGGGCGTCCCAGTCCTCACCCCGCACCCCGTCGTCCCCTGCTACATGCAGCCCTTGGCACCTGTGCCCTCATCTATAAAGTGGCTGGAATCAGAGCTGCTTCTCAAGAATGACCTGTTCACAAGGACACCTAAGCGGGTGAGGGAGGTCAGGTGCCACTGGGAAGCCCCGGGGGGTTGTGCTGTGAACACGTGTGGTCAGTGTCACAGGTCTGCAGTGAAGAGAATGTGGGCATTCCCTGGCGGTCCCGTGGTTAGGACTCAGCTTTCACTGCCAAGGGTGAGGATACGATCCCTGGTGGGAAACTAAGATCCCACAAGTCACACAGCACGGTCAAAAGGAAAGAAGAATGCGCGTGATTGATTTACTTGGGGAAAATTTGCCTATTCCTACAACTGGACTATCTGGACTTTGCAGGTCACTGTCGGCCAAGAACCACGTGTTGATTTCAGCCATCTGGGCATGTGGCCCTGTGGACAGCAGTGGTCCTTTGGGCCAGCTGATACTGAGTGGTTAGGGCTAGGGTGAGGGGTCAAATCTTTCTGGGCCTCTGCCCCCCTCAGGAGAGAATGAGAATAGCACCCACTTCACGGGTTGCTCAGTGAGTATTCAACGAGCGAATGCCACAGATAGCTTGCGGTAGTGCTAGATCGCGTCACCTGCCGAAACACGTGAGCCTGCCCTCTTCAGGAGCTGGGCCAGTGGACAGGGCCCCCTCCTTGCCTGGCTGTCTCTCTCCTGGCCTTCAGTGCTCCTTGCCTGGCTGTCTCTCTCCTGGCCTTCAGTGCCTTGCTCTGTGTTCACGAATCATCTGTCCTTGCCCCCACCCCATCACATCCTTGCCCAGGAAGTCAGGGTGCTTTGTCACGCGGTCACACTGCCTGTCACGATGTCACAGTCTCTAGCCACAAGGAACAGTGCCTGGCACCTGGAGGTGCTAGGTAAATACTAATCAAGTGAAGCGCAGGTGCTGGAGTGGAAGGGAAACCACACACATGGGCCTGTAGTTACAGGGAGACTTTGTGTCTTGGGCTGTTTTTTTTTTTGTTCACAGATTGAAGGTTTGTGGCAACCCTGCATTGGAGCCAGTCTATCGATAACATTTCTCCAATAGTTGTGTCTGTGTGTCTCTGCCACGTTGTGATTCTCACCGTATTTCATACTTTTTCAATTTTGATATATTAGCTATGAGGATCTGTGATCAGTGAGCTTTCTCAGTGCTATGACTTGCCGAAGGCTCCCATGACAGTTCTCAATTTTTAGCCATAAAGTGACTTTTTTGTTACTAGGGTATGTACTTTTTCTTAGACATAATTCTATTCCATGCGTCATAGAATACTGTGTAGTGTAACTTTTATATGCACTGGAAAACCAGAAAGAGTCACGCAGCTCGCTCTATGTATTTTGGTGGGCTGGAGCTGAAGCACAGTATCCTTGAGGGGTACCTGTACTTAGAGATGCTTTGAAGAAAATCAAGCAGGGTCACGTGAGAGAGACGGGACTGTGTTACCCAGGATGGTTCTAGAAGGGAGGCTCAGGGAGCAGGTGACATTTGAGTTCCCATCCAGTCATCTTTCTGGACAGTGCTCCTGGCGTAGGGTGTGTTCAAGGAACGCCAGAGTGGGCTGCATGGGTCAGCAGGGGAGACCAGAGCACGGAGCGCCTCCCAGGCCAGGGCGAGCCTTCAGGCTTTTTTCCTGAGAGTATGTGCCCACATTTTTGGGTGTTTACAAGTGGTCCTTGAGGCTGAGTCTGGGAAGCAGGGAGCATGACTACACTTGGCTTGATCGGCCTGTCGCTGGTGGAGAGCAGCATTAGGAGGGGTGGGGGCTAGAATTTTCGGGGTTGGATGCTAGGTGAGGAGGAGGGGAGAGGGGGCATGCCTTCGGTTCTGGACCCCCAGCCTGCCCTCCCATCCCACGGTTCCTGGCCGCACTTCCCCTCCTTAAATCCACGGGCCCAGCCGGAACCTCCTGCCTCACCTGCTCCCCCCGGGGGAGGGGTGTTTGCCCGTTGCCAGGCACCCAGGTTCTGGCCCCTGGCACTTGCCGCAGCCATGCTGCACATACAGTCCTTCCTGCCACGGCTGCTGCTACTGATGATGCCCATGTGCACCCATGCCTGGTCACGGCCCATGTGGTACCAGGTAGGGCTGGACCTACAGCCCTGGGGGTGCCAGCCAAGCAGTCTGGAGGGCTGTGAGAGCAGCCTGGGCTGTCCTGGCTACTGGATGGGCCTGGGGACGAGCCGTATCTACCCAGTGGCTGGGGTCACGGTCACCACGACCATGATGCTGATGCTCAGCCGTGCACTGATGCAGCGGCGGCGTTCACAGGCCTCCAAGAGCGAGGTGAGCGGGCTCCGTCCCCACCGCCTCCTACCTCTGTTCCCACTAATGTCTCCTGCCGCCCGTTCCCCATCACCTCCTCCCCAGGGGCCTTACGTCTGTCCACAGCCAGCAGTCCCTGGTCATTTCCTGTGGGTGGTACCCTACCCATCCACCCCTGGCCGTTTCCCGTGCCGGGGGTACCTGTGGGTACCTGTCCCGTCTTCCCCCTGTAAATATCTCTAGCCCTCACCCAGCCTGCATGGGCCCCACGAACACACGAGGCCACATCGGCCGCTCCCTGATCCTCCATCACCCTAAGCTCCCGCCTCCCAGCACCCCTCTGTCCCTTCCCTCTGTTCTCACTCCTGCCTCTTGGTCCTGTCCTCAGCATCCGCAGCTGGCCTCCCACCCCTGTACCACTTGGAAACAGCGGCGCCCGATCTCAGACCGCGTCCTCCTCCTCGGCATCCTGCACATGCTGGATGCCCTCCTGCTCCATATTGAATGCCATCTGCAGCGTCTGGCCGCCCAGCAGCGCTCCCAAATAAAGGGGACTCCCGCCCAGACCGGGTGACCCAACACTTCCCTCTCTCTGCCTGGTGGCTCGTTGTGGCTTGTTGGACCAGGCTCAGGCCAGCGTGTCTTGTTCTCTCCAGACCTGTTGGGACCCTGTGCCCCTTTCCTACATTTAGATCCAGCAGCCCCATCGAGGCCTCAGTGCCCCTCAGTGGTGAGGCAGGTGGGGCCTGGGCTGGCTCACACTGCTCCACGTCCCCCTATCCCAACTCAGCTATCCTCTTTAGGGATCACGCTCACAAATACAACTGCTCCTCTGGGGCTTCTCAGGAGTCCCCAGTGTGGTGGGGAGGAGATTTGGCCATCAGGGCAGATGTGGGTGGTCCGAGGAGGGCAGCCCAGAGGTGACCATGTGGCTGAGTCAGCTAGGGCTCCTGGTTGAGCCTGCGGGGCCTGAGCTGGGGCTGGGGGTTAGAGGGTGGGCCCTGGCAGCCTTCATCTTATGACATATCAAACACGCGGAGGCACCTAAGTGGCTCTTGCTCTAAGACCCCTTGGAAGTGGGATGAGGGCTCCCCAAGGGACCCTCACCGCCCCCTTCTTCCCTTCCTCTACCATAGGCTAGGCATCAGGATCTGCTGATGTACAGAAGACAACTGGCTCCTCCCTCACCCGCTCACAGGCAGGGAGGGTGGAGGTGGTGGTGAAGCGGACTCAAAAAGGCAGTTTCTCTGCAGAGAGGCATGCTAGCCCAGCTGGGGTGGAGCAGGGCTGACTGCTGGGACCTGAAGGATGAGTGGGGTGATGAGAGGAGGAGGAGAGCTCCGGGCAGAAGGATAAGCACATACAAGGGCAGGTGGGGAAAGAGGCTTTGACCTGTTGCAGGAACTGTAAGGTGGTCAGGATTTCAGGGGAGAGAAGGAACTCTGAGGCACAGGAGAGAGTAGGCTGGGGATGGGGGCAGGAGTTGGTCAGAAAGAGTCTGCAGTAGGCCAGAATGATAGTCCTCAAGATACCCATGGAATCTATAAATATTTTACAGTCCATAGCAGAAAGGATTTTGCAGCTGGAATTAAGCTGAAAGACATTACAATGGGAAGATTGTTCTGGATTATTTTGGTGGGCCCAGTGTAATTGCATGAGCCCTAAGAAGTGGGAGAGGAGGGCAGGAGAGTTGGTCAAAGTGTAGGGTAGTAATCCTCTGCTGCTGGCTTTGAAGATGGTGGCCGAGATCTTCCACCACCCAAAGATCCAAGGAATCCAGATGGCCTCTAGAAGCTGGGAATGACCCTTGGGTAACTGCCAGCAAGAAAACAGAAACCTCAGTCCTTCAACCACCAGGATCTTAGTTCTGCCAACAACCTGAATGACCAAGGGCACGTACTCTGCTTGAGCTTCAAGAAAGAAACAACAGCCCTGCTCATGCCTTGATTTTAGCCCAACGACATCCATATTGAATCTGGGGCCTACAGAACTGTGAGATAACTGTGATTTCTTCTAAGCAATTAAGTCTGTAGTGATTTATTGTAGCAGCAGTAGAAAACTGCTATGGATGTTGGTATCAAGAGTGAGAGGTACTGCTGTAACAAATCCTAAAAATGTGGAAGTGGCTGGGGAATTGAGCAGTGAGCAAAGACTGAAAGGATGTCAGAGAGCACGATTGTTGTTCAATTGCTAAGTTGTGTCCAACTCTTTGCAACCCCATGGACTGCAGCACGCTAATCCTCCCTGTCCTTCACTATCTCCTGGAGGTTGCTTAAATTCATGTCCATTGAGTCGGTGAGCATAACAGAAAAAGCCAAAAGTGTTTTCAACTAGCTGTTAGCAGAAATGTGGACATTAAGAATGTTGCCAGAGAGGGCTCAGAAGAAAGATGGGAACATGTTACTGGAAACTAGGAGTAAGAGGAATCTTTGTTAAATAGTAGTGGGAAGCTTAGTGGAATCATAACCCATTTTGAATGGAAAGCAGGACTTGTAAATGATGGACTTGAATATTTAGCAGATGAAACTTCCAAGGGAAGTGCTGAAGGTGCTGCTGGATTGCTTCTTGCTTCAAAATGCTGCTGAAAGAAATTAAAGAAAATCTAAATAAATAGACATTCCATGTTCTTTGATTGTAGGGCTTCATACTGTTAAAATGGCAATACTACCCAGAGTGGTCTACAGATTCAAGGTAATCCCTATGAAAATCCCAATAGTGTTTTGTTAGAGAAATAGAATAGCCCATCCTAAAATTTATATGGAATCTCAAGGGACTTTGAATAGCCAGAACAATTTTGGAAAAGAAGAACAAAGTTGGAGGACTCCTACTTTCTGATTTCCAAGATGTACTATAAGTGTACTGGAATCAAAACAGTGTGGTATTGGCATACAAGTAAGATGTATAGACCAAAGAAAAATAGAAAGCCCAGAAATAAATCTTCACATGTATGTTCAGTTGATTTTCAAGAGTGCCAAGGCCATTTAATGGGGAAAAGGGAATCTTTTTAAAAAGTGGTGCTGAGAAAACTCAATATCCACATGCAAAAGAATGAAGTTAAACCCTTACCTGACATCATATACAAATATAAGGATCAAAGATTTAAATTCACAAGTTAAAACTATAAAACTCTTAGAAGAAATCATAGATGCCATTTTCATACTCTTGGAGAAAGCAATGATTTCTTAAGTTTGACATTAAAAGAACAGGTAATGGAAAAAAAATAGATAAATTGGATTTCATCAGAATAAAAAATTTGTCCATCAAAGAACTATCAAGGCAGTCAAAAGAGAGCTCACAAAATGGGAGAAAATATTTGCAAATTGTATATCTAACGAAGGACTAATATCCAGGATACCCAGAGAACTCCTACAATTCAATGACGCCAACCAACCAAATTCAAGAATGGGCAAAGGACTTGAATAGATTATCTAAAGAAGATATACAAGTGGCCAATAACCACCTGGAAAGATGCTCAACATCACTAGTCATTATGAAAATACAAATCAAAACCACAATGAGATATGATGTCACCCCCATTAGGATGGCTATTATGAGAGGAAAAATGGAAAATTATAAATATTGGTGAAAATATGAGAAATTAGAACACTCTTGCATTGCTGGCAGGGATGTAAAATGGCACAACTGCTATTAGAAAACAGTTTAGTGATTCCTTAAAAAACTACAAATAGAATTACCATATGACCCAGCAATTCCACTCCTCTGTAAATACCAAAATAATTGCAAGCAGGGTCTCACACAGATGCTTGTATGTCAGTTGGCATTCAGTGTAGCATTATTCACAATAACCAAAAGGTGGAAAGAGCCCATGTCCACCTACAGATGAACAGATAAACATCACGCTTAATGGAATAAGCCAAACATAAAAGGACAATGTTCAAAGATAAATGGAGGCGTGCTGAAATTTTTAAGAGTTTATTTGAACAAAATTTGATTCAAATCAGGCACGTCCAATCTGGCAGATAGGAAAGAGTTCCACCATTTCTTGGTTGCTCAGGGGTTAAGACCCACGCTCCCAATGCAGGAGGCCTGGGTTCAATCCCTGGGCCACAACTAAGGATTCTGCGGTGGACAGCAACTAAAGCCTGGCACAACCACCTAAGTAAGTACATAGATAAATATTATAAAAGGAAAGAACTCCCAGGAAGTGAACAAAAGTGGAAGACTTTTATAGGTAAAAGGGAGTATGAACAACGATACTATATTTGGCAAAAAAAAAAAAAAAAGCATTTGGTTACTGCAAACTTTTTGTCCTTTAGGGAATGGCATGGTTTATCAGGCAGATGAAATAGTATTGATGAGGTGATTCCTGCTCAACTGCTTTAAGAATTAATTTCTAGGAGAACCCAAGCTAAAATTAAGACTTGGTTTGGTGGCATGCTGCTTAGCATAAGCGACTCTATTTTGGGTCTGTTCTCTTTTAAACAACAAATACTGTATCATCTCAGTTATACAAGGTACCTAGAATAGACAAGTTCATTGAGACAGAAAGTAGAATAGAAGTTGTTAGAGATTCAAGGAAAGTGGAAATGGTGAGTTATTGCTTAATGGAAATAGAGTTTCTGTTTGGTATGAAGAAAAGTTTTGAAAGTAGAGAGTGGTAATGGTTGCACAATATATATGTATATTTTTTTGCCACATAATGCAGCTTGCAGGATCTTACTTCCCAGACCAGGGATTGAACCTAGGCTTCGGCAGTGAAAACACCAAGTTATAACCACTGAACTTCCAGAGAATTCCCTGCAGAGTATTTTGAATGTAATTAATACCACTGTAATTAATACACACTTAACTGTGTAATAATTAAGATGTAATAATACAGATGCTAAATGTTATGTACATGTTAGCATGATTTAAACGCTAAGATAAAAACATAAAAAGAAAAAATCAAGACCAATAAGCGTAAGTGTATATCAAACAAATATTGAGTGAGAAGAATAAGGTGAGTGTTAGAGCCCTCTCAGACAGCCTACGTGGACCTGCTTTATAGTTTTGAGAATTTCTGGGGGAAATAAAAGGAGTCTCAGAGATGGATAGAGAAAGGAGGCCTGGAGAAGGAAATGGCAACCCACTCCAGTGTTCTTGCCTGGAGAATCCCAGAGATGGGGGAGCCTGGTGGGCTGCTGTCTATGGGGTTGCACAGAGTCAGACACGACTGAAGTGACTTAGCAGCAGCAGCAGCAATTCATACAGAAAATCTGGTCATGGAAAGATGAGTGTGGATTTGAGGCAAGAATTTCAGAGGGATATAGTAATGCCTGTGTTGGACATTTTACGTTTGTTGATACATGAATATTAATCCTTTTTGTTTGTGTTCCATCTTCCTCCCACAAAGTGAATGAAATACAGTTACTTGTGTGTGTGTGTTGTGTATATATATGCACACATGCATGGAAATAGGAGTATTTGTAGAGTTTAAGGTTTAAAAGTGTCCTGGGGGTCAAGGTCATGCCCCCAGGACGTGGGGTGCCTCAGATTAAGGCAGGTTGCAGGATGTGGTTGGTGGTAAATTCCTTCAATGTATCTTCTCCTCCAGGTACCGATCTTGGAAGCCGTGTGTTCAGAGGGTCTTCTCTCCAGATGGTGCTGTCTCTTGGGTGGCGCCTCTCCGGATTCTTTGTCCAGGCAGCAGTGGTGGGAGGCGGGAGGCTAGGCCACATCCCTGGGGAGGAAGCGCATGTGTATTTGGCTTCTGGGTCTATTCAGCGCTCCTTCTAGCAGCTCAGTGCAAAGTGTCATGGCTTCACTGTTGGGCTCAGAGGACTCCTAGGCTCCTGACCGTACCTGGGTCTGGGTTCCAAGTACAGAGGCTTTGTACTTGATAAGAAACCATCTCAAAGGCTGTGAAGCAATTTCTACTGTGGATTCTAAAAGAAATNGGTGGGCTGCCATCTATGGGGTCGCACAGAGTTGGACACGACTGAAGCGACTTAGCAGCAGCAGCAGATGATGATGTTCATGTAAGAATTTATGGTATGTAGCATAGACGTACCTCTCAGTAAAGTAGGTGTGAGCATTTTAAATCAGCTATGATAGAAGTAGTAAAAGAAAAGATTGGATCTGTGTTACCATTGGGGTGAGTAGTGTGATGTGCATTTCACAGCACACAAGGAAGCTATTAAAATTATAAGAATCTCTCATTGGGTGCCAAGGTGTGTTGGCAGTGTTAGGTGTCCATCCAGGTCTGATTAAAAAGATTTTTTAAGTATGAATGAGCCTCCTCCTCTAATGGCAAAAGAACAGCAATCTCCAGAACAAAAAGACAGGGTGTAATTAGGAAGGAGAAAAAAAGTTGTTTGCAAGTGATTAGTAGTTTGCCAAGAAGAAACAAAGAATCAACTGAAAAGTGAGATTGAATTTAAGAATTTTCTGCAGTGATGGGACAGGTGAGTGTGCAGTTAGAAGCTTCCCTGGGAGTCTTGTCACCAGTCAGAAATTAGAGCAGGGACTAGATAGAGGTGATACAGTGTGACTAGTCAGTCAGCTGGTGCCCGAGCGTCCAATCTCAGGGGGCCTACTGAGAACATCTTCCCGAGCCTGGAACCGTGAGCCCCTGTCTGGGGCTTGTTCTGGATCCCGCAGGGTCGGGTGTGAGTGGGGGCTGGGGTCTGTTTGTTACCTTTGTTGGTGATTTCTTGTCCAGGTTGGGGTATGGATTGATGCCGGCAGCCGTTACGAGACTGAGAAGAACAACGGGGCCGGCTACTTTGTGGAGCATCTGGCTTTCAAGGTGAGGCTCCTACAGTCCTGCATCTCCCCTGTACTGAGGGCTTCCTGCTGTCCCTCCTGAGTGTATAAGTCAGAAAAGTTAGCCTCCTCACTTAGGACTTTTAGCAAGGGGGCGGAGGGAAGCGATCTCTGTCTGGCTTTCCTGGGAGATGCCACATGGGCCAGGCCTCTCCTGAGTGAGTGCCTACCTGGTAAACCCCTGCACAAGGCCCCCAGAGCCAGAAAAAACCCCAAGGAGCATGGGAGCCCTGCTCTTCACCAGAAGCCAGGCCTGTGTTGTTTGCCTGCATGGACATAGAATTGTGGATGTACACATGCATTGTAACAAGTCCAGCAACTTAGTTTTTGTAAAATGCTGTGTATCTCTGATTTGTGGAATCGAGTAGGAGCTTTCGTGAGAATGAGAACAACCCCTTAGCCACCCTGTGTTTGCATGGAGTAGACACTGAGTTTCTAAACGAATGAAAAAAATAGAGAAGATACAGGGTTGGTGAGGGTGTGAAGCCCGCTCCAGCGTCACAGATGTGCATGTCAGTCTCAGCATGCAGGTGTGTGTCGTTGAACAGCAGTACTCACACACGCAGGATGAAGGCTGAACCCCACGGAGGCCCCAGGCACGCACAGAGTCCTAAATGGTGTGAAGGGGGTGGGGAGCAGCACCGCCTGAGCACAGGTGTGAGTCCACCTGTCCACGACTGGCAGCAAGCGGGCGCTGGTGAGGTCAGGCTGGTCTGGGCGCTCTGCAGTCACATGCGCTCCCCCTGAGCTGCCCCCACTCTTGGTTGGGGGTGCCGGATTTCAGGTGACACTTGTTTTGGGCATGCCCTTCTTCCCCGGCCCCTGGATGTCTCCATTCTGTTGGTCCACAGTGCTGTGGCCTTGATCAGCTTAAGGCTTGGTGAGCACAGACTCTGGGCCCTGCAACCCCAGGGTCTTTGCTGAGGGCACTACCTATGGACCAGTGGTCCTGCTGGGGCTTCCGCCTATGAGGATGGGGGATCTTGGGCTCCCATGTGGCTCCTGTCTGGTCCAGGGAACAAAGAATCGGCCTGGCAATGCCTTGGAGAAGGAAGTGGAGAGCATGGGGGCCCATCTTAATGCCTACAGCACCCGGGAGCACACGGCTTACTACATTAAGGCGTTATCAAAGGACCTGCCAAAAGGTAAGCCTGGAGGGCGGGGCCGGCACGCGGTAGGACTCCAGGTTGCAGAGGACAGGCCTGAGGGCTTTATGCTGTTACTGTCTCCACACCTGTCCTCCTTGCACCCAGCTGTAGAGCTCCTGGCCGACATCGTGCAGAACTGCAGCCTCGAGGACTCCCAGGTTGAGAAGGAGCGGGACGTGATCCTGCAGGAGCTGCAGGAGAATGACACGTCCATGCGGGACGTGGTCTTCAACTACCTGCACGCCACGGCCTTCCAAGGCACACCTCTAGCCCAGTCCGTGGAGGGGCCCAGTGAGAACGTCAGGTGTGAGCTGGCCGGTCCAGGGGGCAGGTCGTCCCCTTACTGGGGCCTGGGCAGGCCACAGCCGCAGGAGTTTGCATTTAGTTGGCCGAGAGCCTCTGCTTTTATTTTCCTAATTCACACAACTGGAGACATTTTCTGTGTTGTCACATGTTCCCCAGGAGTCTTTTTGAATGTTTGTGTGGTCCCCACTCAAATTGCAGGCTTTGTTTCCATGTGTGTGTCCTACTAGCCTGAAGGAGGGTGCTCTGGGGGTCCCTCCACGTGGCTTCCTGTCCTCTGGTAGGAGGAGCCCTGCCGCTGCCCCTCAAGCCCCTGTGTCAGCCCACACTCTCCTTGGAGGGGACTCCAAGCCTGTCTTGAAGTTGGACATGAGAGGACCCAATGAGGGCTGCCTTCTTGGCCCCAGAGTGGCAAGTGCCAGAGATGGGACGAGGACATAGAGAAGCCACATCTTGTCTGGCTCCTCAGCCCCATTTTGTGTGACCCACATCACTACGGTTTGGGAGCGGTGTTGACCCCTTGGTGGTGTGTCTTGCAGGAAGCTGTCGCGGGCAGACCTGACCGAGTACCTCAGCCGGCATTACAAGGCCCCCCGAATGGTGTTAGCAGCAGCTGGAGGTGAGCAATGGGCTGGTTTGAAGCCCTGTGGCAATGGGGTTTGGGCTGGGCTGCAGCCTTGATTAGCAGGGCCAGGTCTCTTGGTTCTGACTCTGGGGGATCCTCCATTCCTGCAGACCCTGTTCCCACTCTGTCCTGTCCTTGAGGGGTGTGACCTCGGTCCTGTGCTCTCTGAGGTGGGGTGGGATTCTGCTGCCGCCTGGGGCTGCGGCTCCTGTTTCATGCTTGCCTCAGTTGGCCTGCTGGCCTCTGCAGGCCTCAGGACTTTCTCAGCCTCACCTGGTCCTTGGAGATGCAGGTTAAGGCTGAGGGGAGATTCAGGCTTCCAGCTTGTTCCTCTTGGCCTTGTCACTGGGAAACTGGACGTCGGATGGTAGATGGAAAGTGCCCTGAAAGGAAGGCATGCTGTGGTTGGGGGGTTTTTGTGAGGGACTCAGAGGTTGGGGGGGGGGCTTTTGAAGCACTTGTCATTTGAACAGGGGGCTAAGGGTGATGGGGTTTAGTTACATGGGGAGTGGAGGTCTATGCAGAGGGGCAGAGCAGTGTCACGGGCTGCTCTGTGATTGGAGGCTTGCTCTGCGGCCCTGTGGGCTTCCCTGGTGGCTCCGCTGTCATGAACCCACCTGCCAGTGCAGGAGACACGGCTTTGATCCTTGGGTCAAAGATCCCCTGGAGAAGGAAATGCAACCCACCTCAGTATTCACGCCTGGAAAAATCCCATGGACAGAGAAGCCTGGTGGGCTACAGTCCATGAGGTCGCAGAGTTGCACACAACTTAACGACTGAACAACAGCAACTGCTGCCGTGTCGGGGCCAGAGTGGAAGCAGGCGGATGCAGGGGGGGCTTGCGGCAGGTGCCTGGTGGGAGGCGGCAGGAGGAAGGGAGAGAAGTGGGCGAACTCGAGGTGGGTTTGTAGGTGGAAGCCTCATGGATGTGTGAGCCAGGAGGGGACAGGAGCGGGTCAAGGATGCCACCCCAACTTAATGGCAGCTGGCTGGATGGGAGAGACTGATAGGAGGAGCTCAGCTGGTGACCTTGGGGCTAGTGAACCAAGAGCAGTTTGAGCTCCTGACATATCAGACCTGCAGGATCTGAGCTCAAGGAAGGAAGGAATAAAAGGCAAAGGCACCTGGCGGCCTGTACCTGGGGGCACTGCTTCCTACCACAGTGCCCGCCGGTCGAGGGGCTGGGGCAGTGGAAGCCTCTGGTGGAGGGGAGGTCTGGCAGGGTGTGAGTCTGTGACATTGCTGCTCCATGTCCCTGGCACAGGGGACCCCAGAGCTAGTCACAGCCCTGCATGGCGCTTCTTTGTGCTCTCTCACCGGCCAGCCCTACAGAATCTGCTTGAGGAAGGGCTGGAGGGGCCAGGCAGGACCGGTGGCATTATGCCCAGGGGGCACCAGTCTTGTGGGTGGTGCTGTGCGTCACATGAGGGCCCGTCCTTCAGCCCGGCGTGTGCTGCTTCCTTGTGGCCGAGGTGGTGGGAGCTGTTGGGCCCTGAGGGGCCTGCCCCGCCTGCTGCCAAGCTGGAGTGAGTCTGGGGAGGGTCCTCTTCCCTCACCTTGTCCTGATGTCCTGTCTTGGGGGGGTCTTCCATCGAGGCAGGACATGGGGTCCTCCGCCTCTGTGTGGCATCCCAGACCCTGCGTCTTGGCCCCGGCTGACTGGTAAGCACACTGTCTCGGCAGGGCTGGAGCACCAGCAGCTGCTCGACCTCGCCCAGAAGCACTTCAGCAGCCTCTCCGGGACGTACGATGAGGACGCTGTGCCCACTCTCACTCCGTGCCGCTTCACTGGCAGCGAGGTGGGCTGCGGGGTGGGCGGGGGTGGTGCTCCCGTGTGCCCGGCTCCTGTGTGCCCGACTCTGGGGGTGCTGCTGCCTCCCAGGCACACGTGGTCACGCTTGCGTGCACACGCTCCCAGCCACACTTGGCAACTTTGCTGTCACCAGGGAGGTCTGGCTGACCCTCAGCTTTGCCATATCCCGTTTCAGATCCGCCACCGTGAGGACGGCCTGCCTCTGGCCCACGTGGCCATCGCAGTGGAGGGGCCTGGCTGGGCCAACCCGGACAATGTGGCCCTCCAGGTGGCCAACGCCATCATCGGCCACTACGACTGCACCTACGGTGGCGGCACGGTGAGTGGGCATGGGAGGGGCCTCGTCTTCAAGGAAGAGGGGCAGCTGGGCGGCGGGCGCTCATCCTGCCGGGTTCAGGGGGCGGGTGGCAGAGAGGAGGGTGGGTGCTGACCACCTTGGCCCCTGGTAGCACCTGTCCAGCCCGCTGGCTTCCATTGCTGCGACCAACAAGCTGTGTCAGAGTTTCCAGACCTTCAACATCTGCTACGCAGACACTGGGCTGCTGGGCGCGCACTTCGTCTGCGACCACATGAGCATCGACGACATGATGTTCGTCCTGCAGGGCCAGTGGTGAGTGGCGGCCTGCTGCTGCTGGCCCCGGCGGGCGGGAGGCTCAGGGACCGCAGCATCTCTCAGGATGACTCCCATCCCACCCTTGCCCCAGGATGCGCCTGTGCACCAGTGCCACGGAGAGCGAGGTGGTCCGGGGCAAAAACCTCCTCCGAAACGCTCTGGTGTCTCATCTGGATGGTGAGTCCTGCAGCCCTGCAGTGAGGGGTGGGGTGGGTACAGGCGGTGGCAGTCCCAGTGCGACCAGGGCTCCTGACCGAGACTGGCGAGGACGGCGCTGGCGGCCACGGCATGTCCCGCCGCTGCCCCTTCCCCAGGGGCCTGGGGTTTCAGGGACCCCTTGTGGGCAGGCTCGAGAAGCCCATGGATGTAGGTCAGGTTGTACAGGTGAGGATTGTGGTCTAGGGTCAGGCCCAGGGCCAGGTCAGCACAGAGCCCTGGGGGTTCGGTGCGGGCCTGTGAGCTTCCTTCACCCTTGCAGGCACCACTCCCGTGTGTGAGGACATCGGACGCAGTCTCCTGACATACGGCCGCCGCATTCCCCTGGCGGAGTGGGAAAGCCGGATTGAGGTAACAGGCCCCTGGGGGAGAGGGCTTCGGGAGTCTTGAGCTGGCCAACTCGCGGTGGGGGGAGTTGAGGCAGACTGCTCCTGTGGGCGCCCTGGTGTCCTCCAGCGTCGTCTGCCTCGGTGGTGTAACCCGGGGGCAGGGCAGAGGTGTGGGTGGCTGTGGGGTGCCTGGGGCCCGTGGAAGCCTGTAGCCGGGGGAGCCCTGCCGCCGCTCCCTGTTCAGGTGCGGGGTCAGCTCCTTGGTATGCGGGGAAGGTCTTGGCCGGCTGGATGCTGCTGACTGGTCCCTGGGGGCCTTGCCACTCAGTGTGCCCTCTGCATCGTCCCGTAGGAGGTGGACGCCAGGGTGGTGCGTGAGGTCTGCTCCAAGTACTTCTATGACCAGTGCCCGGCAGTGGCTGGATTTGGTGAGTGGCCTGGAAGGTCCGCTCTCTGGCTGTCTCCTCAGGCTGTTGTCTGGGCCTCCCCTCTGCCTCTGCTTCCCTCCTTCCCCCACCTTTCATTGGGAGCAGCAAGTTGGGGCCCCCAAGAGGCTCTGCCCAACTGCCTGGCTGCCAGGGAGTTCTTGCTCAGAAAACCTGTCCCGGCAGCTCCCTGACTCCCTGCCAAGGTGCCTCCATCAATACCCCACACCCGCCAGGTAACGGACACCTCCGCATGTGGGGTGGGGCTCCAGAGGCCAGAGCGTGAAGGGGCAGGCTCAGCACCCCCTGGAGGAATGTTCTTTACCCTCTTTCCACTAAAGCCTGCCTTGTGCTGCTCTGGGCAGCTCTGAGTAGGGCGCGGCGTGGGGCCAGGTGTCCTTGTACCACCCAGGTACCCCACCCTGATGCCCCACCCTCTCCCCACAGGCCCCATTGAACAGCTTCCAGATTATAACCGGATCCGTAGCGGCATGTTCTGGCTGCGTTTCTAGGCAGGAAGCCTGTGCAAGCGAGAGGGCGGGGCCGGGGTTCGCGGTCCCCCCACCACAAACACACCACCTCGGTCCTTCAGACCTGTGCTGCTGCCGACCCACCAACCAATAAAGTCTTGCATCGAGAACTGCATCATCCTCTCTCGTCATTGGCGTGGAGCCCACTGGGCCGTGGGTGGGGGAGCGGGGACTTCCCCCGGTTCTGCGTGTCCTAGATGCTCTGCCTTCCCACAGGCTGATGTGTCCTTAGTCAGGGGCGAGCATGGGGGCTGCGGCACGGAGGCCAGAAGCCTTTGATGCCTGCAGGGGGCTGAGGCCAGCTGTTTGCAGTTAGCCACATGGGGGATGCTCTTCACCAGCCTGTCCCAGCAGAGGGCTGTGGGGGGCCATGGGAACTGCAGACCCAGCCTTTACCCTGCTAGGGCTCCCAGCTTAGGGATTCAGGTGGGAAGACCCTTGCTGTGGGTCCTGTGGGTCGCCCTCTGGGGGACCCTGGACCCCCCCAGACCAGGAGAGGCCAAGAAATGTCCTCGAGGAAGCCGCCTTTGTGTGTTTACTCTGGATTCTGGGAGGAGGATAGCCCAGGGCGTAGTGTTCCCATTTGGCTTCTCACTGCTGCCTGGACAGGCAAGGCAAGAATCCTTTGCCTCGATTTGCCGCTGACTCAGGCTCTAAGAATATCCCTGAGCTCAGTGGGGCCTGAGCCCCCTCCCTCGACGTGCTCTGTCCCAGGCAAGTCCTGAGCTGCTGGTAGTCCCCTCCCCGTCTCCTGAGGACCTGCTGGAGCTCACAGCTGTCTAGTCCCCTTGCCACCCCTGGGCCCGGTCCCCACGGCAGGAGGGCAGATGGGTCCTCTTCCCATGCCCACCCGCCCTTCCAGTCAGGGTTCCTGGGAGCCCACTGTGGGGCCCAGTTTGCCTGTGAGGGAGGAGGTGCCGGCAGTTGTAGATGGGGCTCTGGGACGCAGTTTGCTGAGAAGGCGGCTATTCACCCGCAGTTCACTCCCACCGCACCCCAGTATTCCTCTCGCTTACCCTGTTTGCTGCCAATGGCTGCCTGCCATCCCACGTTGGAGTCCCAGGAGGACGGGCCTTGGTTTGTCCGCTAAGCGTGCAGGCCTGGCCCTCAAAGGCCACGGGTGTGCTGGACACAGCAGTCAAGCTCCTTGGGGTGGCGTGGTCCTAATGGGCCTTGCAGACCTAGCCGAGGAGTTTGATCTCTCCTCCGGAGGCATACTGAGGGAGATGTATTGAGGGTTACTGGGAAGAGGAGGGACTTGCTCAGCTGACAGCCTGGGGACTCAGGAGCATTTCGGTGTGGCCCCGGCGAGCCAGCACTGTGGCAGCTCTAGGAAGAGCGGGCCTGGGCTGCAGGGGCACAGGCTGGACAGCATCCCCAGCAGGGCTGGGGTACCAGAGGAGGGGTGGGTTGAAGGAGGATAAACTGCCCAGCTTTAGCTGCGGTTCTGAGAAATTTGGAACTGTCTTAAGACTGGGATGTGTGGGGTGGAACCCCCTGAAGAGGCCCCAGATGGAGACATATGGTGCAGAGACTGAAGCAGAGGAAGAAGTGTCCAGGGGAGTGGAAGAGGGAGAAAAAGTCCTCTAGGGCCCCACTGCCTGGATGGAGGGAGCTGGTTTCTGGGGCTGGGCCCTAGGCTGTGCGCCTGCCAGGAGACTGGAGCCAGGGGCCTCAGAGGGCCACACCCCTGCTCGTGAGCCTCCCAGGAGCACCAGACAGGCATGCGTCCTCAACCTAGCTTCCACCAACAACCTCTCTTCCCAACCTTTGAGTGACCCCCCTCACAGCAGGCTGCCCTTCTTTTTGGGGGGTCACTCATGGTTCTGATGAGACGGACACCCGTTCACCTGTTCCTCCAATCTCCCCTAAAGGCCAGACCCAAATGTGTGTGTGTCTACAGTGTGCCAACCCTGCTCTGCACAGCCACCCTTCTGTGCGAGAAGGGGTAAAGGTCTTGAGGCAGGGCTGCCTCTGTAATGAGAGCGTGTCTCGTTCTCTGCAGCCCTCACCTATAGGACCTATAGGACGGAGGACTGGGTGATCCTTGGATGTGGCTGAGAAGATCTTCACCTTGGGAAAAGGTTTTGGGCCCTATGGATCACAGTGCTGTGCCCATGATAATTTGGGGCTGTCCCTGTAGCTCCAGTCTGCTGGACAACAGGAAGACCGGCAGTGCGGAGGGGCCTCACCATGCCCAGCTCTGGCCACACCAGAGACCCTCAAGCCCTAGAGGAGCTCAAAGCAGACAGGTTCAATAGACGTGCTGTCCCCATCTCTTCCCCTATTAGCCTGCGGAGCCCCAGGAGAGGTTGGGGGGGTCATGCATGTTGGAAGGGGCACAATGGCAGTGGTGAGTATAGGCATAGCCTCCAGGCTTCCCAGAATTACTCAGGAGTAGCAGAAAAAAATAAGAGAGCCTGCTCTTGGGAGTGACTCTCTGCCTTGGTATCACCCCCTATAATAAACACAAAACGCATATACAAAGATGGTCTCTGGCCTCATGATCACAGAACCTGCAGGAGACAGATGGGAAGTCAGCCTGGTTAAGGGGAGAGGAGCGGGGTGAAGGTAGTTATGAAGGTGGACACTATAGGTGGAGCAGGAAAGGGAGGCCAGGGGCCAAGGCGACCTGTGGGCCTGGTGGAAGTGATGCGTGAATGGGGGTCTCAGAATGTGTGGATGGGGGTCTCAGAAGGTGTGGTCGGGGGCCTGGCTGGGGCAGGTCAGGCCCACCAGTGGGGGTGGAGGCAGGAGGGGATGGATTCCTGAGAGAGGAGCTGTCACTATGGGTGGTCCACCCTCCACACTTGGATAGCCCCTCCCTGCAGCACAGCTGGATGGCATCTGCCTAGGCACAGCCCGGGATGCGGATGCAGGGCACTGGGATGGACACGTATGCACAGCACGACCCAGATTCTCTCCTGGCTTCCCCCCCCACACAACAGTGGGGGCGGACTGACGTGTCCAGTGGTGGACACGGTGCAGACCAGCAGTGCCTCGGGTTCCCTGGGGTGAGCCTGAGTCCCTCGTTTGCTGTTGAGGGGATGGGGTGGGAAACAGGAGACCCACCAGACGGGGATGGCTGAATCAGAAGAGAGGCCGGCGGGACTCATAGCCTGAGGGCTGTCTGGGTGCCCCTGTAGGGGGGCAGTGAGTCATCTCCAGCTGCAGCTCCCCCCACCCCACCCCACCCCAACATCCTGTTGCGTTTTGGGTCCCCAGGAATCTCTCTGGAGTCCAGTCTCCAGCAGTCACTTCTATGTTTGACATAAAGCAACCAAGATCCCTGACCCTACACCGGGTGGAAGGGGCTCCCTCCACCTATCTCTTGTAGAGAACCTCCCAGGGGAATCCCAAAAGCCACCAGCGGTGGGGGGCTTTACACTTAAATGGAGCCTGATCTTCGGTCGCGGGGAGGGGTAGCAGGGGCGGCGACCTCTGGGACGATGGGTGGGGGCGGGCCGCCTGGGTCCCCGCCCGCTGCTCCGCCCCCCTTGGGATCAGGGACTTTTCTCTGCTGTGGCGGCGGGACTGCAGCGCGTCTGGCGACGGGAGCCTCGGACCAGCAGGCAAGACTGGGACTAGGGGTGGGAGAGCGCCGGGCTCGGACCCGCCGAGGCCGAAGGACAGAGGCGGGAGTGCTGGCTGCCCTTCTCCCTCACCGAGGATGAGGCTGCGGCTCCTGGTGGCTGCGCTCTGCGCCGGGATCCTGGCAGGGGCGCCCCGAGTGTGGGCCCAGCCCAGGGAGAGAGGTGGGTACTGCAGGGAAGGACCCCATCCAGGGCACTGCACCTTGTCACCCGGCTCCACTCGGCCTTCATCCTAGAGCCCGCCTTCCGCCCGCTGGAACTCCGCGCGCATTTCTCATAACTCTCCTCCGGACTCCCCAGACCCTCCGCGACCCACGCTGCGTCTCCCCAACTGCATCCAGATGTGCGTGGGTCCCCTACCCCTATGACAGTCTGCGCTGGTCCCCAGAGACCAACCTCAGTCCATGATTCACGCCCGCACCGGCGACTCTGCCTCCCCACCAATCCTCCGCGGGAGAGTCCGCTCCAGGCTCCACCTCTGCTCCCTCCACCGCTCCCAGGCCCAAGCCAGCCTGGGCCGGTTTGCATAGTGGATGAGGCCCACCCGCCCCCTCCCCAGCCCCAGGGGACCACTGTGAGGGAAGCGGGTAGGTGGGCTCCAGAAAGAAACCCTGATGACTCTTGCTGGCCACAGTGAGCTGCACGCGCCTCTACGCCGCTGACATCGTGTTCCTCCTTGACGGCTCCTCGTCCATCGGCCGAAGCAACTTCCGCGAAGTGCGGGGTTTCCTTGAGGGGCTGGTGCTGCCCTTCTCTGGGGCAGCTGGGGCACAGGGTGTGCGCTTCGCGGCCGTCCAGTACAGCGATGACCCACGGTCAGTAGACCCCCCGCAACTGGACCCATCAGGGACCCTCCCCTAGTCAGAAGCAGAAAGCTCCAAGCCCCCAGGTCAGGTTTTAGGGAACCTAGGGGGTCCCCTCCTTCCACCAACCAAGGCATCCTTTTAAGAAGCAAGGATCTCCCAAGTGGAGCCCTGACACCTGAGACCCCTCTCCCCACTGGCATCCTGCCAAAGTCAGGGGCTGTGTTTTCTGATCTGGAGATGGAGAGCCTGGGGGGGAGGCCAGGGGCTTGAGATGGCCTAGGTCTGCTGGACTCCCCATGTTCTAGCCTCCTGATGCCCGTCAGCCTCTCACTCAGCAGAGGGCCTCCCTGTCTGGCCAGTGTCCACCTCCCTACAACAGGGCCCTTTCTCCTACCATTATTTAATTAAACAGACATCCCTGCCCCTGAGCCTGGGAGCCCCACGGGGGCCAGGCCTGCTCAAGCTCAGCCCCAGGCAGGACACACAGAGGCACCTAACGACTTTGTTAGCTTGGGAGCTTCAGAGATGGAGGGAATCACAGAATCAGAGAACTGAGAGGACCCTCAAAGGGGCCTGATAACTCACCACCCTCATCCTAGAGACCTCTGAGAGGCCAAGGCCAGAACAAGTTCTTGTCCCTAGCCTGCTGCCACCCGCCTCCCCACAGGACAGAATTTGACCTGGATGCGCTTGGCTCAGGCGGCGATGTGATCCGTGCCATCCGAGAGCTCAGCTACAAGGGGGGCAACACGCGTACAGGGGCCGCAATTCTCCATGTGGCTGACCGTGTCTTCCTGCCCCAGCTGGCCCGACCTGGCGTCCCCAAGGTGACCTCTCACCCTACCCTGCCTTCCAAGGTGACCCCACGAGAAAGGTCTGAAGCAGTCCTGACTTGCCCCTGCCCCTGCCCCAGGTCTGTATCCTCATCACAGATGGGAAGTCCCAGGACATGGTGGACACAGCTGCCCAGAGGTTGAAGGGGCAGGGAGTCAAGCTGTTTGCTGTGGGTGAGCACCACGCTGGGGTGACGGGTCAGCTGGGGCAGGGGCAAGTCAGAGGGCATGTGGGCAGCTGAGCCCTGACTGGGCATCACCTCAGGCATCAAGAATGCTGACCCCGAGGAGCTGAAGCGAATGGCCTCACAGCCGACCAGCGATTTCTTCTTCTTCGTCAATGACTTCAGCATCTTGAGGACTCTCCTGCCTCTGGTCTCTCGGAGGGTGTGCACCGCTGCTGGTGGTGTGCCCGTGACCCTGCCCCGTGAGTTCCCGCTCACCTTGGGTGCCCTGACCTGAACCCTGACCCAAACCCCAACGTGGCCGTGCCAGTTCCGTCCCCGTGTTCCTAACCTTTGACCCTGGTGCTGACCCTGCACCCTAAGTGCCGACCCCTGATTCTCTTGCCTGGTTGCCTGACTGCCCCCTTCTCCAGCCGACGACTCGACCTCTGGTCCACGAGACCTGCTGCTGTCTGAGCCGAGCAGTCAGTCCTTGAGAGTTCAGTGGACAGCGGCCAGCGGCCCCGTGACTGGCTACAAGGTCCAGTATGCACCCCTGACGGGGCTGGGACAGCCAGTGCCGAGCGAGCTGCGGGAGGTAAGGTTGTCGGCAGTGGGAGGTGGAGGGCCGGGGCTTAGCTGGGCAGGATGGAGTGACCTCTGATCCTGGGCATCACAGGTGAGCGTCCCAGCTGGTGAGACCAGTGTGCGGCTGCAGGGTCTCCGGCCACTGACTGAGTATCAAGTGACGGTGGTCGCCCTCTACGCCAACAGCATCGGGGAGGCCGTGAGCGGGACTGCTAGGACCAGTGAGCAGTTTTGCTAACCTCTGACCTCACTCGCCCAGTCACCCAACCCTGTAACCCTTCTCTGCTCTGGACTCACTAATCCCCATTGGGACCTTCCCCTAGCTGCTCTGGAGGGGCCAGAAGTGACCATCCAGAACACCACAGCCCACAGCCTCCTGGTGGCCTGGCGGAGTGTGCCAGGTGCCACTGGCTACCGGGTGACGTGGCGGGTCGTCAGGGGTGAGTGAGAGGTGCTGTGGGTGGAAGGGAGTCCCTGCGCCTCAGACAGGACAGTGGGGTCCTGAGTCTGCAAGACCCACTGACCCTTCTGTGCCCCCTGGGCAGGTGGGGCCACGCAGCACCAGGAGCTGGGCCCTGGGCAGGGGTCAGTGTTGCTGCGGGACCTGCAGCCTGGCACCGACTATGAGGTGACCGTGAGTGCTCTGCTTGGCCGGAGTGTGGGGCCGGCTACCTCCCTGACTGCCCGCACTGGTGAGAGGGCTGGGTGCTTCCTTCGGGCTGGGTTGGCAGGCTGGCTGGGCACAGAGGACCACTGACGTCCCACGTGCCCCGGGCAGACACGTCTGTCGAGCAGACCCTGCGTCCTGTCATCCTGGGCCCCACGTCCATCCTCCTCTCCTGGAACCTGGTACCTGAGGCCCGTGGCTACCGGCTGGAGTGGCGGCGTGAGAGTGGTCCGTGCAGGAGGCCGGGGTGGGCAGGGGGGGTAGAGGCCTGGCCTCGGCTGGCCTAACCCCGTCCTCCTACAGGCTTAGAGGCGCCACAGAAGGTGGTGCTGCCCTCTGACGTGACCCGCTACCAGCTGGATGGGCTGCAGCCGGGCACCGAGTACCGCCTCACGCTCTACACGCTGCTAGAGGGCCGCGAGGTGGCCACCCCAGCGACCGTGGTCCCCACCGGTGAGGGGCCCCGTGGGCCCGGTCAGGTGAGCGGGGATGGGAGGGAGGACTCCCAGGCCGCCTCTCACGCGGTGTTCTCTCGCCGGTCCAGAGCTGCCCGTGGGCCCCGTCACAGCCCTCCAGGCCACCGAGCTGCCTGGGCAGCGCATGCGAGTGTCCTGGAGCCCAGTTCCCAGTGCCACCGAGTATCGGATCACTGTGCGCAGTGCCCAGGGTGAGGCAGATACCCCCAGCCCCTGCAGACGCTGAAGTCCCAGCCCTCGGGGTCTGACTGAACCCTTACTGCATCCCTTTCCACTCCTGGGGCTCTACCGCCACCTCCTGTCTCCTTGTCCATCCATCTCCCAAGAAGGCCCTGAAGCCACACCTGTGACGGGGCCAGTCTTACCCCTGTCCTGCCCCTGCCTGGCTCTGCCCCTGGATCTGTCTCCACTCCCCGCCCCATATCCCTGATCTTGTTTTCACCTTCTCCACAACCACGAGCTCAACCCCTGCCCTTCTGTAAGCTTAGCTGGGACCACTGTCCTCCCATGCCCCCGTCCAATAGTGACCCGACATCACTATTAATGGCCTGTCAGCTCACATCGCCATCCACCAGCTTCTGGCATCCTGCCTCTCATGTCCCTGTCTGCTCCCTCCCATCACTATCACCATTCATCACAGGCCCGTTCTTCCTGTGTCGCTGTCCCTCACGACTCCTTTTATCCCCTGTCCTTACGTCTCACCCTTTTCTGTCCCACGTCCCATCCCTCACTGACCCTTTTCGCCCTGTATCTCTGTCCATCACTGACTGCCTTCGCCCCCCACCCCCATCCCTCACTGACCCTTTTCGCCCTGTATCTCTGTTCATCACTGACCGCCTTCGCCCCCCACCCCCATCCCTCACTGACCCCTGCCTGCCTGTCCTACCTTCTCGTAGGGGTTGAGCGGAGCCTGGTGCTTCCTGGGAGTCAGACGGCCTTTGACTTGGATGACGTCCGGGCTGGGCTCAGCTACACGGTGCGGGTGTCAGCGCGAGTAGGCAGCCGGGAGGGCGCTGCCAGCGTCCTCACTGTCCGCCGCGGTGAGCGCGGCACGCGAGGGCTGGGGGGACAGCTGCCTGACTCACTCTAGGGTCCTGGTTTTGATCTCTGACCTCTGTCTTTAACTCCCAGAGCCAGAAACCCCACTGGCCATCCCAGGGCTGCGGGTCGTGGCATCGGACGCAACGCGAGTGAGGGTGGCCTGGGGACCAGTTCCCGGAGCCAGCGGATTTCGGATTAGCTGGAGGACGGACAATGGTCAGTGGGGGGGGGGCTGTTGGGGGGGACGATCAGGGTGTGGGGTGCCCGAGGGCAGGCAGGGGCCACGTGTACCAGCACTCCCCTCTGACACTAGGTCTGGAGTCCAGCCAGACAGTCCCCTCAGACTCTACCGCCACCGACATCGTGGGGCTGAGACCTGGGACCTCCTACCAGGTGGCCGTGTCAGCGCTGCGAGGAAGAGAGGAGGGCCCCCCCACGATCATCATGGCTCGAACCGGTCAGGGCCTGACCCAGCAGCCTGGCGCTCTCTCCAGTGCCCTGTCAGACCCGCATGCTTCCCCCTCAGACCCTTGCTTCTCCACAGAACTCCAGTCTCCCACTTTGGACCCCTGCTGCCTGCTCCCTCAGAGGCCCTGCTCCCCCTCAGTTTCCCTTGGCCCCCCTAAAGTCCCTGCCTTCTTCAGAGTCCTCTGCCTCTCTCTCAGCACCCCACTCTTCTTGCCCTCAGGTTTCCACCCCCTCACCTCGCAGCCCCACTGCCTGTTTTCTGCTGGCTCTGACCCTCCTCTTAGACACACACTTTCTACTCCTAATACCTCCACCAGAACCCTGTTACCTTCTCTGTCAGACGCTCTGGTCTCCCAGATGCCTGTCCGCTGCGGCCTCAGATTTCCACTGTCCCTTCTGTCCGAACCCCTCTCCTTCCCCATCTGACCCACCCACTGGCTTCCGCTGATAAATCCCTGCCTCCGGTTAGACTCCCATTGCTTTCCTCTAGTAGACAGATACACAACACCTCCCCCATCAGACCCTCCGCTGCCTCTTCCATCAGACTCCTCCATTGCCTCTTCCTCCAGACCCACTGGGCCCAGTGAGATCGGTCCATGTGACTCGAGTCAGCAGCTCATCTGTCACCATCACCTGGAACCGGGTTCCTGGTGCCACGGGGTACAGGGTCTCCTGGCGCTCAGGCCGAGGTGAGGACCAGGGAGTTGGGAAAGGAACAGAGATTTTGGAGGCTGTGGGGGGGCAAGTCTGGGTGGAATGGGAGCAGAGGGTTTCTTAAGGGTCCAGGTGAGACACTGGGGGTCAGAGTCAGGATAGTCCTAGGGCTACCTTCATCCTCACTCCTAGGCCCAGAGAAATCCCAGTTGGTTTCTGGGGAGGCCACGATGGCCGAGCTGGATGGATTGGAGCCAGATACTGAGTACACCGTGCGTGTGTGGGCCCGTGTGGCTGGTGTGGACGGGACGCCTGCCTCTGCGGTTGTGAGGACTGGTAGGTGGACCCTGGCCAGCTGCTAACCACACGTCACTGCCTGGCCCGTCCTGCTGTGTATCCCTAAGTGCTCCAGCTGCCTGCTCCATCGCTCATCCGCCCGTGACTCCTCTTCCCACACTGGCCTGCCCCCCACTGACTAGCGGGCCATGCACAGTGACCTCCTGGCTGCTCCCCACTGCCCACTCCAAGGCACTGAGCTCCTCCCTCTCAGGAGCTGCCTACACTGACCTGTCACACTCACCTCACCCTGAGCTTCAGATAGCCCTTCCTGCACTGAGGAAGGTCTCAATGCCTGTTCCGCCACCCGCTTCTCTGCCAGCTCTCCAGTGACCCCTTTCCCTGCCTCTGCCCCCAGATCCTCAGCCCGTGGGCAGTGTGTCGAAGCTGCAGATCCTTAATGCTTCCAGTGACGTTCTGCGGGTCACCTGGGTGGGGGTCACTGGAGCCACAGCCTACAGACTGACCTGGGGCCGGAGCGAGGGTATGGTTCCCTGATCCTGCCCTTGCCCTTCCTGGCTGGGATTGCCCGCCTCTGGCCCGCCTCCTCTATCTCTGACTGCTACCCTACGCTCACCTGGCCAGGTGGCCCCACAAGACAGCAGATTCTCCCAGGAAACACGGACTCCGCAGAAATACGGGGCCTCGAAGGAGGAGTCAGTTATTCAGTGAGAGTGACCGCACTCGTAGGGGACCGCGAGGGCGCGCCTGTCTCCATAGTCGTTACCACCCGTAAGCGGAGCTTGGGCTGGGGCGAGCCTTGGCTTGGTGCCTCCAGGGCTTGGGGGCGGGGTTTGTGCTCGGGAATGGAAAAGGGACCAGGGATTGGTCGTCGTCAACCTGTGGGGGTGGGGTCTTCTGGGGAGGCGGGATGCAGCCTGGGTCGTGGGGCCTATTGGGGGCGGTGCGTCCCCCAGGGTTGGCCTGGGATTGGCACAGATCGGGGCGGGGCGGAGCCTCCCTGATGGGCGTGCTTTTTTTCTCTAGCTCCCGAGGCTCCTCCAGCCCTGGAGACACTTCGTGTAGTGCAGCGAGGGGAGCACTCCCTGCGGCTGCACTGGCAGCCGGTGCCTGGTGCACGCGGCTTCCGTCTGCGCTGGCGACCTGAGGGTGAGAGGTACCCCTGGTGGGGGGTGGGGGTTTAGGGATCAGTGGGGGAGGGGCTGGGAGTGGGGTCCGTGAAATCCGTGAGAGTGGGCACGGATTGTCATGGGGGGTCTACGGGATTGCTGAAGGTACCTGGGATCAGTCACTTAGGTGTGTGGGATCAATGAGGGTCATTCAGGCAGAGTCAGCGAGAATGAGGATCACAGTCAGGAGGTAGACCCCGTTGGCAGAGTCAGTCGGTGAGGCTGGCGGGGGTCATGGTCAGTAAGGTAGGTGAGGGTCAGTGAGCTGGACGTGCCCATTAATGCCAGCCTGTAGCATCCTCCTACATGCCCCCAACCTCCACTCTCATGCCTGCCCCAGGTGGCCAGGAACAGTCCCGAGTTCTGGGGCCGGAAGTCAGCAGCTATGACCTGGATGGGCTGGAGCCAGCGACCCAATACCACGTATGGCTGAGCGTCTTGGGGACGGCTGGAGAAGGGCCCCCCTCAGAAGTGACTGCATACACTGGTGTGCTCCTCCCCCACTGACGACTTACACCTCTACCCCGAGTTCCTGCATCCCTTGACCCTGAGTGACTCCTCCTGTAGCCCCCTCTACCATTCTCAACCTGGTGTGATCCCAGCATGACTCCCAGTGACATTTCCTTCACCAAGCTGAATCTGCCTCAGGGTCTCCTTAGATCTCTCTGGGTTCTCAGGAACACGCTCTGATCCCCGTTCTTTGATTCCTCCTCCAGAGTCACCTCGTGTCCCAAGCACTCAACTGCGTGTGGTGGACACGTCAATCGACTCAGTGACTCTGGCCTGGACCCCAGTGTCTGGGGTATCCAGCTACATCTTATCCTGGCGGCCTCTCAGTGGTCCTGGCCAAGGTGAAGGGGAGGCCTGGGTTGGGGCAGGTTGGCAGTGGGGGCTCCATGGAAGGCATCCTATTTAACTGAGTTCTGTCCTCCACAGAACTTCCCGGGGCCTCACAGACACTTCCAGGGACCTCAACTTCCCAACGGGTAACAGGCCTAGAGCTGGGCATCTCCTACCTCTTCTCCCTAACTCCTGTCCGGGACGGTGTACGGGGTCCTGAGGCCTCTATCACACAGAGCCCAGGTAGGGTGGGCACCGCAGGAGGGGCCCATCAGAGCAGCTGGATGGGCCAGGTTCCCCAGAAACTCAGCCCCCTTTCCTGCAGCGTGTCCCCGTGGCCTGATGGATGTGGTGTTCCTGGTGCACACCACTCGAGACAACGCTCATCGCTCGGAGGCTGTGAAGCGAGCCCTGGAGCGCCTGGTGTCTGCACTCGGGCCTCTCGGGCCACAGGCCGTCCAGGTTTGGCCCCAGAGGCAGCCAGACTCTAGCCTGTCTCTGCCCACCCCTGGCCCCCACACCATTGCCCTGCCCTTCCAGCCGTCCTGGTTTTCCCCCAGCCCTTCCGCAGGCTCCAGATCACCTCACTAGCTGGTTGACTCCATATCCTGCCATCACCGCTACCCCCCAAGTAGCGGTGGTTTACTTATACACGTTGGGCTCTGTGTTCCCCCACCCACACTCTGTGTCCCCTCTCCCTGCTGGGTCATCCTCCTCAGGCTCTGTGTCTACCCATCCTAGGTCGGCCTCCTGTCCTACAGCCACCGGCCCTCCCCACTGTTGTCACTGAACAGCTCCCATGACCTTGGCGTCATCCTGCAGAAGATCCGCAACATCCCCTACACGGACCCAAGTGGGAACAACCTGGGTAAGGACTCCAGTGGACATGGACTCTTGGGGCTCTCCCTTGGGGAGCTCGGTACTCCTGGGTTCTGACATGTCCTTTGTCCTAGGCACAGCCGTGGTTACAGCCCACAGATACCTGCTGGCACCAGATGCGCCTGGACGCCGCTGGCATGTGCCGGGGGTGATGGTTCTCCTGGTGGATGAGCCCTTGAGAGGTGACATCTTCAACTCTATCCGTGAGGCCCAGGCTGCTGGTGAGGAGCAGGGCTGGTGGGAATGGGACCTGGGAGCAGCCTTGGCCCCAGCAGGGTCACCATGCAGGCTGCTGGACCACTGCTTAGGGCTCAAAGTGATGATGCTGGGCCTGGCGGGAGCTGACCCAGAGCAGCTGCGTCGTTTGGTGCCTGGCATGGACCCTTCCCAGACCTTCTTCGCTGTGGATGATGGTCCGAGCTTGGAGCTGGCCGTCAGTAGTCTGGCAGCAGCCCTGTGTCAGACAGCCTTGACCACGCAGGTTTGGAAGGGGCGTCTAGGGGACTAGGTGGTGGAGAAGAGTGGGTCTGGGAGCTCTTGGTTGAACTGCCTGACCTCAAGGAGACCCTGTATCCACAGCCACAGCCAGAGCCTTGCTCAGTGCATTGTCCAAAGGTGAGTGTCCAGGGTTGAGAGTGTGAGTGAGGGCCACTCTTGGGGCAAGCCACTCTGACCCTCACCCGACTTGTCTTTCTCCAGGGCCAGAAGGGGGAACCCGGACAGATGGTGAGTGGCTCTGATGGGGGGTAGAGAATGGGTTGGGGGACCCAGTGGGACAGGTGAGGCCAGTAGCAGAGGACTCACTGATCACCTTTCCTAGGGCCTGAAAGGACAAGCCGGGCCTCCTGGACCCCCCGGCCTCCCGGTGAGTGCCTCCCCACGCCTGTCATCTGCACCCCGAGTAGCGAAGTGTCCCCTCACCTGCTCTCTCCTCGCAGGGCAGGATTGGTGCTCCTGGCCCCCAGGGACCTCCTGGAAGTGTCTCTGCGAAGGGCGAGAGGGTGAGTGTAGAGACTACTGAGGTTCCCCTAAGACAATCCTTGAAGCTTCCTCGGTGTCTTTAGAAGAGAGAGTGAAAAAACAGTTAGAAGCACAGAGTATTTCTGGACGCCTAAGTGAATGTGATAGACGGTGGCAGAGACTCTGGGGAAGGGCCTGAAGTGGAGGGGGCCGGTGGGGTTTCGAGGGCCCCGGGGAGCCTGGGTGGAAGTTCGAAGTCCTCGAGGCATGGAAGGCCCTGGCCTCATCACTGCCCCTGTGCCTGGGGTTTGGCTCCCTTTAGCTCAGGGGCAGCATCTTGGCCCCACAGCTCCACCCCCAACAGCACTTGGGCCTGTAGGGTGAGGGGTCCAGGTGAAGAACAGTCAGTCAGCACCCCTCCAGCGAACCAAGGGCACCGAGGGAGGGTCCCTTCCTGCTCTGACCTCTTTGCCTCCTTAGGGCTTCCCTGGGGCAGATGGGCCTCCAGGCACCCCTGGCCGCCCGGGGACTCCTGGAGCCCCTGGTCCGAAGGTGAGCAAGCCTTGCCCTCGCAGTTCACATGATGGGACGCTTTGCTTGAGTGCGTGGGGTGGTCTGACTGCCCTGACTCTGGCTTCCGTTTACAGGGCTCCCCAGGATGGGCCGGCCCTCGTGGAGAACCAGTAAGTTGCTCTCCCTCTCAGCGTCTTCCCAGAGCTCTTTCTGCAGAGTGGGGACCTGGGATGGTAGAGCGGGATTGGCCTGTGAGGGCCCAAACTGAAACANTCTGGCTTCCGTTTACAGGGCTCCCCAGGATGGGCCGGCCCTCGTGGAGAACCAGTAAGTTGCTCTCCCTCTCAGCGTCTTCCCAGAGCTCTTTCTGCAGAGTGGGGACCTGGGATGGTAGAGCGGGATTGGCCTGTGAGGGCCCAAACTGAAACACACTGAGATCAGACACCACCCTTTGCTCTTTTGCCCTCAGGGAGAGCGAGGACCTCGAGGCCCAAAGGGGGAGCCGGTAGGTGAAGGACGGAAGGGAGGGAACCAAGCTGGATGTCCCAGGGAGGAGCAGAGTCCCCCCTCCAGCCTGACACTGTGCAGGGCCCGAGGCATCATGAGGAATAGCTGGGGACCTCTGGGGCTTCTCCCACCTCAGGGTTCCCATACCCTGACTCCTGCCTGCTGTTCTCTGTCCTGCAGGGAGAGCCCGGACAAGTCATTGGAGGCGAGGGTCCAGGGCTTCCTGGGCAGAAAGGGGACCCTGGACCTCCAGTAAGTTCTAGAGTATGGTGGTGGAGGGAACCTACGGGGAGTGGGAGAGAATGGGGGTCATGGGACTGTGCTTTATGCTTTGTCTCTTCCATCAGGGTCCTCCTGGATCTCGTGGGCCGTTGGGGGACCCAGGACCCCGGGGTCCCCCAGGATTTCCTGGAACAGCTGTGAAGGTGACAGCATGAGCACCACAGTTTCATCACCTCCATGTGACCCAGTGATCTGGTGACCTCATTTGAACCCACACTACCCCTGCTGGTCACTCTGAGCCCATAGGCCCTCTTGGCCACCCCCCACCTGTGACTCCTCAGTCCCTCCGTGACCTTTGTAACCCAGTTTGGCCACAAGATGCCCATGCCTCCTGGGATCTTGGGAAGGAGAGGTGTAGCCATGGGTCATGATCTCTCTTCCAGGGTGAGAAAGGCGATCGTGGGGAGCGGGTAAGTAAGGGGCAAGTTAGGCTGGGGGTGGCATGGAGCCTGATTCCCCCTGGCCACCCCCCGACCTGCTGTTCTTTCCCAGGGCCCCCCTGGACCAGGTGACGGCACTGCTGCTCTGGGCGAGCCTGGGCTGCCGGTGAGGGAACTTTGAGGCTCTGCTGGGGACCCCGGGGGCCACGCTCCGGGTGTGGATAGAGGAGCTGGGGCCTCTGCTGGGGCAGTTGGGGGGTGGGTGCTGGGCCTGTTTGTGGCTCTCAGTTTCTCCTCACTTCCTCCTAGGGTCTTCCTGGAAGCCCCGGACCCCAAGGCTCAGTTGGCCCCCCTGGAGAAAAAGGAGAAAAGGTGGGAGACGTGGCCCATTGGTGTCCCAGTTCTCGGGTAGAGGGAGGCGTCCGGGTGCAGGGAGCAGGGTCTTTTACCATCTGTTCCTTCATCAGGGTGATTGTGAAGATGGAGCCCCCGGCCTCCCAGGACAACCTGGGATCCCGGGTGAGCGGGTGAGTGTGGGGGCCAGGGGGTGGGCCAGGCCCCAGCCCTCACCCTCAGCCATCAACCCTCTACTCCATCCTTATTACCAAACCCATATCTCTGAACCCCTTTCAGGGCCTTCGGGGACTTCCTGGAGATGCTGGCTCCAAAGTAAGTGCCGGAACTTCCCTGGGGGCCCAGTGGTTAAAACTCTAAGCTTCCAGTACAGCTGGTGCGGGTTTGGTCCCTGATCAGGGAGCCAGGACCTCGTATGCTCCATGGCCAAAAAAGGAGATCATAAAACAAGAACAGCAATATTGTAACAAATTAAATAAAGACCAAAATAACTTAAAAGAGAAACCAAAAAACGTGCCCTTTGGGGAGGTCAGGTATGAGGGGTGACACACTGGGACCCCTGCAGGATTAGGGGGCGCAGAGGACTGGAGGTGAGAGTTCTCTCCAGGTCGGAGGTTGTGGTTTCAGGGGTGGATGACTGGAGCCTGAGACACCTCGTCTGGGCTTCAACAGTGAAGGCCCCTTTCCTCTCTCCCCTCAGGGCGACCGAGGACTAACAGGGGCCACTGGTGAGGCTGGAGAGAAGGTCAGTGCGCCCTGGGGAGTCTCTCAGGGCCCTGGAGTGTCTGGGGCAGACTCGGTTCTGACACATTCTTTTCCATCAGGGTGAACGTGGATCGCTCGGCCCAGTGGGACCACAGGTGAGCCTCTTGACCCCAGTGTCAGCTGACCTTGGTTCCCTACCCCTCCTGGTTCTGGCTTCTTGCCCTTAACCTCCACTGCCCCTGCCCCTCCACCCCTCCTCACATGACTTCTGATCTCTACTGCTGCAGGCTCTAACCCTCAACCTCAGGGAGTGCTTTTGGGTCTCTGACCCTGCTGAACTGACTTTGATTTCCACTGACCTGTCTCTGTCTTCCTGCTTACCTCGATCCTGATCTTCTGGGACCCCCATCCTGAGCCTCCAGCCGCCTCTACCCTCACCTGCCCCACCTGGGTCAGCATTTCTGCTTCTCTTCCCCAGGGACCGCCGGGAGTTGCTGGACGACCTGGACCCGAGGGTCCTGAAGTAAGTCTGTGATTGTGGGCCCAGGAGTGGGCCTTTACGTGTTGCTCCCCATCCTGGGCTCACACTTTCTCCATGCGCAGGGGCCACCAGGACCAACTGGCCGCCGCGGAGAGAAGGTGGGTCACGGGCTGGGAGTCAGTCCCCCCTATACTAGGGATTGTGGCATGTGGGACCCTGGGCCTTTGAGTCCCCATGTGCGTCCCTGACCCAGCCCTGTTGCTATCCTCTGTCCACAGGGGGAGCCTGGTCGGCCTGGAGACCCCGCAGTGGTGAGTGAAGGGAGGGTGGATCTCTGATCACAGCACAGCCCCTTGAGGAGTGTAACCCACCTGGAAACCAGCACTGTGGGCTCAGAGCTCTGTGACTGACGCTGTAACAAACCTTCCAATTCCTGGCTGTGATGCTGTGACCCCATGACCCTCGTACAGGCCGTGAGCCCCGTGTAACCCCTGCCCTGCTCCCAGTGGTGACCCTGTAACCTCTGGGCAGAGACTTCCGGTTTCATATATACCCCCAACCCCAATCAGGGCTGTCGTACTATGATCCCTTGGCCAAGCCATGTCTGTCCTGTTTGTTTTCAGGGACCTGGGGGTGCTGGAGCCAAAGGAGAGAAGGTATGTCTGGCGAGAAGTGAAGGGCAGCTGTTACAGGGTTGAGATCAAGGTCACAGGGCGTGCCTCAAGCAGGGCCCCTGGAGGTCATGACAGCTGTGGCATGATTGTTGGGTAGTGGGGCTCATGGAGCCTGCGGCTGAGGCTGATCGTCTTTGTCACCTCCAGGGAGATATGGGGCCCCCGGGGCCCAAAGGAGCTACTGGATTCAAAGGGGAACAGGTGAGTGTGGGAAGTATTAGGGGGTCAGGCAGGTGACAGTTGTGTCTCCTGACCTCTGATCCTTCCTTCCACAGGGCTCACCTGGCTTGGCTCTTCCTGGAGACCCTGGCCCCAAGGGAGACCCTGGAGGCCGAGTGCGTACATGTGGGGAAGGGGAATGTGACAGAAAGAGATGGGGTACTGCCTGGAAGCCCCAACTAAGTCCTGTCCCCCTTCCCCATGCCCTGCAGGGTCCCATTGGCCTCACTGGCAGAGCAGGACCCCCGGTGAGTGCCTGTGACCTCGGGTACCATCAAGGTTTCCGGGATCCCCTCCCCTCAAAGGACTGGGTATACGTGCAGCGTCACTCTCTCCTCCTCCACAGGGTGACTCAGGACCCCCTGGAGAGAAGGGAAACCCTGGGCGGCCTGGTTCCCCAGGACCCATAGGCCCCCGAGGACGAGACGTAAGAGGACTGGACTGGGGGAGTGCTGGGGGGTGGGGAGTAGGGTATGCTGGCACCCCTGGGAGTGGGGGATCAGTGCTGACCCTCATGTCTCACAGGGTGAAGCTGGAGAGAAGGGCGACGAGGGTCCCCCGGTGAGACTCCTTCCCACTGTGGTTTCTGATCCTTTGTCCTTGAGTGGGAATCCCAGGGGGTGGGCTCCACCAGGTTATCCCGTCCATCCTCCTGCCGCCTGTCCAGTCAGTACCCAGGCCTGTTCGGCCGCCCCCTCTGAGTTAGTTTGAGCCTAACTCACCTGTTTGATACGAGGTTCTCTCCACTACCAGGGTGACCCAGGTTTGCCTGGAAAAGCTGGCGAGCGTGGCCTTCGGGTGAGGCTTTTCAGGGAGAAGTAAGGGGAGTTCTGTATTGAGGAGGCGGGAACAAAGGGGATGGGACACTCTGACATGGTTTTCGGGGTGATGGAGAACCCGGGGCAGTATGGAGGTCATAGGGTGATCTGCAAAATCCTGGGAGGGGGAGGATCCATCTCACACCAGCTACTCTTCTCAGGGGGCGCCTGGAGTTCGAGGGCCTGTGGGTGAGAAGGGAGACCAGGGAGATCCTGGAGAGGATGGACGAAATGTGAGTCATGACCTCTGACCCCTGAACTCTAACCTCAGCTTCAGTCTCCAACCATCCAGCTCCCAGCCTCTGACCCTGCCCCCCCAACCCTACAATGCCCAATCCTCACAGTGATTTCCTATGACCCCTCATCACAACCCTCAAAGGTCACAAGGATCCCCATGAGTCCCTCGGGTGTTTCCAAAGCCCCTCAGACTGCCGCGCCTCCTTACTGACCCTGACCCTCTGCCTCTCCAGGGGAGCCCTGGACCGTCTGGACCCAAGGGTGACCGTGGGGAGCCAGTGAGTAGTGCTGGTGTTTCGGGCACAGAGGGGAAGGAGGGTTGCGGTGCTCGGTCTGGTGAGCACCTCCACTAAGGGCCTGGAGATCAAGGTCAGGAGCTCTGGTGGTCATCCCCAGGCCTGATCTGGCTTCTGGGGCTTGGCATAGAGGTGCAGGGAATTTGGGAGTGGAGCTGAGCTTGGGGCAAATCTGAGCTACCCCATGGGGCCCCAGAGTTCCTGTTGACTACGATTATTTCCTTCCCTAGGGTCCCCCAGGAGCCCCTGGACGGCTGGTAAGAACTGACTCGGTCTGATCCTCTGTCATCTCCCCCACCTGCCCCTACTGGCCCCACACACCCCTTCCACTGACTCCCACTTTCCCCACGGCCCCTGGATGTCTTCACTGGCCCTCACCTGCTCCTCTTCCCCTAGTTGGACTGTTGTTCTCACTGGCCATTCCCCCCACAGGTGGACGTGGGACTTGGGGCCGGAGACAAGGTACCAGGCTCTGGGATGGAGTGAGGCTGTAGCATGCAGAAGTATTCCAGCGCCCCCTGACCCCTCTGCCCTGGGCACGCCTGTGGCCCCAGTGGTGTTCCCTCAACACGCTTGTCTCTGCCACAGGGAGAGCCTGGGGACCGAGGACAGGAGGGTCCACGAGGCCCCAAGGGTGACCCTGGCCCCCCCGGAGCTTCTGGGGAGCGGGTGAGTGCGGCTGGGCCCGTGGGGCCACATGGGCCTGGGAAACCCTGCTGGGGAGGGGGTGAGTGCGGCTGGCCCTGTGGGGCACATGGACCTGGGAAACCCTGCTGGGGAGCGGGTGAGTGCGGCTGGCCCCGTGGGGCCACATGGGCCTGGGAAACCCTGCTCTGATTTTTTCCTCTCCCGTCATCAGGGCATCAGTGGACTTCGGGGGCCTCCAGGCCCACAGGTGAGTGATGCACTTGGTACCATCAGGCTAAGTGTCCATCTTGCCCTCACCTCTCACTGACCTCATGACGTTGTTCCCTTCAGGGAGACCCAGGTGTTCGAGGCCCAGCAGGAGAAAAGGTGAGAGGGCGTGGAGGGTTTCCGACTATGAGCCTAGGCCCTCAGATCCATTTCATCCTTCGAGGCCTCTTACCACTCACTCTGTTTTCCCCAGGGCGACCGGGGGCCTCCTGGCCTGGATGGCCGCAGTGGGCTGGATGGGAAACCAGGAGCCTCTGGTCCCCCTGGGCCGAATGTGAGTCAGGCGGTCACTTCGTGGTTGTGCCTCTTCCCTTGTCCCTTCGTATGGCCCCAGTCTCCGGAGCCTTGTGGGTCTTGATGAGCTCTGAGGCCAGCTGGGTTATGTGTGTCTCCTAGTACCCTGCCTGGCCGGGGGGTGTTACTGCCTGGCAGGCCTTGGGTTCACAGGAACTAGTGGCCCTGTCAGAGGACAGCGCCCCTGACCCCATGACCACTGCGGCCTCCCTGACTTGAATCTCTCTTCAGGGTGCCACGGGCAAGGCCGGAGACCCAGGGAGAGACGTAAGTAAGGGGGGGATGTTAGGATGGAGGGCAGCTCAGGGGTCCAGCATAAACTGTAGTCTGGTCGTCATAGTTACTGGCAGTGGGGGCATTGGTCCAGCCCTGTCCTTGGTAGGGTCCCAGTCCCCTGGCAGGCAGGTTTGAGCAGAGTTCTGCTTTCCAGCCTTCTCTGCCTTGGGGCCTATAGTAGGACCCCCAAAACCTGAGGCTTCTTCCCTTGGGAGTTTCAGCATGGGACACCCTACCCTATTGAGTCTCAGCCTTGGGACCTCATGGTACCTCCCAATTCTAGGGGGGGTCTCCACCCTGGAGGAGGTTTTTACTGGGGTCCTCCAAGTCCATGGATGTGCCCCAGGGGATATCTCAGCGACCCTCTCAATCTTAGCAAAGACTTTTTCCAGGGACTTCCAGGCCTTCGAGGAGAACAGGGCCCCCCTGGCCCTGTTGGTTCCCCCGGAGCACCGGTGAGTCCCACTTTCATGGTACCCTTTTGCCCCCTTCCTGCCCTCACCCCAACCCTGACTTCTGACCAATGATCTCTTCCCACAGGGAAAGCCAGGCGAGGATGGCAAGCCTGGCCTGAATGGGAAAAACGTGAGTGTCTAGAGTAGACACAGGGAAACCTCCAGAAAAATGCTAGCACCTGGACACAGCCCAAACGTGCGACACACAAGGGCACACACGTAGATACAGGCTGATGTGCACTGACACCCGTGTACCTAACCCCCCCACACAGACACGTCTGGAAACACATGTCCACGCGCACACAGAGGCAGCCTCACAGACACGGTCAGTTAGGTGGACATGCCAACCTGTGCCCGGATGGACCAACTCAGGCTAAAATAACCACGGCCACGGGCACAGGCGAAGGGCACAGACACAGATGGAGAGGTGCAGACACACAGGTGTGAAGCCCCCATTCAGGGACACTGAGGACACAGACACACACACCCCGCAGCCACACTCGGATACGTGCTGTGACTGGGCCCCAGGGCTGCACGTGGACCTCTGTGGAGGTGTGGGACACACCGCCAAAGCTCTGAGGGGTGATACACGTGGCGATGTCCCAATACATGCATTTGTATCCACACTCACTCATATACACATGGCCACACGGAGCGAGGCACACACAGAATTTGTCGACAGCAAGACACACGGACGGTTCTTAACTCTGTTGGGTCTGATGTGCGTCCTCTGCCTGCAGGGAGAACCCGGGGACCCTGGAGAAGACGGGAGGAAGGTGAGTTGCCCTCGCTTGGGGTCTGCTCTGGCTTAGACTGGGGCTGGGTCTGAAGCAGCCTTGTCTTCCTTAGGGAGAGAAGGGAGATTCGGGCGCCCCTGGAAGAGAAGTGAGTGCTGGCGTCTTCTGCAATCTCTGACCCCTGACCCTGACCCTGTGATACGTGACCCCACTCCTTCCTGGGGTCTCAGGGTCCTGATGCTGGCTGCATCTTCCACAGGGTCGTGACGGCCCCAAGGGTGAGCGTGGAGCTCCTGGTAGCCCTGGACTCCAGGGCCCCCCGGGCCTCCCGGGGCAGGTCGGCCCTCCCGGGCAGGTGAGTATCTGGGGTAGTTCCAGGACTTGGGAGCAATCAACAGGGGCCTTAGGTTGCCAACCCTGGAGGCCGTGATCCCCTGTGACCTCTCTATGTTCTGTCTTATCTCAGGGCTTCCCTGGCGTCCCAGGGAGTTCAGGCCCCAAGGTGAGTGTGCAGATACTGGGTGAGCGGTACGGTTGGAGGGGTGCTGCCCAGAGTGGGGGCATTTTCCCACCAGTCATTCTTCTTCTCAGGGTGACCGTGGGGAGACTGGACCCAGAGGGGAGCAGGTGAGGCCCCCACCTTTTTCACTTGTCCTGGTAGCCATAGCACCCACACATGTACCCACATGCCGCATCCTAGGCTGGGTCCAGCAGCTTACCTCTTGGTGTCTCCAGGGCCTCCCAGGAGAGCGTGGCCTGAGAGGAGAGCCTGGGAGCCTGGTGGTGAGTGAAGCCTGGGACATGGTCCTTGACTGTTCCGCGCGTGCCTGCAGGGGCCGCCTCCGCCCCCTTCCGCTTGCAGCGATGCTGTCCTGTATGCTCGGGCCCCTGCCCTGTTGGGATTCCTGTGGGCTACACAGACGGGAACCTGGGTGATGGGACATGCCAGGTAGGGGCTTCCAGTGGCCTCCAGTCGCCCCAGCCAAGGGCTAAAGGGTCCTCTAGGCGGAAGCCAGGGGACGAGGGTATAGAGGCTGTTTTGGGGGGCAGTGTGGGGCCTTCTCTTCTGTGGGCATCCCCTCATCCAGTTTGTGTCCCCAGAATGCAGAGCGCTTGCTGGAAAATATTGGCATCAAGGTAGGTTGATGGGGGCTGGGCATGGGGGCCACGGGGAGCCCCATGGGACAAGTAACACCCCAAAGGCCAGCCAGGGTGGCTGCAGCCGTGGTCTCCCTCTTCTGACCTTGCATGTCACCCAGACATCTGCCCTGCGGGAGATCGTGGAGACCTGGGAAGAGAGCTCTGGCGGCTTCCTGCCTGCGCCTGAACGGCGTCGTGGCCCCAAGGGGGACCCAGGCGAGCGGGGCCCCCCAGGCAAGGAGGTGTGTGCTGGGTACTCAAGTGGGGAGGAGTTGTTCCGTGGATGGTGTCGGTGACCACCAGCATGTACTGTTCTGCTCCTCCAGGGCCCCATCGGCTTTTCTGGAGAACGTGGACCAAAGGGAGATCGTGGAGACCCCGGCCCTCAGGGGCCACCTGGCCTGGCCGTGGGGGAGAGGGGCCTTCCTGGATCTCCCGGCCTTGCCGGGGAGCCTGGGAAGCCTGGTATCCCTGGGCTCCCCGGCCCGGCTGGGAGTGTGGGGGAGGCTGGAAGACCTGGAGAGAGGGTGAGCCTGGGAGCTCGTGGGAGTGGCCGGGGGAGTGGGGTCAAGAGGAGCTGGACTCCCCATCGGCATACCCCCCACCTTGGTATCTGCTTTTCAGGGAGAACGAGGAGAGAAAGGAGAACGTGGAGAACAGGTGAGCTGGGTAGGGCTTCACCGGGCGGGACTGCCTGCAGGCTCTGCTGGGATGGCCACCCATTTCCTTCTTCTCTTCAGGGCAGAGATGGCCTTCCTGGCATCCCTGGACCCCCCGGACCCCCAGGCCCCAAGGTGATCACCCCCGCTCTGCCCAAGCCTGTGACTGCTGTCACCAAGAGGCCACCGGTGGCTTGGGCCCCAGAAGCTCCATGTGGTGACTGAACCCACAACCCTTTGGGACCACTCTTCCCTGCCGCTGTGACGGCACAGCTCTGCCCTGTAACCCTGTGCTTGTAGGTGGCCGTGGACGAGCCAGGTTCTGGGCTCTCTAGAGAACAAGGACCCCCTGGATTCAAGGGCGCTAAGGTCCGTGTGTGGGCTCAGTCTGGGGGCCGCCCCTGCCGTGGCACCCGGGTCTAGCTTGACATGTCATTTCCACAGGGGGATCCAGGCAGTGATGGCGACCGAGGCCCCAAAGGAGACAGGGTGAGACCTCCCGTCAGCCCACCACACCATTTCCCTCCTCCGCAGGGGGCGTGCCAAGGTGGTGTGTGCGTGGGCACCCAGCAGTGATGCTCAGGGTGCAACACTGTGCTTGCAGGGTGAGCCGGGCATCAAGGGTGACCAGGGAGAGCCTGGACAGAGGGGTCAGAATGGCAGCCCGGTGAGTCCTTGCCCCACAGTGCCATGTGTGTGCAAGCACACGGCTCTCACTTGTGTTGTCTGGGCTGGAGTCTGCTCTGCCCGGGACTGTCTCAGGGGAAGCTGGGATGGGGGATGAGATGGTGTGGCCATAAACGCGTTCTCTCTAGGGTCTGCCAGGAGAGCGCGGCGTAGCTGGGCCCGAGGGGAAGCCGGTGAGTGGCAGCAGGAACAGCCTGGGCCGAGTTCTGGGGCACAGTCACCCGTTTGCAATGTGCTGGCCCCTGCATGCAGGGTCACCCATGTCTAGTGATGGGGTTGCCCAGGTCCAAGCGCACATGTCTGATGGCTGTGTTTGTGCACAGGCCCATGTGTACTGTCCATGAGGGGCAGTTCATGGGTACGGGGTGACTTGTACCTGGGAGGGGTGAGGGTCCAGAGGTGGGGCCTCCAGGCAAAGGTCTCCAGAGGGCAGGAACAGGCCCATGGCAGGCCAGATTGAGGCTCAGCAGCCCCCTTCTCTATACAGGGTCTGCAAGGTCCACGGGGGACCCCAGGTCCAGCGGTGAGCACCCCAGAATCCTGCTCCTTTCCTAATGGGCACCCCCTACAATGGGCAGTCCTGCCTCAGTTTCCCTGGAAGGGTGGGACTGACTCCCCAAACCCCGTTTGGCTCTGTCTCTCTCCCACAGGGCGGTCACGGAGACCCTGGACCACCTGGGGCCCCGGTGAGTGACAGGGAAGCACCGCTTGGTGGGCAGGGACAGGCACCTGTCCCCACATCGGGTGGGAAACTAGTTTGTGTTAGTCCGTAAGTCCCGGTGCCACTCGGACCCATTTCCTGCCCTTGATATTTTTCTATAGGGTCTTGCTGGCCCTGCAGGACCCCAGGGACCTTCTGGCCTAAAGGTGAGTATAGGCATGTGTGGGTGTGTGGCTGGAAGGAGGCAGGGACTCAGAGCAGCCTGTCTGCACCAGGACAACGTCTGCCAGCCTCAAAGGACGTCACTGCTCCGCTGAGCACCAGGGTGCCCCGTCCATGCAGGCTCTGCTTGTGGACCAGGGCTGAGGGGCTTCTGGTCCATCTGTCAGCTCATTCAGTGTCTGTTTTTGGCAGGGGGAGCCCGGAGAGACAGGACCACCAGGACGGGTGAGTGGCCCAGCCCATGGGGAAGTCACAGGGAGCTGGGTGGGGTTGGCACTGCCCTCAACTCCTGCTTCCTCCAGGGCCTGCCTGGACCTACTGGATCCGTGGGACTTCCCGGGCCCCCTGGCCCTTCAGGCCTGGTGGTGAGTGAGGCCCCTGCGGGGACACGAAGTCCCTGCCCTGCTGGGTCCCCTGCTCTCCGTGTCCCCCTCACATCCGACNCCTCAACTCCTGCTTCCTCCAGGGCCTGCCTGGACCTACTGGATCCGTGGGACTTCCCGGGCCCCCTGGCCCTTCAGGCCTGGTGGTGAGTGAGGCCCCTGCGGGGACACGAAGTCCCTGCCCTGCTGGGTCCCCTGCTCTCCGTGTCCCCCTCACATCCGACTTGTTCCCTGCAGGGTCCTCAAGGGGCACCGGGTTTGCCCGGACAAGTGGTGAGTCCTAGGGGTCAGGGCCGGGCTCTGGGGCTCGGGAGTCAGTGGGCAGGCCCCTGACAGAGCTCTTCCCTCTCAGGGGGAGACGGGGAAGCCGGGAGCGCCAGGTCGTGATGGTGCCACTGGGAAAGATGGAGACAGAGGAGCCCCCGGCGTGCCGGTGTGTGTTCAGAGGAGCTCGCTGTGGGCCTGTGATGCGGGCTGTGCAACCACGTGCCTGCAGGGAGAGAAGGGCTGGCGGCAGGGTAGCGGAGGGAGAGGCACTGACTTCTGCCCGCTGTTCTGCCATAGGGTTCACCAGGTCTGCCGGGCCCTGTCGGACCTAAAGGAGAGCCGGGACCCATGGGGACCCCTGGACAGGTGATCTTTGCTCCTGACCCCCAGCTTCCACATCAGCTCCTCTGCCTGGCCCCTAAGCTTAGTCTGTCCCTCCCATCTGGACGGCAGGGTAGGGGTGGGGAGGTGGCAGGAAGCGGGGTGACTCACCAGGCGTTCCCCGCAGGCTGTGGTCGGGCCCCCTGGAGCAAAGGGAGAGAAGGTGAGTGTGGGGAAGACTCTGGGGTGGGGGACAGGGGTGAGGGCTGAGGAATCCCACTGACCTTTCTCTCTCATCAGGGCGCCCCTGGAGCCCTTGCTGGAGACCTGGTGGGAGAGCCGGTGAGTGCAGAACCCNCGGGCCCCCTGGAGCAAAGGGAGAGAAGGTGAGTGTGGGGAAGACTCTGGGGTGGGGGACAGGGGTGAGGGCTGAGGAATCCCACTGACCTTTCTCTCTCATCAGGGCGCCCCTGGAGCCCTTGCTGGAGACCTGGTGGGAGAGCCGGTGAGTGCAGAACCCCCAGCGCATAGGTCACCCACCCCGTGACCCTCACATTCCATGATACGCCCCACCCGGCCCAGGCCTCCCCTCCTTTGAGTCTCTGCTGTCTGGGATCCTGACACCCACGTGTTCTCCTGACCCCTGTATCCACAGGGAGCCAAAGGTGACCGAGGCCTGCCAGGGCCGCGGGGCGAGAAGGTGAGGTGGGCCTGGCCCCAGGGTCTGAGCGTTGGGCAGGGAGGGGTACGGTTGGGTGGCCACACACCCTCACCCCACTTTCTATGCAGGGTGAAGCCGGCCGTGCAGGGGAGCCTGGGGACCCCGGCGAAGATGTGAGTCTGGGGTCCGGGCGAGGCTGAGTCCGGTTGAGGAGTGTAGTCGTGCATGTGAGGGAACATTCCTGGGCCTGGGCACCTCTGAACCTGAGCCTGGCCGAACATTCCAGCACTCGGGGTCCTGCTCCCGGAGTACATGAAGTCGAATCTCCTGGCTTCCACATGCTCATCCTAGATCTCCCGGTCCTCTCTTGTGAGCACACATGCTCTGGTCTCATCTCCTGGTCTCAGGACCTGTGGGAGTTCTGTGGGCCACTCCCTGGTCATGTATTGGTGCTGACCCTTCCCCCGCCCTGTCTCTGCTTCCGTATCTGAGCTCCTGTCTGTGGTCATATCTGTGGTCATTGCTAAGCTCCCTGGACTGGGACACATCTGAGATCCCGCCTCTGTCCGCACTCCCATGTACCTGCGCTCACATCCTCGGTCCCAAATGCCCGTGGTCACCTCCGAGCTCCCCTGGGAATGTTTTGGGACCATACCTGAGCTCTGGGCTCACGTTCCTGCTCTCAACTGCTGTTTACTTCGTTTTCTCTTAGGGTCAGAAGGGGGCTCCAGGACCCAAAGGTCACAAGGTATATGTACCCTAAGGGATTCCCGATGGGGAGTGGTCATCGTCCCAAGACACCCTGAGCCTGATCTGACTCCTCTTTCCCTTGAAGGGTGACCCAGGAGTTGGGGTCCAGGGGCCCCCTGGGCCAGTTGGTCCTCCAGGTCTAAAGGTAAAATGGTGCCCTGTGGCTAGTGGTGGCGGAAGAAGGTGGGACTAGGGGCCTGGAGGTGGGAGGAATCGGGTCTTCAGGGGCTAGTCCTGGGAAGAGTCCTGCTGGGGCCATTCCTCCCTTTACTATTTCTGTTACAGGGAGACTCAGGCACCCCCGGACCCCCTGGACCTCCTGGTATTGTGGGGTTCCCCGGTCAGACAGGCCCTCGAGGAGAGCAGGGGCAGCCGGGCCCCAGTGGAGAGCGGGTAAGGGTGCCAAGGGCTGCGTGGGGGACTTGGTGGGCCCAGGACCTCTGGATCTGGTTGCGGGTGAGGAGGAGAAGGAGGAGGGGGCCCAGCCCTGCCCAGGGGGCTCCTGGTCTTGGGGGAACAGCATGGGAGGAAGGTTCCCCAGTCTCCTTTCCCCTCTCTTGCCTCATTTTTACCATAGGGTTTGGCAGGCGCCCCAGGGAGAGAGGGCGCTCCAGGTCCTTTGGGGCCGCCTGGACCACCTGGGTTAGCGGTGAGTAGAACGCCCCAACGCCCCATGTCTCTGATTGCTGTGTGTTGGGGACTTGGCTGGGGGCTGAGCCACAGACTGATTTTATCTCCTGTCCACAGGGAGCACCTGGGGCCCCTGGACTCAAAGGAGACAAGGTAGATGTGACAGTGCTGCTGGCCCTCTCCTGCCCCGCCACCTCCAGCCTCCACTGACCCGTCCCCCACGCAGCCTCCGCTGACCCACCCCCTTCCAGCCTGCAGCCTCCGCTGACCCGCCCCCCACCAGCTTCCGCTGACCCACCCCCCTCCAGCC
>SJYA01002770.1:2587111-2704562 GCA_006410615.1 Neotragus moschatus
GCCTCCCATGACCCAGGCCCCCCAGCCTCCGCTGACCCATCCCCCGCCAGCTTCCACTGACCCATCCCTGCCTCCAGCCTCCGCTGACCCGCCCCCCCAGCCTCCGGTGACCTCTAACTCTAACCTCATCCTCTCTAACTCCCACCCACCTCCCGTGACCCTCTGCACTCCACCAGTTCCCCTGACTGACCCCTGGTGTCCCGTTGATCTCCAGGGGGACACTGGAGCAGGGCTGCCTGGGGCCCGAGGCGAGCGTGGGGAGCCCGGTGTCCGGGTGCGTATGTCCTGCCCTGCGGCCATGGCTACTGCAGGGAGCCACGCTGGGACGGGCTCCCTTCCTTACAGCTCTCGCCTCTGATTTCTAACTTGCTGACTTACTGAATCTGATGTCACCATCCAGGGTGAAGATGGCCGCCCCGGCCTGGAGGGACCCCGAGGACTCACGGTGGGTCCCCTGGGGGAGAGGAGCAGTGGCGTGACCCAGTCCCCTGCGTGAGCCCTCTGTGCCCTTGGGAGTCTCCACAGCCTCTGCTGCCCTCTGCTTCTCCGCGTCTGCTGGCTGGTCCCTTGTCTCCCCCACTCCCTGGGGCCTTCCAGTCCTCCCCTGCACCCTGAGCCATCTGCCCACTGGTCCCCCCAGACTGTCCCCCAGACTCCCTTAGCTCGTTCTCATCTTCTCTCATGCAGGGGCCCCCAGGCAGCCGGGGAGAGCGTGGGGAGAAGGTAAGGATGTGGAGCCAAGGCCCCTGGTGTGAGTGTGGGTGGGGCCGGGTCTTGTAACTCAGGATCTGGGGCTTCACTACTGGAGTGAGACCCACATTCTTCTGCCCGACAGGGTGACCCTGGTGCCTCAGGACTGAAGGGTGACAAGGTGAGTGTGGGCACAGGAGAGGGCAGGGGACTCGGTGCTCCTGACTCCTCTGACTCCCCCCTGTCCACTCAGGGAGACTCAGCTGTGATTTTGGGGCCTCCGGGGCCACGGGGTGCCAAGGGGGACTCGGTGAGTGGGTCTGGTGTGTGTGTTCGGGGGGCTCCTGTGTGGGGTGCACCAGGGGATCTGAGATCTCAAGCCTTCAGAGGGTAAGGGACTTGTAGCCCCTGATCCTGATTTCTGGCCCTGATCCAGGGTGAACGAGGGCCTCGGGGAATAGATGGTGACAAAGGGCCTCGGGGAGACAGCGGGGAACCTGGAGAGAAGGTATGGGGATGAGGTTGGGCTGTTCTATACAGGGTGAGGGAGGGGGTCCTGCAAGCTGGAGGGCCCGGGGGAGGGTCTGTGAGGACAGAAGCAGAGGATGGAAGAGGGATTTCTGGGGGTCCAAGGGGAGGGGGTTCTGTCAGCTGTAGCAACTATGGGGCGGCTGAGAGGATGGGGGCTCTGTGGGAGGGGATCCAGGGCCTGGATGTGAGGTTGGAGGGCAGTCTTGGACTGTGGCCCCTGTAGGAGGCCTGTGGGAACCGGAAGGGGGCTCCTTGGATGTTACGGGGGCCCGGTGGTAAGAGGAGTGGCAGGAATGGGGGTCCCAGAGTGAGAAATGAGCCACCCCACGGCCAGGGTTTCCAGTCCCAGCCATAAGTGTGGGCTGGAGGGAAGGGGCCTTGGGGGCCTGTGTGCAAGCAACTGGCAGGTTCTGGTCTTGCTGGGAGCCTGCAGCCTGCTCTGGTCCTGATCGTGGCCCTCTCCTGTCACTCCTGCAGGGCACCAAGGGAGAGCCAGGTGACAAGGGCTCAGCCGGGCTGCTGGGAGCGCGTGGACTCACGGGACCCAAGGCAAGTCCCATCCCAGGCACTGACCCGGAGCCATGGGTCACACCTGCCTGTCCGGTGTGTCCCCTGAGCACTGGAGGGCTCCTGCCTCCCTCACTGTTGGCCCCACGCATATTCATACGGGCTGGTGTGCAGACTGGGCCCTGGCTGCAGTCACCAAGGGAGGGAGATGGGCCAGCACGGGGACAGTGGCACTGAAACGCGGCCCTCTCCCACCTGCGTTCCCCACAGGGCGAGCCTGGTGCCGCAGGGATCCCCGGCGAACCGGTAAGGTGCCCCTGCCACCCCACCAGGGACCCCAGCCCCATATGGTGACCTTTGACCTTATAGTGAACCGGCACTCTCCTGTTGTCCAGGGACCCTACCTTCACAGTCACCCCTGTGGTGGCTCACACGTCCCTGCAGAAAACCCTGCCCTTCCAGTGGCTCTGGCCCCCATGACGATTCTCACCCTGCGCTGTTCCTCGTCCGTTACAGCCAGAGTGATTTCCTTCAAGCCCTCACTGATCTCATTAACACTTTCCCCACAGGGATCCCCAGGAAAAGACGGAGTCCCTGGTGTCCGAGGAGACAAAGGAGATATTGGCTTCATGGGTCCCCGGGGCCTCAAGGTGGGAAGGGGGCTGGTTTTTTTCCCCGTAATCAGGACCTGATGTTGGAGGGTGAAGTATCCGGGGTCAGAGATCAGGTATCTGGGGTCAGATGCTGTGGTATCTAGGGTTGAACATGAGGTATTAGGTCAGAGGTAGGAAGGTCAGAGGTTGGAGTACCTAAGGGCAGTTTGGAGAGGGGTTTCAGGGTCAGGGGTCATAGGTGAGGTATCTAGGAGGTCACTTTCTCACTTCTTTTTTCTTTCAGGGTGAACGGGGAATTAAGGGAGCCTGTGGCCTTGATGGAGAGAAAGGAGATAAGGTACAGGAGTGATGAGGGAATCGGGGGATATGGGGTCTACGGGGCCTGGGCCTAAGGCTGACCCCTCCACCTGATTGTTGCAGGGAGAAGCTGGTCCCCCGGGCCGCCCAGGGCTGGCAGGACGCAAAGGAGAGCTGGTGAGCATGGGGCACCCCCTGAGTGAGGAGCGGATGGGTGGGCCAGGAATTGGCTAATGTCTTCTCTCCTCCAGGGGGAGCCAGGTGTTCCAGGCCAGGCAGGGGCCCCTGGGAAGGAGGGCCTGATCGGTCCCAAGGTAAGGGAGTCCCTCCACAGTGGACAGTGGGGTTCAGGATTGGGCAGGGACGGCATGATAAGGTCGTAAAGGTTTTGGGTCAAGGAAGGTTGGGACACTGCGGGGTCCTGGAGTGGGGCTGGTCCTGAGGTTTCAGGGTGGGTTGGGGTCACAGTGGGGATTGAGGGTTAAGGGATGGGAGGCGGTGCAGTACATGCCTCAGGGCCGAGGGTTAGGGTGGTCGAAGTCAGGGGGAGGTTGGAGGGTCCGTGAAGGGGAAATGGATGGGGCCAGGGTAGGGAGTGTCACAATGGGGTAGGGTCCTGGGGATCATGGTGGACTCAGGGTCTCTGGCTGATAGGCCACAGGAACTCGAGGTGGTGGCCATGGGGCCTGGGGGCTCATGGGGGCTGAGCTGGGGAGGCCGAGGCAGAGGGACTCTCGTGCCACTTTCTGTTCCCAGGGTGACCGAGGTTTCGATGGGCAGCCAGGACCCAAGGGTGACCAGGGCGAGAAAGGGGAGCGGGTAAGTGGAGGCTGAGGTCATGGTGAACTGAGGGGCCTGGGGTCTCTGGAAGCTCTAATCACTGACCCTGATCTCTCCCTCCCCAGGGACCCCCAGGAGTGGGGGGCTTCCCAGGTCCCAGGGGCAATGATGGCTCTAGTGGTCCTCCCGGGCCACCTGGCAGCATTGGTCCCAAAGGCCCTGAAGGACTTCAGGGTCAGAAGGTGAGAGGCCCTGATTCCTGACCCCTGAACCTCCCTGACCTCTGCCTGTACAATCCATTTCCCCAATATCCTTGCCCCAGCCTCTGAAACTGCGGTCCCACATTGTCCTGCTTCTGCCCCCACTGCCTCTGACCCTGCTCACTCAGTGCACGTGTCTGACAGGGTGAGCGAGGTCCCCCTGGAGAGAGCGTGGTGGGCGCTCCTGGGGCCCCTGGAACCCCTGGAGAGAGAGGGGAGCAGGTGAGTGGGAATTCCTGGGCCTGGGTTCAAAGGCTGAGGTGTCCGTGAGGTCAGAGGTCACAGCCCACCCTATCCATCGCCCACAGGGGCGGCCAGGCCCCGCAGGGCCCCGTGGTGAGAAGGGAGAAGCTGCGCTGACGGTGAGTGTATTTGGGGCAGGGTGGGGGCCTTGTCTCCCGACCCCCTGGACCCTGGGCCCTGACTCTGCACTGTCCCTCCACGATCCCTGCATCATGTACCCTTTGTCCTTCTGTGACCTGTGGGTTCATTTCTGACCCTTGTGGTCTTGGGCTCCTAGGAGGATGACATTCGGGGCCTTGTGCGTCAGGAGATGAGTCAGCATTGCGGTGAGTGGGGTCCAGCCCGGAGTCTCCTGGGCCCCATCCCCACTGCATCCCCGCACCCCTAGACAGAGGCAGGCAGCACCCCCAGAATGTCCAGGGGGCAAGCAGTCAGGGAGGTGGGTGGAGACAGATGGATACACAAAACATGGGTATTTCAGGACAGACATGCTGACAGGACTCCCCCAAGTGGAGACCCGGGCAGAGGTGGGCACACATGTGCTCCTGTGCCAGGATGCCATGTGTGGAGGGGGAGGAGGTATGAGCAGAGCCGGCTCCTTGGGCTAGATGTGGCGCTGGGGTGCGGGCGGGGGCTGACGGCCCTGGGGGCATCAGAGAGTGAAGCTCGCCTCCTTCCGCCTCTGCCTTCTCTCTGTCCTTCTCCACTCCTGCCGGCTCCTGACCCCTGCCTCTCTCCTTCTCTCTCGCCTTTGGCTGGCCTGTTCCCTTCTTCTCTCTTGCTCTTGGTCCGCTTCTCCCCCTTGGATTCTTTCTCTCCCTGTGTCTGCTTCCCTTCCTCTCCCCCGCTGTCTGTCACTCTCTCCTGCCGTCCCCTCCGCATGTTTTTGCCCACCGTGAGCCTCTCTCCCTGCCTCTTTCCGCCTCTGTCTCCTATTCTCTGTTATTGTCTCTCTCCTTGGCCCCTTCTCTGCCCCCTCCAGCCTGTCAAGGCCAGTATATCGCATCTGGATCACGTGAGTAGTTTTCTGGTATTTTCTGCTCCCGGAGCTTGCCTCACGCCAGGCCCTGCTGTGCCCATTGCCTGGGTCATCTCAGCAGGGGCTTGGCGAGGGCGGCCACCAGGCTGACCCCCCGGGCCCCGCGCCCCTGCTCCCGGCTCCAGGGCCTCTCCCGAGTTATGCAGCAGACACCGCTGGCCCACAGCTCCACCCTGTGCCCGTGCTCCGCGTGTCCCACGCAGAGGAGGACGGTGAGGATGGCTGCAGCCTGGGGGGCGTGTGGGGCGGGGGCGGGAGCACAGGAGCACACACACGGGGACGCTCATGCGTGCAGGGCCCACACCGCTTGTGTAGGGGGCACATGCAGGGAACACGCATGGGAGGCCAGGGTTGGGCCGCACCAACCGGGCCCTGCGGTGGCCCTCCTCACAGCAGCCCCTCACTGTGTGTGCAGGCCAGGTGCCCCCCGAGGACGATGAGTATGAATACTCTGAGTATTCCGTGGAGGAATACCAGGACCCCGCGGCTCCTTGGGATGACGATGGTGAGGAAGGGGGCTGGGCCCAGAGGGGCGTGGGGAGGGGCAGGCCGAGCCCATCCCGGCTGACCTCTCTGCCCGCCTGTTACCCGCAGACCCCTGCTCGCTTCCACTGGATGAGGGTTCCTGCAGTGCCTACACCCTGCGCTGGTATCATCGGGCTGGGCCAGGGGGCACAAAGGCCTGTCACCCCTTTGTCTACGGTGGTTGCGGAGGGAACGCCAACCGTTTTGGGACCCGAGAGGCCTGTGAGCACCGCTGCCTGCCCCAGGCGGCCCACAGTCAAGGGTCAGGTACGAGCGTACCTCCATTCCGTTAGGGGCCTGCCCAGATTATGTCCAGGGTCAGGATCTGGGGTCAGAAGCCACCCCCCTCAGATTGGGGGACCTGGGACAGACCCCGCCACAGACCAAAGAGCTGATAGAGAAGCCTGGCTTTGGGTGGAGTCCCACCTCGGTACTCCCTCCCTTAAAGACCTGAGTAAGGACCCCTTTCTGTGGGCAGAGCCCCGACACCCACTGTGTCCCCGGCTCCCCCATCCTCTGCGGCCCTTACATTGGGTACGGTTAGACGGCTGAACCCTGCCTGCCCCCCCCCACCCAGGTGCTGCCCGGAGCTGAGGTCCAGTCCAGCATCCCCTGGAGGAGTCGGTGTCTCAGCTGGACCCTGCCGTCCCTCCCCCTTGGTGCTAGAGGCCTGTCTGCACGTGAGCGTGCGTGAGCGTGTCCGTTATTTCAGTGACTTGTTCCGTGGGTCTCGCCTTCCCCCCAGTGGACAGACCCCCATTGTGGCTGCTGCCTCCCCGGCTGATGACTCAGTGTTGAGGGGACTCTGGGCAGTGAGCGGAAGTGACTGAATCCAACCTGCCCCCTGCCCCACGCTAGTGACGACATGGTGCTGATTCTGGGGGGTCATTAAAGCTGCTGTTTTAAAAGACCCCTGTTGTGACTGTTTGCGGGGGGTGTGGGTGTCAGAGGGGCAAGCTTTCCCTGGGAGGGCTGTGCTATCCCAAGTGGGTACAGAGTCCCTCTGTCCAGCCTGTCACTGTCCTGTAACCCTCAGTCCCCAACTTGTCCCTAGAAAGAAGACAGGGTAGGGGCTGAGGGTATGCCTTTACTGCCCCCCAGGAGAGGATGAATCATGGGTGGGGGGCGGCCTCAAGCCAGATAAATGGGCCCCGAAGTGGGTGGAGGGGCAGACCAGTGCAGGGGAGCACTGCCTGGCACAGCTCACCCCAGAGGAGGCTGCTACTGGTGAGCCTGGGATCGGGGGATGGACAGGACCGTTGGGGTAGAGTGGATCTGGGGTTTGGGTCAGTGGAGGTCTCAGGTCTGAGGTGCCTTGGGACCTCTGATTGCTTCCTTGTCTCAAGGGCCCCCATTCCTGCCTGCCCTTCTGTGCCCTGGATCTGCGACATGCTTTCTAGAGCAAACCTCAGGCTCCCCTTGGGCCCCTCTGTGTCTCTCTTTGCATCCTCATTTCCATCACACTGCCTCTTCTTCTTCCGGTCTCCCTTTACTCTGCTCCATCCCCTCGGATACATCTCCATCTCTTTCTCCCTCTCCCTGCCCTTTCTTGTTCTTCTTCTTTGCCACCCCCCATCTCTCTCTCAAATACAGCCATATCCAGATATACCTGTGGCTTTCTGTCTCTGAGTCCCTCCATCTCGTTGTCCGTCTCCGCGTCTCATTCTCTTTCTCACTCTCTCTGTCCCTCCGACCCCTTCTCTGCCTGGCTCTGTCTCAGTTTCCTCTGTGTCGCTCTGGCTCTCTCCTTGTCCCTTCATCTCTGCTTCTGTCCCTCTGCCCCTGGCCTGGCTGCTCTCTCTGCTTTTCCCATCTGTCTCTGTCCATGGGCCACAGCTAACCAGAGCCCCTGCCTTGAACCTGTTTTCTCCTTGCAGTCTGACTACACGATGACCAGGTGGGCTCTGCTCACGCTAATGGTCCTGACATTGGGCAGGACCCTGCTTGTCCCAGCAAGCCCCACCCCAGGCTTCCAGCTCCTCTCTCAGAACTTTCCCCAGGCCACTGCCTGCCCCGTGACCTCGGAGAGCCCCTCAGCCAGCACCACAGCACCCTCCACTGCTTCGGGCCACCCCAGCCCTGACCCCCACCCTGGCCCCCGCATCGCCCTCTCGCTGGACGTCCCCCTTGGCCTCCTGCAGATCTTACTGGAGCAGGCCCGGGCCAGGGCTGTGAGGGAGCAGGCTGCTGCCAATGCCCGCATCCTGGCCCAGGTCGGCCGCTGCTGAGCCTGAGGGAGGCGGTCACAAGGATGGAGCCACCCTGGATGGGGGAGATCGGCAGGGCAGCGGCGCATCTGGACTCTGCCACGTGGAGTCAGTCATATCAAAGTGCCTCACAGAGTCACAGTGTGTGTGGACAGCACGCACCTTGCCACGCCAGGTTGCCAACGGACTCAGCCACTCCTAGGAGCCCCCCAGGCTTACGGTATATGTCTAGAGAGCTTGGACACTACCGTGGGTGGTTACTGCCACATGGAGTCTGGTCATGTCTGGGCCCCATAGTCAAGAGCCTCCGGACACCATCGTACAGGGGCTCCATAATGGCACTTACAGGAACCTCAACACAGGACACCATGGCTGCAACAGAGAGAACCACCCATCTAAGCCCAGACCCTGAGGTCTGCCCTGCCCCCGCGTGTCACCACATAGACAGGTGCTGGCGGAGGCTCCCAGGCAGCACCCACCCTAGATGGATGGGGGCATCTCCAGGCATAGACGGACGCTTGTACGTGGGAGGTCTGTGGCTGTGGCAGCCTTGCCTTGTGTGTGTGTTGGGCGGGGGGGCGGTTTATATGCATGGGTGGCCGTGTCTCCGTGTTGTGTGTGTGAACAAGGTGTGGGCCTGTGAGGGGGTTGGGAAGAATGGGAGCCTGTCCCCCAAATCTGCACTAAGCGTGCTCAGCACACACCCAAGCGCTGTCTTACCCACACCCCTGCGTACCCAGGCTCTGCCCTTGCACACACATGGCTCAGGGAAGAATGGAGAGCAGGCTGACGGGGGCTCTGGCCCCTCCTTCATTGAACAGTCCTGAGCCTAGTTTTCCAAGCCTCAGTTTTCTCTTTTCTCCTCCGTAAAGCCGAGTGATGCCACCACACTTCTTGTGAGCACTGAGTGATGTAATAACGTACATGAAGGTTCCCGCCCGCAAAAAAAATCCCTCAATAAACATAGTGACTGGAGAATGGGCTAGACAAGAATCACAGTCATGTGCCCCCAGGCAGTGACACACAGGAGGGCGGAGTCAGAGCCTCTCCTCTAACCCTCTTCCCCCGCCCCGATTTCACTGACCTGTCCTCGGTGTGGAAGGCTGCAGGTTTGACCTAATCTCCCAACCCCATCTCCATGGCGGGTTTGGAGATGAGACCCAGCCTTCTGGAGTGTGTGGCCAGGCTTGCCAGCAGATGGGGCAGGAACTGTGGGTAGTGTAGACGACTCGGAGTGGAGACGAGGGCAGACACTGGGTCCTAGCTGGAGAGAAAGTTAGCACTGTCTGAAGGGTGGCCGCCGGGGTGCCGGGGGTGGGGTGGGGNACACCTTTTACAGACAAAGTTCAGACCCAGGGCCTTTCCTCCCTAGCCCCAGGGTGAGCCCCTGCTGATACAGGGAGGATGTTTGCTGCATGCTCCTGGACATGTGACAGGAGGCCTCAGCTTTCCCTTGCAGTTGTCTCGATGTTGCTGGGTGACAGGATGCAAAGTTGTGTATGATACCCACTCCCCTCCTCCGTTCAGCCATGAACTGAGTGCTTTCTGAAGATTAACTGAGCACCAGCTGTGGTTTGTGCTGTGCCCTTCTTGGCGAGTGTCAGCTGAGGGGTCAGGAAGCGTCCTGCTCTTTCTCTGGGAACAGCCACTGTGGGAGGGCTTTGAGCAGAGGCTGGCCCAGCTCTAGTGGGTCACTGGCCAGGAGCCACCGGTTGTTGCTGCGGTTTGCCTGCTCCCTCTCTGGCCACCAGGGGGCAGGAGTTCCCCTTCATGGGGCTTGGCCAATCAGGTTCTCTGCTCTTGGGTCAATGGAGCCGGCCATTGCTGCACCAAGAAGGGAAGGGGAGTCTGACACATAGGCCTCTGGGGCCAAATTGGGAGTAAAACTCGAGAGTGGGCCCTCTGGTGATAATGACAAAAGGGAGGGAACTGATACTTGAACCTATGGTGTGCTGGGTGTGTGATGCCCATTGCCACCTCCGCCCATTTTACAGATGAGGAAATTGAGGCTCAAGGGGTCTCATACAAAATACCAAGTAACTTCACAGAGCCCAGATATTAGGTCTAAGCCCCTGTTTCACTATAAACTGTCCTGTCCATCATTCCCAAGTCACATTACCCAATTTGTAGATCAAAGGTTGCATCAAGTGCAAATTCTATACTCATCTCAAACTGTGGGCACTCACTAGCTGCTTTGATCTTCCCTACAGTGGGTTGTGGTACCTCCCTCCCCCAGATGCTGAGGCTGAGGTCAGAAGCGGTGGTATTGTCTGGGATCACTCAGGGTTTGATTTAAAGCCAGGCCTGTGTGAATCCAAAGTTTGTGGGGGAGAATAAGGAAGCTAGCACGTTCCCAGAGCTTGTTGGGCATTCTGCTCAGACTGCCTATTGCAGGTAGGAATTGGGGTTAATTCTCATGGCGAAACCCAGACTCACAAGAGGTTAGGGAATTAGTCCGAGATAGCCCGGTGGGAACAGAGGTCCTAGCAGTAGAAGCTGGGGGCAGGGGCATGTGAGCTTCTCTGTAGGCACACCCTCTGGCTGTTCCTAGGAACTCTCCCTTGTGTTTCCAAAGCCTGGGTCTGGCCCCTGCACCAGGGCCCCATTTCCCATTAACCAGCCCCAGATGTCCCATGGATAATTGGAAAAATAGAAGGACCAGACACTGGGCACAGGGGAAGGTCTCGAAGAGGGCATGCGCAGCCATGCATGTGTGTACAGGTGCTCTCTCTTTATCTACACGTTGGTGTGTGCTTAAATGCACACCAAGCACACTCGTATACGTGCACAGAGTCGCATACAGCAGGAAGCTGTGTGCACACACCTTATGTACAAGGTACGTAAGTGTTCACGCACACGCACATCCTTGGTGTGCATGTCTGGACATATAAAAACCTATAATCGTGCACACTGGTGTGCGCAGACATACCCCGTGTGCATGTGAATACATTTAATCGTAACTATACCTATTTTACTTTTTTTAATTCTACCTTTTCAGTCACATACTACACACGGGCTTAGGGACACCGGGATGTTCTCTCTGACACTGACGTGTCCACCAGTTCAGTTCAATTCCGACCCTTTCTAAATGGCATTAGCATCAGTCAGTTCCCACACGCTAAGGGCTCAGTCCCTCAAAATTGTCCCCACTACACACACCAGTAACGAGTCTTGGGGCCCAGCGCCGTCACACCCTAGCAGCACCTCATCTTTTCAACCTGGAAGTGGTTTGACTCTCCTCATTCAGTTCATCTTCGGCACCCACCGCCTTTCCTGGAGGGTGGTAGTTAGGGCTAAAGGTTCCTCATCACTTTCTGTGACCAGCTCCATGCTGAGGCTGTCTAGGGGCCCCACCCTGAATCATTCATTAGTATCAACTCAGGTGTGATTGGAAGAGGCTGCTTGTGAATGACAAAAATCACTCCTGTCACTTAGGGAGTACCAAGGGTTTTAGGAGCTCTGCCAAGAAGTCCGGACAGAGACCGGATATATTTATCATACCACAGAGACCCCCTCTGCACGTGCACAACTGCAGCCCTAAGGGATGCTCACAGGTGCTCACTAATGCCTCACCCGTCACATACCCACCCATGCACACGTGTGCCCGTCCACACTCACACCCACAGGGGCTCCCAGGCTGTTCCCCCCGCATCTCCACCTGGGCCCCTTGATCCCTCCTACTAGATGTAGCCTCAGCCAGAGGAGCCCCCAGAGGTCATAGCCCGGACATGGGGCTCTGCATGTGGGTGGCCAGAAATGGCCGCTAGCCATGCTGAGACTGCAGAAATGTGTCTCAGGGGCTTCAAGGAGCTCCAGTTCTTTATGTCTCAGCACAGAAGGAATTCTGTGAAGGGCAGAGCGAGAGAAATGATTTGTTAGACTAGGACACGTGTGAGGCTTGGTGGTCAGGAGGGTCTGCTCCCAGAATTCAGTGGGTGAAGGATATGTGAGGACGCAGCAAGGCCACAAGGCAGCATGAGAGCAGAGCTCCTTCCAGCGACCGGGACTCAGTTCTGCCCCCAGTTTCCCCGTGACCCCAGCGTTCTGGTCAGCCTCTGCCGCCACACTTGGGCACTCTCTACAGTCAGTGTATTGGTGCGCTCGGGGTTTACACACAAAATTCCAAGATCGAATAAACGGGAGGTCTGATTTTACTATTACATCAGAAAAAGTATAGGTAATAGTGTTTGGGAGGAAAAATGTTTCCTTCTTGCCTTCTAGGTTCTTTGGCTGGTCTAGTAATTAAATCGACAATGACAGATTAACAAGGCAGAAAAAAAGTTTAATAGCACCTGTATGTCCTGCATCGGAGAAGGCGATGGCACCCCACTCCAGGACTCTTGCCTGGAGAATCCCAGGGATGGGGGAGCCTGGTAGGCTGCAGTCCATGGGGTCGCTAAGAGTCGGAACACGACTGAGCGACTTCACTTTCACTTTTCACTTTCATGCATTGGAGAAGGACATGGCAACCCACTCCAGTATCCTTGCCTGGAGAATCCCAGGGACGGGGCAGCCTGGTGGGCTGCCGTCTATGGGGTCGCACAGAGTCGGACACGACTGAAGCGACTTAGCAGCAGCAGCATATCTCCTGCGTGTATGGGAGAGGCCTAAGAAGCCCTCACCTTAAATACCATCTTCAGCTGAAGAGAAAAGATGCTGGGGGGTAAGGAGTCAGAGGATGTTATCAGAAAAGGCCCAGTGAATTAGGGTAAAGTTTTTATACAGATTTAAATCTATGCCTTCAGGGAAGCCTTCACCTTAAAAATCATCTTTGGCTAAAGAGAAGGGAAGACTTTGAGGGTGAGGAGTCAGGGGAAGTTACCAGGAACAGCTCACTGAACAAGGTTAAGGTTGTTACTCAGATTTAAATCTATGCCTTCAGGGAATTCCTTGGTGGTCCAGTGGTTAAGCTTCTGATCACAGGACCACTGTGGGACCATTGTTGGGGCCAAATTGATCCCTGATCCATCAGGGAACTAAGATTCCACAAGCTACATGGCGCTGCCTAAACAAATCAATCAATCTATGCCTTTAGCATTGATAAAGAGTTTCCAGAGAGATAAGGTCATCTCCTGCTTCCTGGTTTGGCAAGGGAGACACCCTTACAAATGGAGGTTTCCTTTATATTCGTAAATGTCTCTTAAAAAAAGGATCTTTCTGACCCAGGGATTGAACCCAGGTCGCCTGAGTTTTAGGCAGATTCTTTATCATCTGAGCCACTATGAAAGCCCTAAAAAGAAAAAAAAAAAAAGGGTGAGCTGTTCTTTTTAATTTTTTATTTTGTATTGGGATATAGACAGTTAACATACAGTGTTGTGATAGTTTCAGATGAACCCCAAAGGGACTCAGCCATGCATAGACATGTAAAAAAAGGATAACTGACTCGTGTTTTCTGAGCTTCTCCTGCGTCTGCAGTTTCTTAAAAATAATCAGCCTGAAATAATCCTTCTGCCAAAGAGATTTATTTTGGGGCGGCACATTCTGCTCCACTGCATAGATCAAAGGTCAAAGTGATTTATCTATCTTTGGACCTTGTAGGAGAAATGGATAAAGTTAGAAAGATCCTTATATGTGCAGCAATGAACATAAAGGCTGCGGTGTTCTGAGGACAGACAGTGTAGTCAGCGGTCAGCCGTGGTGAGGGTTTTGCCTTCCGGAGCCTCTGTGGACGTGGGGGGTCCAGGAGGCAGAGACACAGCCCCCTCCTCCAGAAGGGGTCATTGGGGGAGTTCTCAGTCCACTGAAAGAAATGCACAACTTAAAATTTGAGAGTTATGTTTTATTTGGTGAGCAACACTGAGGACTTGGGAATTCCCTGACAGTCCAGTGGTTAGGACTCTGCGCCCTCACTACCAAGGGCCCAGGTTCAGTCCCTGGTCGGGAAAGTAAATCTCACAGGCTGCACAGCATAGCCAAACAAACTGAGGACTTAAGTGAGCAAGGCAGCCTCTCAGGTAGCTCTGAGGGACTGTTCGCAGAACTAAGGAAGATTCCAGGACATATAGGAGTATCAAGAAAGTCTGTTAATTAAAGAACACAGACATCTCAAGTTAAGGAACCTAGAGCTTTTCTTTGAATGGAAAGAGCCAATAGCCTGGGCTCATTGAAGTCATCCTTTTGATATGCATGTCAGCTAACTGGGTCCAGTGTCCTGTTCTTTTCCTTCCTGAGTCCCCCTCAAGGTGTACTTTTGGAGGCGGCTGCAGCAGCTGAGTTAATGCCTGCAACATCCTTTGTCTGGTGATAGGGCAGGTGGCCTCCTTGGTCCACATTTCCCTTCTAGGAAAGAAAATTGAACCTGATTCTTAATCCTGCCTTTTAAGCTGGAGGCCGGCGATACTGTCTCTGTTCTCCCACTGCCAGCTTCCCCGCCCAACACACACACAAGGAAGTATCTGGTTTTCAAAGTGCTTATGTTGATAATCAGGAGAAATGTAGGACACTTAGAAGTCCTGAAGATGGCAAAATGGCAGCCTGGATTTGTTTCTGATGAGATGAAAGAAGAAAGTGCAGAAACATGATATTTCAAAAAGTGTTCTTGGACTTCCCTGCTGGTCCAGTGGCTAAGAATCCACTTTCCAATGCACGGGACCCAGGTTTGATCCCTGGTCTGAGAAGATTCCACATGCCACGGAGAAACTAAGCTCTGCACCACGACTATTTAGCCTGTGCTCCGCAACAAGAGAGTAGCCTCTGATTGCCACAGCTAGAGAAAAGCGTGAGCAGTAGCAAAGAGCCAGCACAGCCAAAAATAAATAAATATGTATACTAAGAAAGTATTTCTGGTGGCCAGGAGCACATGGCCTTCCACCTACAGGAGCAGGGTTACCAAATACTGGCCATCTTCCCGAGGAAAGAGGAGCCTTGAGAAGAGAGAAGGGGCCCAGGGGCTGCCCCTCTCTTGGTTGGCATAGCATATCTCCCTGACCTACTGCCCTGCAGCAGCCAGCAGGTTCTTGGCTGAACGACGTGTTCTTTTCTGAAGGCAGTGTGCGCTGACAGCCCTCCGAGACGTTCGGCGGTTCCTTAGTGAGGAGGGGGGACACGTGGCGGTGAGTATAACACGTTGGCAGCATCTGGGAGTGACGTGTGGGAGCCCACCTACTTCTATCCCTTTACTTACCAGGCATCTGGAGGGGAAGGCAGGGGACATGCAGCCCTAGCCATCCTGGATGCCAGCCCAGCATTTGGTGGCCATTCCAAAATCAACTGAATGCTGGGTAAGGGAATTCCATCTGTGTGTTGGCCTCTCCAGTGAGATGCACAAAGCTGAGGAAGGGTGTCTTCAGGGAAGGGCCCCACCCCAACCCTCTGCTATCAAACATTGTGGCCATTTTTCCTTCCTTCTTCCTCTTGACGGCACACAGCCTGGAGCTCTGTCCCCAGGTCCACCTAGATCAGCTGCCCCCTCGGTCTGTGGCATAGCTGTCACTCTGGGAATTCCCTTCTCTTCCCTCCTGAGTTGAATGCCTGGCTCTTAGACCCCATGTCTTCCTTTCACTTGCTTTATTGACTTGTTTTGTTGGAGTACAAACAAGTAGCTTTCTCAGAAAGGTACTTGGGAAGTAAATTTTGTGAGATCTTACATGTCCAGAAATCTCTCTTTTTTTTAAATCCTTGCCTTTGATGGGTGGATATAGAATTCTAGGTGGAAAGAACTTTTCCTTTAAAATTTTCATGACATTGCTCCATTGTATTATGGCTGTGGGAAAGACCGTTGCCATTCTGATTTGTTGATCCTCCTTAAAAGTTGTATTTCCTAGGGAATTCTCTGGGGATCCAGTGGTTAAGACTCTTCACTCTCTGGTTAAGACTCTGGTTCAATCCGTGGTCGGGGAACTAAGATCCCACAAACTGTGCAGTGCAGCCGAAAAAAAAGTTAAGATTAAAAAAAAAAAATTATTTCCTAGAGGAGCTAGGGGCTTCTCAGGCCCTTTCTCTGGAGAAGCTTTTAAGGTCTTCAGAGTGATGCGCCTTACGGCAGTCTCCACAATACTGGGTCCTTGGGCTGGGGGCTTTCATCAGGAAACTCTTCTCCAGCAGATCAGAGAAATTGTCATATATTTGACTTTGTTAAGCCACCCCCACCACTGTCTCACCATCAAGTCCTCCCTCTCCCACTTGCTGAGATGCTTTTTCTGGAACTCCTGGTGGCCGTATGTTAGACCTAATCCTGAGCTTTTTCTGTTTTTCCCCCTTACTCTCCCTTTGTCTCTGTTGTTCCACTTTCAGGGAGACTTCCATAACATTATCTGAGAAGTGTTTGGCTGAAGTTTTATACTTTTATAGTACAATTTCCAAATTTTAAATGTCTTATTTTCTCAGTGTTCCATTTTTTTCAAAGCCTGCTCTCGTTTTGTGCTTACTGTATGGCATTTCACGTCTCTCTAGACAATAATTGTAAGTTTTTGACATTTCTTTCTATGCTATGCCCTGGCCATTCCTTAAAGTTCCTTTTATCATGTTTGATTTAGTCTTTTTTTTTTTTTTTTTTGCCTGCACCATACAGCTTGTGGGGTCTTAGTTCCCTGACCAAGGACTGAATTTGTGCCCCCTTCAGTGGAAGCATGGGGTCCTAATCAGTAGACCACCAAGGAATTCCCAGTTCTTCATTTTCCATGTTAGAGGTTTTGCTGGAGCATTCAGTGACCCTGGTCTAATGATATGTCTCTTTATAAAAAGTGGTCCTCTAAAATCCGCTTGGGTGGGCTGCATCTGAGGATGCTGGGCAGGCCCCAGGTAGTTCAGAACCTGCCTGGAGGAGGCAGGGAGGGGTCCTGGGGCTCCACTTGCACTTCCAGTGGAGCCAGTGCTCCCCTTGCCTCTATGTCCCTTTTTGCCGAGATGCTTGTGCCCAGTTCCTGACTATCCCAGGTCTGCAAAACAGGTGTGCTCTGGTTGCTAAGGGCTTGGGTTTGCTTTTCTCTGAGCCACTCACCAAGTGTCTGTCTTAAAGAAAAAAATTATGGTGACATCGCCCATCTCCTGTCCTGTTCCCATCCTACTGGGGCCTCAGGATGGAGTAGAAATAAATGTGGGTTTAGTTCTCCAGGTGTAGCTAGTTTCACTGGAAGTCTTGTTGGTCAGACATGAGCTGAGTGCCTGCTCTCCGGCTGTGAGCATGGGCACTCGCTCCTTCTGTCTTCCTTGGGGCACTTGCCAAGGAACTGGAGGACCAGCCCAGCCGCTGCAGGTCTGAAGGGTACTGGCCAGGTGGATGGCCAGGCATCAGCTGGTCTCAGGGAGAAATCCAGCCCCTGTGCTCTAGCTGTCGGGTGGCCTCCCACCTTTTCCAGGGCCAGAGGCTGAGTTAACCCCAATTTGATCCTAGGTTTTTGATGCAACAAATACCACTCGGGAACGGAGAGCCACCATCTTTAATTTTGGGGAACAGAACGGCTATAAGGTGAGGTCCCCCTGGCTTACCTCCTCGGTTGGGCTGTGGCACCTTCAGGGCCCCTGGAGCCCGTTTGTCGGCCTCCTGATATGTGCAGGCAGGTGGGCTCCTGAGTAGATTTGCGATAATGCTTCTCTCTCCACCTGGAGGTTTCTTTCCAGGGAAATGGGGTTCCTGGTGGGCGAGTCCTGGATGGGGTGGCACCTGCTGGGGGTTCCGTGCCCCTTGTCCAGGCCCTTTCCCCTGAAGGAGGGCCTCAGGGCCCTGGCTGATCAGTATGGCCCTCCATGGGTAGGGGGCTCCAGGGAGCCAGGCCCAGGGCCCTAAATGCGTCTCTGGTTCCTTCCCTCCTGCCCGCCCTGGTCTTTGCTGCAGACCTTTTTTGTCGAGTCCATCTGTGTGGATCCTGAGGTCATAGCTGCCAACATTGTGGTGAGTGGTGTGGCGCGTCTGACCTGGTGGGGGACGGGAATACACCGAGACGGCCTGTGCCAGGGACCCTCTGCCTCTGTGNTCTCTGGTTCCTTCCCTCCTGCCCGCCCTGGTCTTTGCTGCAGACCTTTTTTGTCGAGTCCATCTGTGTGGATCCTGAGGTCATAGCTGCCAACATTGTGGTGAGTGGTGTGGCGCGTCTGACCTGGTGGGGGACGGGAATACACCGAGACGGCCTGTGCCAGGGACCCTCTGCCTCTGTGGGCTGGGCTGATGCCTGGGCCGACCGTAGCTTGGTTGGTGGGGTGGGGGGTGGGGAGGCAGCAGATCTCTGGGCTGGTTGGCCCTGGATCCCCGAGCACTGCTCATCTGGAGGGCTGTGCATCCCTCCTTCTTTCCCTCTCTTCCCCTTCCTCCTCCCCTGGGTTGGAGGAGATGAGCTTCAGCCCCTAGAGAAGAGGGAGGGTGGGGAAGGGCTGTTACTATTTTGAAGGGTAAAGAGATTTGACCCCTCACCCACATTCCCTTTTTATCTGAGAAATGACCATCGGTGTCTGGGGAGATAGTTCAGGTGGGGAGGGGCTTCAGGGCCCCTTATCCCTCTGGCCTCACCTACCCCTGTGCCGCCAAAATGAGGGATTGCCATCTCGGGATGCGCAGCAATGCTCTCTTAGCACTGGTGCGGGAGCTTGGCCCACGGAGCCGCTGGCCTCTTCCTAATGGGACCAGCCCCTGGGGCTGGCTTCCAGCCCCCTCCCCTGGCCCCCGCCCAGCGTTGTCCTTGGTCCGCCCTGCCTGGCCTCTGGGGCTGATGCGTCTTCTGTGCCTGGCTCCGGCAGCAAGTGAAGCTGGGCAGCCCTGACTACATCGACCGCGATAGCGACGAGGCCGCAGAGGACTTCAGGAGGCGCATCGAGTGCTATGAGAGCTCGTATGAGACGCTGGATGAGGACCTGGACCGGTGAGCCGGGCGCCCAGGTCCTCGGCGGGGGCGGGGCAGGGGCTACCCGCTGGCTGCCTCCCGTGCGCCCCGAGGTGGTGGCTGAGGGCCCACCCCAGCAGGCAGAGATGCTGTGCCCTTTTCTGTTTCTCTCTTCCGGGTGGAGGTTGCGGCCCAGAGGTGACTCATAGAACTGCAGCTGCTTTACCTGGAGCTCTGAAAATCAGAATTTCCTACTATGCCGTCATGAAATCAAGCCTGTTTTCTGTACAGAGGGTCTGCCCATGAGGCATTTGCAAACAGTACATGCTCTTCTTGCGGTGGGTGGTCTTTGTTTTGAGAAGGGGGACAGGGTGCCCAGGTCCTACCCACAAAGAGCTGACAGTGGCCAGTGCTTCACAGGAGTGAGTTCTGAATGGGGGCAGCAGCCAGCCATCGGCAGGCTCTTTCTCTAAAGGCTCAGGTGGTAGATATTTTAGGCTTTGGAGGCATACAGTCTCTTAACTCTGGCTGTTAAGAGAACATGTAAAGAAATGGGCATGACTGTGTCCCAGTAAAACTTTATTTGCAAAACCAGGCTGAGTTTGACTAACTGGCCATAGTTCGCCAACAACTCCTTATAGCAGAAGTGGGGTGGTGGTGAAGCAAATGACACTGAAGTAATTAGCACCTAAGTAATTAAGTTAATAACTGAGTCAAGTGTTGCACAGTCCTTACACATCGTGCCAAAGAGACACGGGAAAGTGTATGCTATGTTGCTGTTCAGTCGCTAAGCCCTTTCTGACTCTTTGCCACCCCATGGACTGCAGCACACCAGGCTTCCCTGTCCTTCACTATCTCCCAGAGTTTGCTCAGGTTCATGTCCACTGAGTCACTGATGCCATCCAACCATCTCATCCTCTGTCGCTCCTTTTCCTTTTGCCATGCGTTATGTAGCATTTAAAAAGGCTGGAATGNCCCATGGACTGCAGCACACCAGGCTTCCCTGTCCTTCACTATCTCCCAGAGTTTGCTCAGGTTCATGTCCACTGAGTCACTGATGCCATCCAACCATCTCATCCTCTGTCGCTCCTTTTCCTTTTGCCATGCGTTATGTAGCATTTAAAAAGGCTGGAATGTGAACTTGTACTTGGGTCACTTGTAATTCTGTATGACTCTTTAATTCCACACCAAGAAAGTCAAGTGGCTGTTGGAGAGATGGTATCTGGGGGGTCTGCGGGACAGTCCCTGGGCTGGCGGTGCTTCTTCTTGGCGAGACTGGCACTGTTTCGGTGCTGCTGCCCTGCCTCTGTGGTTCTGCTGGTCTCCCCAGCACAGCGTTGTTCCTTGTGGCCCTGCTCTCCACGCTGCAGGGCTGCGCTGGTCCAAAGCAGGGAATGTGGCAGAGCTGGGCTTATCTGCTGCTGCCCGTAGTACCATCCTCCTGTGCTGTTTGTCTCTTCTACCTGCTGGCTGGCATGGGATGGCATGGGCATTGGGCACACACAGACGACCTGGGCTGGATTCTAGGGGGAGGGTTCACTGGGGGAAGGAAAGGCCAGGTCAGGCCCACGGATGGCTGACCTGGAAGACTGGAAGGGAGGTGTGTTTGCCAGCTATTACCATCAGGTCAATCGTGGAAAAAACTGTCTCCTGTTCGCCCTGCAGACAGTGCATTGAGAGCTCAGAGGTAGGCGAGAGGGGCCCCGGGGACGTAGAGCAGCGACGACAGTCCGGCTGCGGTAGGACTGACCCCTCTCTTTGGCGGTCACCTCTGTGAGCATGCCGAGCGCGGGGCACCTCTCACCAGGTTTGTCTGTGTGTCACGCCTGTCACGTTGCTCCCACCGCACCCCGGTCGCTCGCACACCCGCTGACGGTCTCCAGCGTGTCGTGGTCTCAAGCCTGGTGGGGTCAGAGAGGAAAGGCTCAGGAGCGGGCAGGGTGTACCGGGGAGAGCCCGGGTCTCACTCACCTCTCTGCCTTCTCTGGAAAGGGATCTGTCCTACATCAAGATCATGGACGTGGGGCAGAGCTACGTGGTGAACCGCGTGGCTGACCACATCCAGAGCCGCATTGTGTACTACCTCATGAACATCCACGTGACGCCCCGCTCCATCTACCTCTGCCGGCACGGGGAGAGCGAGCTCAACCTCAAGGGCCGGATCGGCGGGGACCCAGGGCTGTCCCCCCGGGGCAGGGAGGTCAGTGTTCACACTTGTGGGGGGTGTGTGTGTGTGCGTGTGCACGCGCATGTGCATGTGTTGGTGAGGGACTCCAGCTAATGTGCAATCCAGTCTGGAATGTTCCCATTACCTAGGGAAGGTCACCAGGCAGAAGCCTGGATCTCTGGCTTCCACAATAGCTGTCGCCAGCTGAGCGCCTGCCCTGGAGTGGCATGCCACCATGGGAGTGAGCTGAGTGCCCGCAGTGCAGGTGATCCTCTGGCACAGTCCAGGGTCCAGCCTAGGCACGTGGCTTGGGGGGGGCCAGCACTGGCAGGGGACCTGAGGAGCCTCAACTGGAACTACCTGCAGGGTCTGGGAAGAATGCACAAGGACTGTCCTTGTGGGAGTGGGTGTCATTGAGAATTAGTTCATGTGTTTTGTTTATTTATTTATTTTTACCACACTGGTTTTCTCTGAGGCTGGGCCCCGTGGACTCTTTGAGGGCAGCCCAGAACCTGTCTATCTGGATTTGCTTCTGGTGTGTTTCAGTTTGCCAAGAGTCTGGCCCAGTTCATCAGGGATCAGAACATCAAGGACCTAAAGGTCTGGACAAGCCAGATGAAGAGGACAATCCAGACAGCTGAGGCCCTGGGTGTGCCTTACGAGCAGTGGAAAGTTCTCAACGAGATTGATGCGGTAATTGACGTCTCTTCCCTCCCCTGCCCAGGTCTGGGCACAGTTGCGCTCGCCCAGGGTGACTACCTTGAGGGTCAGAAAGAATTTTTTGTTTAACATGTCATCATTGATTATGGTTTTGACTCATCCCTCCCTCCTTCCCTGTTTTTGCATGTAACTATCTAGAGGTACATGGTGAAGATACGATGTGTGTGTATGTTGTGAAATAACTGTCACAGTAAGTTCATTTAACATCCATCACCACATAGTTACAAACTTTCTATTTCTGTGATGAGAACTTTCAAGACATACTCTCTTCGGTTCACTTCAGTCGCTCAGTTGTGTCAGACTCTTTGAGACTCCATGAATCACAGCACGCCAGGCCTCCCTGTCCATCACCAACTCCCAGAGTTCACTCAGACTCACGTCCATCGAGTCGGTGGTCCCATCCAGCCATCTCATCCTCTGTCGTCCCCTTCTCCTCCTGCCCCCAATCCCTCCCAGCATCAGAGTCTTTTCCAATGAGNTCTCTTCCATGGGGATGGTCTTGATCCCTGTCTCCTGTACAATGTCACGAACCTCATTCCATAGTTTATGATACATACTGTTAGCTATAGTCGCCATGCTGTACATTACAGTCCCAGGACTTATTTATCTTATAACTTTACACCTTCACCCATTTTGCCTGTCAGCTGGCTTCTCATCCCTTTAACTTCACTTTCAAGTCAACAAAACCTCCAAGGGAAACATGATGCCGTGTAGCAGGTTCATCTCTTCGGGCTTCCCTTCACTTCAGGATTTTGAGTCCTCACGTCTTTTTTTAGACAAGTGATTTTCTTTCTTTCTTTCTTTTTTTTTTTTTTTAAAAAAGAACTATATTTCCTTTTTTATTTTCGTATTTTTGCCTGCCCTGGGTCTTCGCTGGGCTGTGGGTTTTCTGTTTGCGGAGAGCGGGGACTCTTCCCTAGCTAGTGCTCAGGCTTCCCATTGCAGTTGCTTGTCTTCTTGAGGATCGTGGGTTCCAGGGAGCTCAGGCTTCAGTAGTTGAGGCATGTGGGCTCAGTAGTTATGGCTCGCAGGCTGAGTTGCTCTGGAGCGTGTGGGATCTTTCCGGACTACGGATCCATCTGGTGTCCCCTTGCATTGCACTGCGGATTCTCAGCCACTGGGCCACCAGGGAAGTCCCCTCAGGTCTTCTATGACTCATGGCTCTGGGATGATGTCAAACAGATGTATTTATTTGTTTCTGTTTGGCTTTTCCAGTAGCTCCTAGGGCGATGGTTAGTCTAAAACAAGCTAGTCTACCATTGCCTGACGTGGAAGACTCTAAGATCAAATTCGAATCGTACAGAGATCACCCCACCTGATAGAGTTGTCTTGTTGGGATGAGGTGAGCGGAAGAGCTGGAGGGGGGGACTGGTTAGAGGTGCCTGATGTGTCCTGATTAGGAGCTGAATCTGGACTTTGGGTGGTGGCAGTGAGAGGAGTGGAGGACTGGGGGGTGTTCTTACTCACTTATTTATCACATATTTACGTGAGCCTATGCTATGCTAGGGTCTCCCAGGTGGTGCTAAGTGGTAAAGAACCTGCCTGCCAGAGAAGGAGAATTAAGAGACATAAGTCCAATACCTGAGTCGGGAAGATGCCCTGGAGGAGGGCGTGGCAACCCACTCCAGTAATCTTTCCTGGAGAATCCTATAGGCAGAGCAGCCTGGCGGGCTGCAGTCCATGCGGTCTCAAAGAGTTAGACATGGCTGAAGTGAATTAGCGCACACACCCCCTATGCAAGGAACTGGGCCAGTTGCCGGGGACCTAGATCCAGGTGAAGAGATGGAGGCTGATGATACCCCACCAGGGACGTAAAAAGGAAAAACACATCCAGGATGGCCCCAGAGTTCCAGCCACTGGGGAGGGTTCTGGGGCAGGGAAGGTGAGGCGCTCACCTGAGGGCACGGACCATGTCTACTTTATTCGCCACTTCGCAGGTGCTCGGTAAATAGGTCGTGCATGAGAGGAAGATGTTGTGTTCTTGGGAGATGCTCCGTGGCAGATACCCAGGAGGCATCTGATCTCTAAGGAGATGTGGGGCTTGGGTATATCTGCCACAGACGTGGTACTTGAGACTGTGGAATGGATCAAGCAGATCCATGAATCAGGTGGCTGAGGGAGGTGAAGCGGGACCCGGGACAGAGCCCAAGGGAGCCTTGGTGTGTAAGGGGCTGTGGAGGAAGCTATGGACAGGTGTCCCGTGAGGTGGTAGGCAAACCAGGCCGATGAGGGTCATGGGAGTCAAGGCAGAGAAGAGGAGGCCATGGTCATTGGGGTGAGATTCTATAGGAAAGGGCAATGAGGCCAATCTCCAAGCTGACCGTTGAATCTTGGCACGAGCCTAGCGGGCTGTTGCCCAATGGGACTGGATGGGGAAATGAGTAGGAAGCAAGAGGCTCAGAGTCAGGGGATACTTGGCCGTGTGTAAGCTCATGAAGAGAGGCTGGCAGAAAGGGAGAGAATGAGGACAGGAAGCCCTGAGAGATGGCAGTGAGCAAGTTAATGCCTAGGCAGGTTGATAAGTCTGGGGTCCCCAAGGAGAGAGGGGTCTGGAGTTCTCAAGGAGGAGGAAAGGACAAGCTGTTTTTTTTTTTTTCCTCTACTTTCCTTAGTCGTAGTCACATAAAATGGTTTTGTTTTTCTTTAAGCTGGAAACTGATGATTACACAACTCAGTTTAAACTCTGTACTAGGGATTATATGACAACAATGTATCCTGTTTGAGGACAGTTTCTCCTTCCTGAAAATCTGACTAATCCTGATGTCTTAGAATGTATATTATGGGAGTGGGTCTGGTAGGATCTTTCTATTGTTAAGTCCTAATCCTGTTATCCTAAAATGTAAATTGTGGGAGTGGGTCTGGTAAAATTTTTTAACCTTGAGACATTCTTTTGCTTTATTATAATAACTAATTTAAAAAGTATATAACTCCCTCGCTAACACTAGCGAGGGGGCATTCTTCGTCCCCCTTCTGATGTCTATGTCAGAAGCTTTCTCAGTCCCTTTTCTTACTTTAATAAAACTCTGCTACACAAAAGCTTTTGAAAGATCAAGCTTGGTACCTGGTCCCAAAGCTAAATCTTCGGAGATCACAAATCCGACATTGTTCACCGTAAGCTATCAGCAGAGGCCCAGTTTCCAGGATATCAGGAAGGGAGAGGGATGCAGGTGGTCAGAGTCCTGTCTTAGAAACTCATGGAGGTTTCACTCAGGAGTGGAAGGAAGGAGAAGTTTCCCAGGGGAGTTAGCCAAGGGGCGAGTTAGCTGGTCTGGAGAGTTTCTGTGGTGCCCTTGTCTGTTCCTGGGGGTGGTCCTGCAGCCCCCAGCAGTTGTGGCATAGGCAGAACGTTCATTGAGCATGTGAGCTTGTTCCATTGTGTCTATGTGGCTGAGATGGAAGCATGTGGGACGGAGAAGGTGAGGAGTAGGGAGGAAGGTGATGAAGCCACATGCCACGGAATCCACCCCTGCTGGAGAAGATGAGGGAGGGGGGTGGGGGCATCCATGGCATTGTGAGGTGGGAGAGGCCACAGGCCCAGCAATCCTGTGGGGTGCCAGGCCAGGGAGGATGATGCTGGCTGTCCCTGGAGGGACAGCTCCAGGGTGGTCCGGTGTGTAGGACTGCCAGCTTTCACTGCAAGGGGACATGGGTTCAGTCTCTGGTGAGGGAACTAAGATCCTGCAAGCTGCGCAGCATGGTCAAAAAAAAGGTAGAAGCCAGTCACTGATTCTGCCCGTACTCTTCTCCAGGGAAGGGAATTAAATAAGAGCTTGACTCAGTGGGAGTCATCTTAGGGTGCGTCGTGTCCCCACCTCCATGTATCTACCATCAGGCTTTTACAATACAGGCAAGACCTCGTTATATTGTACTTTGCTTTACTGCACTTTGCAGAGACTGTGTTTTTTATAAATTGAAGGTTGATGGCAACCCTTTATCCAGCAAGTGTGTCGGCTCCATTTTTCCAAAAGCATTTGTTCCCTTTAGTATTTCAAGCTCTTCATTATTATTATTACATTTGTTATGGTGGTCTGTGACCTGTGATCTCTGATGGTAGTACTATGACTTGCTGAAGTCTTAGATGATACTTAGCAATTTTTTTTTGGACATAATTTATTTTTTAGTTAGGGTATGTACATTGTTTAAAACATAATATTATTGCACACTTAACAGTGTGTAATGTAAATGTAACTTTTGTATACATTGGGAAACCAAAAAATTCTTGTGACTCACTTTATTGCAGTGATCTGGAACCACACCCAGAGTATCTCCAAGGTATAGCTGTAGTAGCTGTTTTATCACTTTCTATTTCTCTCTCCATCCCTGAGTCATCTGGATAGTTTATTTTATTCAAACTTTATTTGTTCATCAGAGTAAGTTATGTATTCGAACCTAATGGTAGAGTCATCTCAGAGTCAAGTGTTATTACCTTTGTTCCCATCCTTTGATATTGCACAGTTTTTATTCTTAATTAGGTGTGTCAGAGATTAGTCACTTATTGAAATTTTTATTTCCAAAGAACCAGATCTCAGATTGTATCAGTTCTATTCTTTTTCTATTTTTTAGTTCATTTATATTTGGCTTTTATGTTACTTTCCTTTTCCATACTTTCCTTCTAAAATTTATTGACTGACGTGTTTATTGTCATTTTTTCTTCTTCAATAATGAAAGCATTTAAGGTGATTTTCTATTTGGCCATGCCACACTGCTTGCAGGATATTAGTTCCCTGACCGGGGGGATTGAAGCAGGCCCTGTGCAGTGAAAGTGTGAGGTCCTCACTAGTGGACCACCTGGGAATTCCCATGGTTGACTTTACTATGTTGCAATCCAAGGAGGTGACCTGTAATTCAGCCTTTGGGAATTTTTAGAGCTTTCTTTGTTGCCTAGAATATGGTAAATTTTAATAAATATCTCATTTGAAAGGAAGGTTTTTTGCCTGTTAGTTGGATACAGTATCCAATAACTGTCCATTATCCAGTTATACAGAAGGATAACAGGGTGTGTGCATATGTGTGTGTGTTTATATGTATGTGAAAGAGAGATAATGAAGCTTTCTCACTTTTAGAGTCTTAAATTGAAGTATTCCAGAAGAAATGGAATCATGTCTGGCATTTTCTTGAAAGTAATTTCTTTCAAAGCCATTTCTTCAAAATTGGCTAGAGAGAGGAAACAAGTATAAGTTTAGTTGAAACAAGATTAGCTCTGTGGTATTAACATTTATGGCTAAGAGATGCATGCATGGGTGTATTAATTTCAGCTACTTTCATTTTGTCATTCAAATTTTCTGTCTTTTTTTGGTCTATTTGATCATCATAAATCAATGTTGTTAAATATACTCATTATAATTCTGCTGATTTTTCTTGCATTTTCAACAGTTTTATTTTACCTTTTCTTCTGTATATATTTTGATGTTTTATTATAAAGTAATTTAAATTCATGACTTGAGAATTTGTGGGACATAAAGAGAAGCAGATGGCCACTCTAATTAGGTTAATTCAGGGAAGATTTATAAAAGGATTTATATATTTATGAAAAGATTTGTATATACCATTTTGCAAAGATAATGGGCAGGATATAGAAGCCTTGAAACAACAGGGACCATTGCTTCCCTTAGGTAGAGGAAAGAGAAGATACAGGATCCTGGGGGCAGAGAGCAGTGAGGAAAGGGCAGCCTGGTAGGATGGACCTTTGGTGAGGGCCTAGACTGCTGAAAGCAACTTCTATAAGAGGGAGTCAGAAAAAAACATCTCAGCTTGACTCTCCTCCGTCCTGTGACCTCCTGCGAATGTTCCCCATGGCCTAGCCCAAAAAGAAAGTAGTGGCCGCGGGGGCCTTGTCGATGTGTCCACAGAGGTCAGTCTCCTGGGGCAGAGAGCAGGTAGAAAAGTCAAAAGACGTGGAGTGGCAAATTAGAGGAACCAGGAGAGCCTGCTTTCTTTTTGAGCATTTAAAAATGCTGTTCCATTGTCTTCTGGGTCACATTGTTTCTGGCAAGAAGTTTGCTGTCATTCTCATCTTTGTTTTGTATATAATGTATCTTCTTTTACTCTCTTTTCTATTTATTATTGATTTTAAGTAATTGGATTATGATATGCTTTGGTATGTTTTACTTCATGTTTATCCTGCTGAAATTCATTGAGATGCTTGGATTTCTGGGTTTCTAAATAGGAAATTTGAAAAAAAAAATTGAGCCATCATATCTTCAAATACATTTTCTGCCACCCTGCCTCCTACTCTGGACTCCAACAACATGTATGTTAGACCACCTGGTATAGTCTATACAACGTCTGGGATAATCACACGGGTCATTGAGCTTCTGTTCATTGTTCTCAGTCTTTTGTTTTTCCTGAACTTCCGTTTGGGTACTTTCTATTGCTCTGTCTTCAGGTTCACTTATCTTTATTTCTGTAAGATTTTTTTTATTAAACTCATCCAGTGAACTTTACATTTTAGACTTCAGTTTTCTTCTTTTTTGTGTGTCTTCTATTTCTTTCCTTGTGATGTTCTGCTCTGCAGTCCAGGAAGGTGCCTGTGCAGTAAGTTGCAGCAGTTGTAGGCTCCTTGTGGCCCTTCTGGAGGGTCATAGCCCTGCTCTGCCTGTTGTCTCAGGTCTACAAACAATTGTTGCATGATTTTTTCTGTTTTCATTTTTTTTTAAATTGTTCATGTTGGACCCAGAGCAGATGTGGTACCAGTTACTCCATTGTGGCTCAGCCTTCATTTTGGATAGTTACTGTCTACTATAAAATACTTTTTNCTTTTTTGTGTGTCTTCTATTTCTTTCCTTGTGATGTTCTGCTCTGCAGTCCAGGAAGGTGCCTGTGCAGTAAGTTGCAGCAGTTGTAGGCTCCTTGTGGCCCTTCTGGAGGGTCATAGCCCTGCTCTGCCTGTTGTCTCAGGTCTACAAACAATTGTTGCATGATTTTTTCTGTTTTCATTTTTTTTTAAATTGTTCATGTTGGACCCAGAGCAGATGTGGTACCAGTTACTCCATTGTGGCTCAGCCTTCATTTTGGATAGTTACTGTCTACTATAAAATACTTTTTGCATGGATTTATGCTTTGACCAATTTGAATATTATCATTCTGATGTTCTTTTTCCATTTTTTTTTTTTGGTAAACTACAAATAACATAAAACTTATCATTTTATCCACTTAAAAAATTTTTTTTTGGTTGTGCCATTTGGCATACCAAATCTTAGTTCCCTGATCAGGGATCAGACCTGTGCCCCATGCAGTGGAAGTCTTAACCACTGGACAGTCTGGAAAGTCCCAATCACCATTTTTAAACACACAGTGCAGTGGTATTAAGTACATTCATAATATTCAATCACAACCACTATCCATCTCCAGAACTTTAAAAAATATATATTTATTTTATTTTTATTTAATCGGCTGCACCAGTTCTCAGTTGCAGCATGTGGAATCTTTAGTTGCAGCATTTGGGATTTAGTTCTCCGACCAGGGCTTGAACCCAGGCCCCTTGCATTGGGAGCACAGAGTCCCAGCCACTGGACCACCAAGAAAGTCCCAGAGCTCTTCAGTTTGAAAGATGGAAACTCTGTACCCATTAAGCAATAGCCCCCATTTTTCCTCCTCACTCAGCCTCTAACAACTACCATTCCCTTTTCTGTCTCTTTGATTCTGTGTGTATGATTGTTCTAAGTGTATCACATAAGTGGAATCAGAGAGTATTTGTCTTTCTGTGACTGACCTCTTTCACTTGGCATCGTGTCCTCAGGGTTCATCCATGTTGTGGCAAATGTCAGGATGCCATTCTTAAGTTTGAATCTGGTTCCGCTGTATGTGTATACCACATTTTGCGTATCCATTCATTTTATCTATGAACATTGGGGTTGTTTCCACCTTTTCGCTATTGTGAATGGGGCTGCTAAGAACATGGGTGTGTAAATATCCCTTTGAGACACTGCTTTCATTTCTTTTTGGTACATATGTAAAAGTGGAATTACTGGATCATATGGTAAATCTATTTTTATTTTGTTGAGGAACTATATTTTTTTCCACAGCAACTCCACCTTTATAGATTCCTACCATCAGTGCACAAGGGTTCTGATTTCTGCACATCTGTGCCAACACTTGTTATTTTTCTGGGTTTTTTTTTTTTTGACAGTTCTGATGAGTATGAGGTGATATCTCATTTTGGTTTAAATTTGCCATCCTTGCTTTTCACCCATATTTTTTGGCTATACTTACTCCCGTTTATGATTTTTTTTAAATCTGCTTTATTTTTGGCTGTGCTGTGTCTTTGTTGCTGTGCCAACTTTCCCTGGGCTTCCCTTGTGGCTCAGTCGGTAGAGAATCTGCCTGCAGTGCAGGAGACGGTAGTGAGTGGGGGCTCCTCTTTGTTGCAGCTCTCCAGCTTCTCATTGTGGTGGCTTCTCTTGTTGCTGAGCACAGGCTCTGAGGTGCACAGACTTCAGCAGTGGCAGCACGGGGACTCAGCAGTTATGGTTCCCAGGCTCTGGAGCACAGGCTCAGTATTAGGTGCTGGTAGCTTAGTCGCTCTGCGGCATGTGTGATCGTCTCAGATCAGAAAGCGAACTTGTGTCTTCCTGCATTGGCAGGCAGATTCCTTGCCACTGAACCACCAGGGAAGCCCCGCTTCTTTTTATTTTTAACCTCTTTGTGTCATTTCTTTGGATGAAAGGACCATATCTTTGGTTTATTTTTTGCCCTGAGAGCTTTTTTTATTTAGGGATCTAAACCCATTTATATTTATTATTACAGTTGCTGTCTTTGTCCTTTTTTTTTTTTTTTTAACCCAATGGCTTGCCAGTTTCTCTTCATTTCATTTTTTCCCCCTGTATAAACATCATCTTTTCTGTGATTTGGAAGGCACGCAGTGTTTTTTATTATTCCAGTGTTCATTAGCTACAGCTTTTCAAAGACATTCTTAAGTAGAATTCTTATAAATAAAGGAATAACTAAAATATACGTATCAACATTAGTAACAGGAAAACAATTCTTGACTCTATTGGGAATTATGGAAATATATTATTTCTGTTTGTTTCTATCCGCTTTTTTTTTTTCTTCATTACTGTAATTGGGCAGAGTATAACATCATAGTTTTTTTAATCTGTTTTGCTCTTCTTTTTTTTTTAAAATTGTTTTTAGCATGTAGAGTATACATATGTGTGTGTGTACTGTGTTGCTTCAGTCATGTCTGACTCTTTGTGTCCCTATGGACTGGAGCCTGCCAGACTCCTCTGTCCATGGGATTCTTCAGGCAAGAATGCTGGAATGGGTTGCCATTCCCTTCTCCATGTTTAAGCTCTTTAGCGTTGATGAACTCTTTTGAAAGAGTAAGCAATTTTTTGGACTCATTTTATAGGTTCTTTAACCTATTTTGTGGCTTTTCATCAGTTGTGGTTGGTGGGAGTTTTGGGAGGTTTCCAGCCCCGACTTTTTTCTCATGCAGCTAACTCAGATGAGAGATCTGGTATCTACCTTTCAGGGACATGAATGTGGCTGTAACACTTGGTGTTGCAGAGAAGCCTTGATTTTTCTTTTTTCTTTGGAGTTAATCTGACTATTTTCTTAGATGCTCTGGATCCCCTTCTTTATCTGTGGTTTGGAAACTAGTCTACTGATAATATCTATGACCTGTTCGTCATCTTATCACGGCTGTTCCGTTGTTCTGTTGATCAGTCATGTCCGACTCTTTGCGACCCCATGGACTGCAGTATGCCAGGCTCCTCTGTCCTTCATCATCTCCCAGAGCTTACTCAAACTCGTGTCCATTGTGTGGCTGATGCCATCCAACCATCTCATCCTCTGTCGTCTCCTTTTCCTGCCTTCAATTTTTCCAAGCATCAAGGTCTTTTCTAATGATCCTACCTTCACTCTTTCCCAGCATCAGGGTCTATTCTAATGAGTTGGCTGTTCACATCAGGTGGCCAAAGTATTGGAACTTTAATTTCTGCTTCGGTCCTTCTAATGAATATTCAGGATTGATTTCCTTTAGGATTGACTGGTTTGATCTCCTTGCAGTCCAAGGGATTCTCAAGCGTCTTCTCCAACACCACAGTACAAATTATCAATGCTTCCATGTTCAGCCTTCTTTATGGTCCAACTCTCACACCCATACAGGACTACTGGAAAAACCATAGCTTTGACTAGACTGATCTTTGTCAGCAAAGTGATGTCTCTGCTTTTTAATATGCTGTCTAGGTTTGTCATAGCTTTTCTTCCAAGGAGCAAGTGTCTTTCAGCTTCATGGCTGCAGTCACCATTTGCAGTGATTTTGGAGCCCAAGAAAATAAAGGCTGTCACCGTTTCCATTGTTTCCCCATCTATTTGCCGTGAAGTGATGATGGGATCAGATGCCATGATCTTTGTTTTTTCGCTCGTTGAGTATTAAGTCAGCTTTTTCACTCTCCTCTTTCACCTTCATCAAGAGGCTCTTTAGTTCCTCTTTGGGGCCACGGCAATTAAAGCAGAGTCCTACCAACTGAACCTTCAAGGAAATGCCTAAACATTCATATTTCTACCAACATTCTGTTCACAGTGATATATGTATTCCCTAGGACGATAGAGGCTTCTCTACTGTCCTTCATTTCTTTCTGAGCCATCACCCGAATCATTTCTTTTGGCCGCACCTGACTTGCAGGATCTTAGTTCCTTGATCAGAGATTGATCCCAGGTCCTCGGCAATGAGAACCACCAGGGAATTCCTTCTAATAGTGCCCATCTTTTTAGCAAACTTCTAGTAACTGCCAGCAATCCTTGGCATTCCTTGGCTTATTGGTGCATCACTCTAATCCCTGTCCCCCCGTCATATGGCCTTCTTCCTGTCTGTGTCTCCTTGTGTCTTCACATGGCCTTCTTAAAAGGACACCAGTCACTGGACCTCATCTACTTGGTTATATCTGCAAAGACAATTTCCAAATAAGGTCACATTCACAGTTCCCAGGGTCTAGGACTTTAGCGTGTCTTTTGGGAGAACACATTCATCTCACAATGGGTAGTTTGTATCTTTGTAAGAATTTTCCTATTTGATCTAAGTTTTCTTTTTTTTTCTTTTCCTTTTTTTTTTCCCTAAGTTTTCTTATTTCTTGGCATTTTATTATTGTTCAGTCACTAAGTCATGTCCGACTCATTGTGACCCCATGGACTGCAGCATGCCAGGCTCCTCTGTCTTCTACTATATCCCAGAGTTTGCTCAAACTCACGTCTGTTGAGTCAGAAGTGTTCATAACATTCCCTTATAGTCTTTTTTTGTCTCTATAAGCTTTTTAATAATGTCCCTGTTTCGTTCCTGGTTTAATAATTTGCAATATCTTTTTTCCTGTCATCCTAGTAAGAGTTTTATCTTTTCAAAGAACTAACTTTTGATTTTTGTTGCTTTTCTCTATTCTCTGTTTTCTATTTCATGAATTTCTGTTCAAATTTGTACTGTACTCTCCTGCCTGCTTTGGGCTTAGTTTGATATTTTTCCAGGATCTTAAGGTAGAAGATTTAGATTAGTGATATGAGATCTTTCTCTTTTGATATAGGCATTTACAGATATAAATTTTCCCATTTATATTTCCTTTCTGATAGACAACTTTGCCCCAAGGCCTTGTCTAGGGGAAAAAACAAACACATGCACACCATAAAACACCTGCTTTTTATTACGGGCATTTAACTGCTTCCTCTCTAGACTTAGCCTGTGTGCTGGGTCTTGGCTTGAGCCTGGGAAGACTAACACCAGTCAGACCATACATTTCCCTGGGCTCTTCGGTTTTGTTTTAAAATGGCATTTGTATAAGGTGCTCTGTGCTGCACGTGTGTGTACAGCCTGAGAGACACAAGTGAAGTCTTACTTTATACCTTGTACAGTGGTCCGTCTAGTCAAGGCTATGGTTTTTCCAGTGGTCGTGTATGGATGTGAGAGTTGGACTGTGAAGAAAGCTGAGTGCTGAAGAATCGATGCTTTTGAACTGTGGTGTTGGAGAAGACTCTTGAGAGTCCCTTGGACTGCAAGGAGATCCAACCAGTGCATCCTAAAGGAGATCAGCCCTGGGATTTCTTTGGAAGGACTGATGCTAAAGCTGAAGCTCCAGTACTTTGGCCACCTCATGCGAAGAGTTGACTCATTGGAAAAGACTCTGATGCTGGGAGGGATTGGGGGCAGGAGGAGAAGGGGACGACCGAGGATGAGATGGCTGGATGGCATCATTGACTCGATGGACAAGAGTTTGGGTGAACTCCAGGAGTTGGTGATGGACAGGGAGGCCTGGCGTGCTGCGATTCATGGGGTCGCAGAGTCGGACACGACTGAGTGACTGGCCTGAACTGGCAGTAGTCTGTGCACTGGTGTAGCATTTCTAGAGCACAGGAAACAGGACACTTTAGAAAAGACACCTAGTTAACGTTTCTGTGTGTGTTTTTATGGCAGAAACTGTGTGGCTGGATGTATGATGGGTGGGTTGAAAAGACTCATGACAGCTATTTCCAAGTGCAAGAGTGCCCCCTGCTTAGTGTGACCAGGGGGCCTACTCTTCCCAGCTGGGTTCTAACCTCCAGGCCAGGAAGCCCCTGTGGCCCAGGAAACGCCCTTCCCCAACCCCCGGGCCTGGAGTGGGCGCTGTGATGACTGTGGTGTCTCCCTAGGGCGTCTGTGAGGAAATGACCTACGAGGAGATTCAGGACCATTATCCACTGGAGTTTGCCCTGCGAGACCAAGACAAGTACCGGTACCGGTACCCCAAGGGGGAGGTAGGTGGGATTTGGGGGCTTAGTCCCTGCCACTTGCTGCCTGCCTGTGGCCGAGGGCCCTGAGGGGCTCTGCAGTGGCTGCGTGGGCAGCAGGAGGGGCCTGACCTCAGAGGTCGGCCACCTGGGTGTGTGTGGTCTCCGTCACTTCCCGGCTGTGGCCCAGGCTGCAGGCCCCGCCTTGGGTGGCGGATGGCCAGTGCTGCCCCCATCTTTACTCTCCCTTCGTGGGCTGACTCCATCCTCCCTGCCGCTCCAGACACCACACCCAGCCCTGAATCCAGACCTAGGAGCTCCCCTTCCCCCCATGAGTCGTGGCCACCACAAGTCACCTGCCCTGTCACCTCCCCTCAGACTGGCTCTCGCCTCAGCCTAGGTCTTGGGTAGAAACGGCATCACCTGGGACTTGAGTGTCTTCCACTGCTCGGAGGTGACCTGGGGCAGTGGCCAAACAAAAGCACTTCCCACAGACACAGCTCTGTGTGTACACGCATCTGTGTACCCATGCAGGAGCCCCTGGGTGTACACACATCCGCGAACTCATGCAGGAGCCTCTGGTCCAAATGCCAGGCTGTGCAGTTCTTGGGGACAGGACAGCTCTGGGTAGCATCAATGTTTCCCCCACATCATACTGTGAGGCAGAGCCCAAATTTAGAAGCACCCCAGATAACACTGAGCTAACTGCTCAGAGGATAGGGCAGGGGAGGGCAGGGGGAGGAACTGGTAGGGAAGTTAGTTGCCAAAAGAATCAATCTAGGATTTCCCTCAGAAACCCCAGGCACCCACATACATCAGGTTGGTGTTATTCCTGATCAAAGCATGAGCCCAACGTAGCTCCAAGCTTGAGGCCTTTATTCCCCTCCCACTGAAAGGACTGCTCACTCTGCAAAGAGGGGTGAACCCCCAGGGCTGGGTCTCCTAGTGTAAAGCTCTGAACCTGCCAGGCCCCAAGGTTGGTCCATGGGCTCCCTCACAGCACCTGGGAGGTGTACTGGGCTGTAAGGGTCTTACCTGGGAGCTCAGGTGTTCTGACAGATTGCACAGTGGGAAGTTTGAGGGCTTTCTTTCCCCTTCCCCCAAGGCTCATTCTTTGCACATTGTGTGCTGTGGGTAGCCAGGGAGCAGTCTTTTCCACCAGTCGTCAGTGGCCAGCATGTGAATTCCAGCAGCTGAGGGTTCAGCGAACGGCCCAGAGTAGGCAGGGAGGTGATCCCTTGGATGCAGCCTGAACCCCAGCCCTGCCCTCTTGATCCTACTGGGACCAGACCCTGGGATTGGGAAGGTGATCCCTTTGTCAGACTGCCAGTCCTCTCCAGCCTTCCAGAAGGGCGAGGCGTTCCAGGAGAAGGTGCCCCCTCCCCAGGTCATGTCCATGCCTATGCCCGGAGCTGGGCTGAGGGACGCGTCCCGCTTGTCCTTACAGTCCTACGAGGACCTAGTCCAGCGACTCGAGCCTGTCATCATGGAGCTGGAGCGGCAAGAGAACGTGCTGGTTATCTGCCACCAGGCTGTGATGCGCTGCCTCCTGGCCTATTTCCTTGACAAGGCGGCAGGTGTGGACGTGAACCCCTCCAGGGGAGGTGGGGTGTGTGAGAGATTGTGGGGGACTGTCATCCGGTCCTTCCCGGTGCCAGCCCTCCCTGCCTGTATCCACAGAGCAGCTGCCCTACCTCAAGTGTCCGCTGCACACGGTCCTGAAGCTGACCCCCGTGGCTTACGGTAAGGGAGCTTCCCGCACGCTGACCTGGTGGCCAGCCTGGCTCTCTACACAGTTCCTTGACTGTCTGCAGACCCCTCCCTTGAAAATTCTATTGGAAGCTCATTCCTCCTGCCACCACCCCGCCACCTTTCCCCAGTTTGCTTTTTTGTTTTCTATATATCAGAATGCTTTTCATTATTTCGATTCTTACAGCATGGGCATAACAGAAACTGCCAAGTCCGTGGTTTCGTTTAGTCACTAAGTCCTGTCTGACTCTTGTGATCCCATGGACTGTAGCCCACCAGGCTCCGCTGTCTAGGGGATTTTCTAGGCAAGATCTAGTTTGCTTTTTTTTTTTCCCCTTTGAAGGATAACACCCCAGTTTGCTTTTCAATTTTTTTGTTTTGATTTCTGTGGCCCCCTGGTGATCTTTTCCTTAACCATCACCCACCCACAGGAAGGGCTTTTCTACTGATTTTTCTAGAATCCCCCACAAAGCCCCATGGCACCCAGTACCTGAACCTTGGAATATGTGCCCCTGCCTTGAGCTCTGCCAGTGGAGGCCTTGGGCGGCTTCCTAACCTCTTCGGTCTTGATTTTTCCCCTTTAGCACTGGGAGAGGCACCCCCATATGTGGTTGGGTCCTTGGGGCAATAATTGCAAAGCTCAGTGGTAGCCGGTGTCATTATAATGTGTGTTAATCCCCTTGTCCCCCTCGGCACCGAGCGCCTGGTACCATGGTGATTTGGCCTCGTGTGTGCGACAGGGCTGGGTATGGTGGTTTGGGGTCCCTGAGGACTATGTATAATGACCCCTCACTGAGCTCGGTTTGTTGCTCCTCAGACTGTCCTCAGCCCCCGAGGTAGGCTTCTTGTCCTCAGTGTGGCCCTGCCTGGTGGCTGGGCTCCTTGGTGAGCCCGTGCTGGGCAGTGGCATGGAGACTTGGGCCTGACAAGGTGCCTCATCCTTCCCCAGGGGGCTCCCAGAAGTGCCTAAGGTGGGAGGTCTAAGGTGAGGCTGAGGCTGTGCTCGGTCCCCAGCATCCCAAGCCGCCTCCTGCGGGAAGCTTCTCCCTGTGGCCCAGCTGCCTTTCAGGAGGGGAAATGGATGTGCGTCTTCCCTTTGACAGGTTGTAAAGTGGAGTCCATATTCCTGAATGTGGCAGCCGTGAACACACACCGAGACAGGCCTCAGGTAGCAGCGGGGTCACTGCTGGGGTGGTGGGCATGTTCCTGGGGGTCCAGACAGAGCCAGCGCCACAGCCAGGCCCAGCTGGGGGCCTCCTGAGTGAGCTTGAGTTCTCTGTTGGTTTTGGCGGGGGCGGTGGTGGTTTCAGGACATGCAGGGGGCCCGAGGCCCCAGTTCTCAAGGGACAGATCAGCTGCAGACCAAGAGATGCCTACAGGCTTCTGGGCCCATATCTGACATCTGCCCACTGACACCGCCAGGAGGAGGGCATCCCCAGGAGCTGGTCCCCTTCCCGCCTCCTGCTGAAGATATAATCCCCAGCTAGGTGTTTCTCCCCACCTGACCCAGACCTGAGGCAGGAGGAGGGGATGGTCTCTTTCTGGGTAACCACTGACCTGCCTGCAAGGAGCAAGCGGTAACTGGAGGAACCCTCCCCCCCCACCTTTGTTCTGGTGTCTGTCCACCCACCATGTGCCAAGTGACTCTTGACCCCCGGCCCTTAGGGAAGGCTGGGCTGTAAGTCCTGCAGCTGGGGCTCCTCAGGGTGAGAATGTGAGTCCAGCAGCTGCAGTGATGAGCAGAGCAGACAGCAGTGTCTGTCTCTTCCTGGCGCGGGGTCAGTGCTCTTGTGTGTCTGTTTTTGTGCAGAATGTAGACATCTCTCGGCCTCCGGAGGAAGCCCTTGTCACGGTCCCAGCTCACCAGTGACCGTATCTCATCCACTGTGAGCCCCCGGGCCGGCGTTGATCCCTGTGGACAGCGGTCATTCCAGGCCCCCTGGTCTGTGTGACAGTCACTGCCCAGGAAACGCCCTCAGAGCCACGATTGGCTGGTGGCACCCGGAAGCCCCGCCCCAGCCCACCTGTTTCCTTGTTGGCAGCCATAGGGCTGTATTCGTGGTGTCCGACCTGCTGCTGAGCACTGCTCGCCCGACCGCGTCTGCCCCTGGCTGGTGAGAGGGCTCCCTTACCTGCTCCTCCTGTGCTCTCTCACCGGCGGGGGGGCCTTGTGAAGCATGAAACCCCCAAAATGTGAAATGTAAAGCACTTGCTGTGATGTTTTCAGCCCCCGAGGCTGCGCCGCCTGGGTGGACCTGGGGACCCTACCAGGGTTCTGCTGCCCTCTCTGCAAGCCACTTCTGGAGCCAGAGGCAAGATCTTCAGGGAATCCTGAGCTGCTTCTGCCTCAGTCAGCGGGGGTAAACCCTCTCCAGCCCACCCTGCCAGGAGCTGAAGAGCCTCCACCACGGCAGGCAGCCCCCTCCACGGGCTAGACTCTGGGGTCCGCGCGTCTGCATTGGCGATGTTTGGGAAAGCAGTGTGTTCACTTCTGCACGTGGGGACCCCCAGAAGCACACAGGGAGGGGGGCATTGGCGGTCACCCTTTCCCAGTGATGCCTACACTGGAATACTTTGGGAGCCAGTGGCCAAGGCCACCCCTGCCACAACTGCCCTCATGGTGCAACATGTAAGCTGGTGCAACACAGAAGGACATAAGGACAGAGCTGTTGTACGCATCCCCCTTCCGTGCTCGAGGGAGAGGCTGCCCTCTTCCGCTCCCAGCTGTGCCACCGGCTACCTCGACTGCTGCTGCCGGTGTCCACGCACACGTATACAGCGGTGGCCACACCTGCCTTTGCTGTGAAGGATTTGAAAAGCCTGTCCTGGCGTTTGTTGACTTCCACCTGGGGGATGAAGCCTGGGAAAGGCAGGAGCCGGAGTCAGCCCCTGGCCTGGGAGGATTTTCCCAGCCACGTCATCACTTTTGATTCTTGTACTAAAGAGCCTGATGAAAATGATCTCGGGAAGCCTGCTGTCATGCCCCTGAGTTCTCTGGGACCCAGAGAGGTGGGCTAGGCAGTAGATTCCAGCTCCATTTTGTAGCTGGGAGAACAGACCAGCCAGGACCTTGTGAGGCTGGGTGAGAATGTGTGTGGATTTGTAGTTGGATGTGCTGCTGTCCATGGGTGGTGGTCCTGGGTGAAGTCAGGCCCCAGGATCCCGTGACCCTGGCCTGGGCTGATGGCCTCAAGTGCCGCAGCAGCTCTGGCCAAAACTGGGTGGGAGATGCCCAGGACCGGGCTNCCCCAGCCGAGCCTCATGACCCCGAGGCAGTGTGCGGACCCCACGACTGGTCTGTCCTCCACCCCAGCCTCCCTCCCGTCTGCACTGACACTGCCCAGACCTGGGGCATCTGCTGTCATTGTTCTGCCCTGGCATGGTGGTGGTGGCTGGGGGGAAGGTCTGTCCTCAAGGGTCCCAAGGGCTTGCCTTCTCAGAGGCTGGGGTGGGATTTCCTGCCTGGCCTTAGCGAGGGGTGGTGGCCGCAGGGAGGCCTGGCCCCTGCATCTGAGGCCTTTCCTGACCTCAGTTTATTGGCTGGGAGCCTCCACCTTCTGCCTCCATTGCCCTGGCCTTCCTGGAGACCACTCAGGCTGGTCCCCAAGGTTGGATGAGACACTTAACTGTTGTAGGTTGATTGTAGACTGATGAATCCCAGACGGTGGAGGCCCAGCTGGGGAACTTTTAAAGGCCGGGAAGTAGAAGAGTGCCCTCCCCCGGCCCCACCCATCTCCCTAGGAAGCTGAAGAGCCTTCTGGGGTGGGTGTTTTTCTCCAAGGGAAGGACTTTATTTCCTGGGGACTGGGAGGAATCTGGAGGGCTTGGGGTGGGAAGTTCCAGTGAGGACTGGAGACTCTGGCTGAGTGTCTGGGGTTCCGAAGAACGTTTGTGTCGTGGATTTTTGGCTCAAACACTCAACCTGTCTGTGTCTTAGAAGCTTGGCCTGGGCTGTGGCTGGAACGTCTGTAAAAGGAGGTAGGTCACCTGAGCTACCCAGTAGGATGGGCTGTGCTGGCCTTACCTGTGGCCAGGTGGACGGTTGGCTGGGTTGCACCTGTTGGTGGGCCCACCCTCTGCCCTGCAGCTTTGCCCAGGGCCTACCACCTAGTTGACCCTTCTCAAGGTCAGTCAGTGCCTCTGTCTTTGGACCTTGCTCCACCAGTGGCTCCACCAGGGCGCTTGATACTGTTGGGATGGAAAGATTTCCTCTTCTTGCCCTGTAGGTTCTTTGGCTGGTTTACAAATTACATTGACGTAAGACAAATGAACAGGAGAGAAAAAAGTTTAACAACGTTCCAGGTATACCTCTGGAATGCATGAGCGATCTAAGGAAACAATAACTTGCCTAAATGGTGGAAGCCCTCACCTTGAATGCTGTCTTGAACTAAAGGCAAAAGAGTCACGATATTGGGAGTCATGAGGAAAAACCCAGTAAGGAAGGGGTAAAATTGTTGCGCAGATTGAAATCTGTGCCTGCAGCCTTGATTGGTTTCTGGAGATATGGTCCTTACCCTCTTCCTAGTACGGCAATGAAGTTGCTTAGTTTCTTTTGTGATCCCCATGAACTGTAGCCTGCCAGGTTCCTCTGTCCATGGGATTTCCCAGGCTAGAATACTGGAGTGGGTTGCCATTCCCTTCTCCAGAGGATCTTCCCTGCAATTGCAGGTGGTTCCTTTACCACTGAGCCCACAAATGGAGATTTCCTTTATAGTTGCAAGTATCTATTACGAAAGGGTAACTCCTACTCAGTTTTCAGAGCTTCTCCTTTGTCTGCAATTTCTTAAAAATAAACTGCTCAAAATCATCCTTAGCCCAAAGAGGAATGTTTGGGAGTGACAAATACACTGGCCAGCCTGGGTCTCTAGGCGCTGCTCGCTGCCCTGGGGGTGAGGGCAGACAGGGTTCTTAGAGTCCCGGTGCTGTGCCAGACTTTCTACCTCAGGGTTTATCGTCAGGATCATCCCCAGTCTACCATAGTTGTCTGGGCCTTGCTGGACTGGGTGTTCCATTTAGGGTCTGTCAAGGTGGCATCCAGGACTGTTCTCTCCTGCTGGTGGACACCAGATCTGTGCTGATGTAGCCCAAGGATGCTGGGAATATTTGGCTGTAGAAGCTTCCTGGAAGTCGGCAAACTGTGGTCTATTTCCACACCTGTCAGCCAGGTGTCCTTAGATCCCAGCTCTGGCTAAGAGCCGTGTAATGGTTCTGGGGCTCCATGTGGTGCCTGGCTACTGAGGGCATGGACATTTCCTAGCCACCTGCTGCAGGGCCAGCAGCAGTGCTGGGACACGACCCGGACACTTCTGTGGTGGGAGTGACTGTGGCCGATGGTGAACTGGTCAGGAGACAGCCTGCTGTAAGGCTGTGGTCTGTGAGGGCTGGCCCCTGGAGTCGGAGTGTCCAGCCGGGGCCGAGGCTGCCATGGCTGAGCGGTGGGGACAGGACGTGAGGATTAAGAACAGCTCAGTCCATTCCGTGCTTCCAGTGCAGGGGGCGTGGGTTCGAACCCTGGTTGGGGAGGTAAGATCCCACATGCCATGTGGCATGGCCAAAAAGAAGAAGGAAAAAAGAATGCGTCAGTCTAGTCCCCAGCTATAGGGGGGACTGCTTTTTTGGGGTGTGACTGCTGGGCTTGGGTGGCTCCCATAGGAGGGAGCCTAGAGGAAGACCTCAGTGGGTAAGTTGATTTGAAGGTGGAAGATGGGGTGATCTTTAAGATCCTTTGTAGTCTGGATACTGCTTTGTGGAGCCTGGGCTTGATCCCCTGGCTTGAGGCTGAGGAGTGGCCGAGTCAGACCCACATGTAGAAAGTTCACCATCCCATCTGGAGGGCAAGTGGACTGATGGGAGAGGGAGTGGGCCCAGGTGGGTGCCTCTGCTGTGGCCTACGGGAGAGGGCGAGGCTGGTTGGGGCAGTGGCCAGAGGATGCTGCGGAGATGGCCCGACTGGCTCGGGCCTGCTGGCCTTGCCGGGGAAGGGGTGCTGTGGGCTGGGACAGGGCTGAAGGCTGGCCCCGTGGCCGCGAGTGAACAGTGTTTTCATGTGTTCCAGCCCAGAGTCAGCTGTGTAGGACTCCTCCTGGGCGCAAGGTCAACGCTGATTTGGTCTGTCCTGATTTCTGCTGTGGCCACTGTTACGACCAGTACTGTTGCTCGGACGTGTCGAAGCAGATTGTATGGATGGGTTGCCACGCTCTGGAGGCCAGGTGAGTGCACCTGAGGTCACGAGGTGGGTGGCCTGCGCCTGTCCATCCAGCCTGTCTGTCCTCTCCAGATGATGCTGGAGCACTTGCTGGACTGCACTGGCCCGGACCTTCTGTTCCTGTGATCCCTTGCACTTCTCCCCCAGCTTCGAGTGCTGAGCAGGTTTCTCAGGGGTTGGTGGCCTCAGCCAGCCCTGTGGCTTACCCCTGGGTGTGTACCAGCGTGTCCTCAGGGTGGGCCCCTTGCGCGAGTGTCTCCCGCAGTGTGCGTGCCCCTGGTGGGGGTTGTGTGTGATTTGTGCAGGTCTCTGTGTATCCCGCTGTGGGCCATACCTGTGTTTTCTTGCCATGGCCCATGGATTTACATCGCATCTGGGGTTTAAACTGCTTTGTAGGCAGGAACCAAGGGGCTCCCATCTGTGTCTTCCTTTGCCATTCTATGTGTTTCTTGTGTTTGGCCCCAGAGAGTTGAGGTGGTCACACTCCTCATGGCAAGTGATCATCGNTACCTGTGTTTTCTTGCCATGGCCCATGGATTTACATCGCATCTGGGGTTTAAACTGCTTTGTAGGCAGGAACCAAGGGGCTCCCATCTGTGTCTTCCTTTGCCATTCTATGTGTTTCTTGTGTTTGGCCCCAGAGAGTTGAGGTGGTCACACTCCTCATGGCAAGTGATCATCGTTGGTTTGGGCAAGTCCACACCCCCACCGTCTTACACATCTTATTTAATCATCCATGACCATTGCATTCCCTTCGTATTCCATAGGCAACCGGTCATTCTGTTGTGTTCTTTCATTTGTGGATGTTGCAGAATTTATAGTCTGTGGGCAAAATGAACCCCCTTACTTTTTATTTTAAATTTTCATTTATTTATTTTTGGCTGTGCTGGGTTTTCATTGCAGTGCACGGGGCCTTTTTTTTAGCTGTGGTTAGTGGGGGCTACTCTCCAGTTGCCGTGTGAGGGCTTCCCAGTCTCCTGGCTTCTCTTGTTGCAGAGCATGGGCTGTAGGGCATCCAGGATTCAGTAGTTGGGATTCCTGGGCTCTAGAGCCAAGACCCGATAGTTGTGGTACACGGGCTTAGCTGCTCAGAGGCATGGGGGATCTTCCCAGACCAGGGATTGAACCTCTGTCCCCTGCATTGGCAGGTAAATTCTTATCCCCTGCACTACCAGGGAAGAGAAGTGCAAAATCTATTCTGATAGCTTTAAAAAACAGGAAGAGTTATTCCATTAAAGTTTACGGTAATTATTGGATTTCTGGGATTATATTCAATATTTGCTATCTTANGACCAGGGATTGAACCTCTGTCCCCTGCATTGGCAGGTAAATTCTTATCCCCTGCACTACCAGGGAAGAGAAGTGCAAAATCTATTCTGATAGCTTTAAAAAACAGGAAGAGTTATTCCATTAAAGTTTACGGTAATTATTGGATTTCTGGGATTATATTCAATATTTGCTATCTTATTTTGTGCTTTATATTTCTCTCCTCTGTTCTAAATTTCTTTCTCACTTATTGTATTGCCTTTTTTTTTTCCTTCCATTTTTTTCTTCTACTGTTTACTTCTTTTTCAATTTGTATGCTTTCATTGTTTTTTTCTTGCCTTATCACACTAGTCAGAATCTCCAGTACAATGATGAAAAAAGTGAGAACAACAACAAAAAAGTATTAAGAGGCATCGTTGTCTTGTTCTCAGTTTCAGGGAGAAAGCATTCACTATTAGGTATGTAAGCTGTGGTCTCTCCATACCTGCCCTTTATCAGGTGGAGGAAGTTCCTTTCTGTTCCTAGTTTCCTTGGAGTTGTAATCCTGCAGTAAGTCTGACTTTTGTTAAGTATTTTCCTGCATCTTTAGAGATAATTAGATGATTTTTCTACTTTTATTCTGTTAATATGGTAAATTACATTCATCTCATTCTTAAGAAATATTTTCTCTGAGCTGGATTTAAGTTGATGGTTATTTTCTCTGGCTTCCATTATCTCTGTAGAGATACCAGTTCAATAGTCAGTTGTCCAGCATTTAAAAAAAAATCTTTTTCTTCCCCTTTGACAGATTTGTAAGATTTTTTTTTCTTTCTTGTTTTTGGTATTCTTCAGTTACACCATGATATATTGACGTATAGGTTTATTTTTATAAGATTTGTTTTTGATTGAGACCATTTAAAAAAAATCTTTATTGAATTTGTTACAATATTATTGCTTTTATTTTATGCTTTGGTTTGGATCTAACCTGCTCCCTCTGTACTGGAAGGCGAAGTCTTAACCACTGGACTGCTAGGGAAGTCCCTAGATTCCTTTTTATTTATGCTATTGTGGATTTGGTGAGCTTCTTAAATCTGTGGTTTAGTGTCTTTCATTAGTTCTAGAAAATTCTCTGCTGCTCTTCAATATTAGCCTTCCTTCTTTCCTTCTGGAACTCCGTTTAGACCTGCTGCATCTTCTGCTCCAGCGTCCACATCTCCTAGTCTGTCTCCTCCATAGTTTTGTCTCTGTGTTGCATTCCAGGTTATGTCTTCTAACCTTTTAGTTAATTTAATTCTTCATATATGTTTAATCTGCTATTAAACTCATTCCTTGAGGTTTTTTTTTATTCTGTTGTAACATAAAATTCACATGCAGAAAAACACATTAAAAGAAAGGTACAGCTCAGTGATTTATCATAAAGCAAATATCTACATAACCACTGTTCAGATCAAGACAGCAGAAGTCCCCTTGAGCTCCCTCTCAATCACTATCCTCTCATCCCTCTAAGACAGTGTTGATTCTAACTGTTATATAGCCTTGCTTTTCTTTAGAGTTATAATACCCAAATATGCATCTCTAAGTTCTACACCTTAGTTAGTTTTTTTTTTTTTTTTAATGTTTATTTTTATTTTATTTATTTGTCTGCACCAGGTCTTGGTTGGCTGGGTCTTGGTTGCACCATGAGGGATCTTTTTGTGCGGCATGCAAACTCTTAGTTGTGGTATGTGGGATCTGGTTCCCTGACCAGGGATCAAACCCAGGCTTCCTGCGTCAGGAGCGTGGAGTCTTAGCTACTGGACCACCAGCGAAGTCCCTATAGTATAGTTTTTATTGGGGTTGGAGGCAGTGTAAATCATACATTCATAAAAGTACACAAATATAAAGCATACAGCTCAGTGAATTATTGAAATTTAAACACATTCAACTTCACGAAACCACCACCTGTCTGGGGCAAGAATTAACACATCATGGAATCTTGGAAACCCTCTTGGGTTACTTCCCAATCAGTATGCCCTCTGTTATCCCCAACTGTAACATTTAACTGCCCTGTTACTCAACACACACGACATACACATGACATCATGCATCTGTTTCTTATCTGGTTTCTTTCACCATGTGAGTTTCATCCATACTGTGTTGTTTGTTCATTTCCACTGGTGTATGTTAGGTTTTAATACCACAGTTGATCCACTGTAATGGTGGTGGGCATCTGGATCGTTTCTTCTTTGAGGAGGGGTATTGCAAGTAATGCAGCTCTGCACATCTTTGTACATATCTTTTGGTGCACATATATGTGCATTTCTGTTACTTTGTAAATAATTTTTATTTATTCATTTATTTTGTTGGCTGTGCTGGGTCTTCCTTGCTATGTGGACTTCTTCTCCAGTTGCAGTGGCGAGTGGGGGCTATTGTCCAGTTGTAGTGCGAGGGCTTCTCGTTGTGGTGGCTTCTCATTGCAGAGCACAGGCTCTAGGCATGTGGGCTGCAGTAGTTGCTGCCCATGGGCTTCGTAATTGCGGCTCCTGGGCTCTAGAGCACAGCCTGAGTAGTTGGGGCACACCAGCTTAGTTGCTCCTTGGCATGTGGGCTCTTCCTAGACCAGGGATCAAACCTGTGTCTGCTTCAATTTGGCAGGTAAATTCTTTACCACTGAGCCACCACAGAAGCCCCTGTATGCTTTAAGTATGCATAGTAGTAGTTCTATAAGTCAGTATAGATCGTTTCATTTGTTAATACATTATTGACTAGAGACATATCAATACTTTTTTAGAAAATGATACAATCACTATGTGAAGTTGTTGGAGCTTAAAATTGACCAAGGGTTTATTCTATGACTTAGGACTGTTGTTACCATTCACATTTTGGTTTTTCTTCCAACCTGTGTATATTATAAACACAAAGTTATTACTGTGAAATTTTCAGTGAAGAAGAATTTTTCGGTGAATTTTATAAAGATACTTTGTCTGATTTTGTCCAAGCAACATATACACTATAGTGTCTCAGAAAATGATAGTTCTCTCACTCTACAATGACAGGTTTGCTACAGACTGAGTATCCACATGTGTAGGTATATCTGGGCTCTCTGTTACATTGTGTTGACTATCCTTGGGCTAAAGCAGACTTATAATTACTGTGTCTTTATATTATGCTTTGATGTTCTTCAATATTGTCTTAGTTATTTTTAGTCTTTTGTATTTCCATGTACATTTTAGAATCAGCTTCTCAAGAAAACCAGCTTAGATTGCATTGATTTACACTGTTTTTGGAGAATTGACTTTTTACTTGATTGAGTTTTCCAGTCCATCAGCATAGCATATCTGTCCATGTATTTAGGTTTTCTTACGTTTATTCATTTTTTTTCTTTTTCTGTTTGGCAGCTCAGTATGGCTTGTGGAATCATAGTTCCCAACCAGGGACTGAACCCAAGTCCTTGGCAGTGAAAGCACGGAGTCCTAACCCCGGGAATTCCTGGTTTCTGCTGTTTTGATAGTGATGCTAAGAACCCTCTTTTATAACTCTCTGGTGCCTTTTAAAAGGAGTATCTTTCTTGTGGAAAAATGTCTAGGAGTAGAAATCCTGAGGCACTGGCGCATCTGTTCAGTTTTGACAGATACATCCAGCACTTGTTACCATTTACACTCCTACCAGCCAGATGAGAGTAGTCAGATTTGATCCATACCCTTTCCAAACTGGGTATTGTAAATGTTTCTCTAAAAATTGATGTATAAGTACATAAATGCTTCATTTGAATCAAGTTTTAATAAGTGTATACTTCTCATATTTAACACTTTAGTTAAGATACTGTTTAGTTGCTAAGTCATGTCTGTCTCTTTGTGACCCCATGGACAGTAGCCCGTCAGGCTCCTCTGTCCGTAGGATTCTCCAGGCAAGAATACTGGAATAGGTTTCCATTTCCTTCTCCAGGAGATCTTGCCAACCCAGGGATCGAACCTGCATCTCCTGCATTGGCAGGCAGATTCTTTACCACTGAGCCACCAGGGCACCAGGCAGTAAGATACAGATTATTGCTGATTCCTAGAAAGATTCAATTTCTGTAGTTTTGCTGGCTGGGTAGTAATATCGGATTGTGTTGTTTTCTTTTAAGATTTTGGGGACTTCCCTGGTGGTCCAGTGGTTAAGAATCTGCCTTCCAGTACAAGGGGTGCGGCCTTGATCCCTGGTTGGGGAACTAAGATCTCCCACGTTGCGGGGCGACTAAGCCTGTGGGCTTCAACTAGGACCTGACATGGTCATATAAATGAAAACTTTTCAAAAAAGATTTCAGTCTTTTGAAATTTATTGAGACTCATTTTATGGCGTAGCATATCCTGTACCTTGGTGAGTGTTTCAGATATATTCTGCAGTTGTTAAGTGTACTCTTTATAAGTGTCAGTTAGGTCCAGTTGTTGATAACAGTGTTGAGATCTTTTTTATCCTTATTGGTTTTTGTTATTCTTGTTTTGTTGATTACCAAGAGACTACAGATATGTTTATTCTTTTAGTTCTATCACTGTTTGCTTCATCTAGGATTGTTTCCATAATAAAATAAGTTGTTCATTTTATTATGTCTGATACTCCCTTTATCTCTTGTAATACTATAAACCCCAAAGACAGTATTTTATTCCCTTTCTTTCTTTTTTAAATTTTATTTAGATTATAGTTGATTTACAGTGTGGTGTTAGTTGCAGATATTCAGCAAAGTGATTCAGTTACACATATATACATTCTTTTCCAGATTCTTTACCCATATAAGGTATTACAGAATATTGAGTAGAGTTGCGTGTGCTGAACAGTAGGTCCTTGTTGGTTATCTATTTTATTTGTAGTAATGCGTCTATGTTAATTTCAAGCTCCCGATTTGTTCTTCCCACCTTGATTTCCCCTTTGGTAACCAAAAGTTTGTTTTTGAAATCTATGAGTCTGCTTTGTATATAAGTTCATTCAGGTTGTTTCCATGTCTTGATATTATAAATAGTGCTGCAGGGAGCATCGGGATCCATGTATTTTTTTGAATTATGTTTTTTTTCCATATATATACCCAGGAGTGGGATTGCGGGATCATATAGTAGTTATGTTTTTAGTTTTTTAAGGAACCTCCATACTGTTCTCCATAGCGATTGTCCCAATTTACATTCCCATCAACAGTGTAGGAGGGCTCCCTTTTCGCCACACCCTCTCCAACATTTATTGTTGGTAGACTATTTTTTTGGCCATGTGAGGGCATGTGAGATCTTACTTTCCTGACCAGAGATTGAACCTGTGCCGCTGCAGGGGAAATGCAGGGCCCTCACTCCTGGACCATCAAGAAAGTCCTCCAAACTATTAATTCCATCTTGTTTTTGGCCATATTACACAGCACGTGGCACTTCCCTACCCAGGGGTAGAACCCATGCCCTCTGCCGTGGAAGCCTGCAGTCAGTCCTGGACTGCCAGGGAGGTCACTAGCCCTTTCGATGATGCCCATTCTGACTGGTGTGAGGCCATCCCTCGTTGCAGTTTTGATTTGCATTTCTCTGTGGCGTCGAACATCTTTTCGTGTGCTTTTTGGCTTCTGTATGTCTTCTTTAGAGAAATGTAGAATTTTTTTCATGGTTATCTGAAAAAATTTTATACAGTTTTTAAAGGTTACTTTCCATTATAGTTATTACAAAATATTGTCTATATTCCCCATGTTGTACAATACAAACTTGAGCCTATCTTACATCCAGTAGTTTGTACTCCCACGCTTCCACCCCTGTGGTGCCCCTCTCCCGTCTCCCCACTGGTAACTACCGCTTTGTTCTTTGTATCTGTGAGTCTGTTTTCTTTTGCTGTATTCACTAGTTTGTTGTATTTTTAGATTCCGCATATAAGTGATATCTTACAGTATTTGACTTTCTTTGACTTATTTCACTGAACATAATGCTGTCCAAGTCCATCCATGGTACTGTAAGTGGCAAAATTTCATTCTTTTATGGCTAAGATGGCACCCCACTCCAGCACTCTTGCCTGGAAAATCCCATGGACAGAGGAGCCTGGTAGGCTGCAGTCCATGGGGTTGCTAAGAGTCGGGCATGACTGAGCGACTTCACTTTCACTTTTCACTTTCATTCACTGGAGAAGGAAATGGCAACCCACTCCAGTGTTCTTGCCTGGAGAATCCCAGGGACGGGGGAGCCTGGTGGGCTGATGTCTCTGGGGTCGCACAGAGTCGGACACGACTGAAGTGACTTAGTAGCAGCAGCGGCGGCAGCAGCACTCCATTGTGTACATGTATGTGTGCGCACACACACGTATACACACACTACCTCTTGATCCATTCCTCTGTGGATGGACACTGGTTGCTTCTTTACCTTAGCAATTGTAAATAATGCTGCTATGAACATTGGGGTGTGTGTATCTTTTTAAAGTAGTGTTTTTTTTTTTTTTTAATGTATATGCAGGAGTGAAATTGCTGGGTCATATGTTAGTTCGCTTTTCGGGGTTTTTGTTTGTTTGTTTTGGCTATGCCGTGTAGCATGCAAGATCTTAGTTCCCCAACCGGGGGTAGAACCCCAGCCCTTGGCAGTGAGAGCCCTGAGTCGTAGCCTCTAGACTGCCAGGGAATTCCCTATTTTTAATTTTGTGAGAAGCCTCCATACTGTTTACCACAGTGGCTACACCAATTCACATTCCCAGCAATAGGGCCAAAGAGTTCCCTTTTCTCCATATCCTTGCCAACATTTTTTATTTGCGCTCTTTTTGATGATAGCTGTCTGGATTGGTATGAGGCGATATGTCATTATGGTTTTGATTTGCATTTCCCAAAGACAGTATTTTAATTGTCTTTTTTGCCTTTATCAGCATCTTTATTTTCTCTTCCTTCATGTTTAAGTTTTCTCTGAGACATATTCCTTCTACCTTTCATACAGGTAGACTGGTATCAAATTTTCTTGGCTTCTGTTTGTTTGAAAATGTCTTTGTTTTACATTCCTTCTTAAAGGATATTTTTCCTGGTAGGGACTAATAGGTTGGAAGGTATAAACTTTCAGCAAAGTTCAGCATTTTGAAGCTTTCGTTCCATGCATGGTCTTCTAATGTCTGTTGTTCCTGTTGAGAAATCAGATAATGATTTTATTATTGCTCTTTTGCCAGTAGCATGTCTTTTCTCTAATTTTTAAGTTTTTTCTCTTCATGTTTGGTTTTTACGTTTTTCTGTAATGTACCTAGGTGTGTTTTTCTTTGAATTTTTGCTGCTTGGGGCTTAAGATATTTCTGAAATCTGGCTTGGTTTTTGGTTTGTTTTCCGCCAGTTTTGGGAAATTTGCAGCCATTATCTTTTTTTGTTTTATCATTTTTGCTAGGAGAAAAATAATTTTAATAGCATGCACACCTCTTTTTAAAGATTGCTTCTACTCCATTCTCACCTTTCTTCCTCTGGGACTTTAATTACACATATGTAAGACCTTTTCTTTGAGAGTCCCTTGGACTGCAAAGAGATCCAACCAGACCATTCTAAAGATCAGTCCTGGGTGTTCTTTGGAAGGAATGATGCTAAAGCTGAAACTCCAGTGCTTTGGCCACTTCATGCGAAGAGTTGACTCATTGGAAAAGACTCTGATGCTGGGAGGGAATGGGGGCAGGAGGCGAAGGGGATGACAGAGGATGAGATGGCTGGATGGCATCACCGACTCGATGGATGTGTCTGAGTGAACTCCGGGAGTTGGCGATGGACAGGGAGGCCTGGCGTGCTACGATTCATGGGGTCACAAAGAGTTGGACACGACTGAGCAACTGAACTGAACTGAAGACCTTTTCTATAACTGTTTTCCATATTTCACCTACTGTCTTCTGTATGTACATTTACCATCTTTTTGTGTCTCTAGGCTTTATGTATATATATTTGTTTGGGTTTGTCTTCTAGTTGATTGATTATATTTTGAGCTGTCTAATAAATTATTGATTTTTGCATGATTTTTTAGTTCCCGAATTTTTATTTGTTTCATGTTTGTTTGCAGTTCTCCTAAACTGCTGGATCTTTTTTCCTTTGAGCTCCTTGAACAAAGGTCACAGTCTGAGAACGTCAGTGTTTGGAGCCCCTGTGGGTATCTCTACTGTCAGTTGTTTCTGTTGTTTCCTATTGTCTAATGTTCTTGTGTTCCTGGAAATCATCATCAGTTGTATGCCAAACCTTGTATTTGCAGAATGAATTATAGCCATTTGGAGCTCAGGACTTCCTCCAGGAAGGACTGATAACTGCTTTTGCCAGGGACGCGAGCACTCTAAGGTCATGTTGGCCTGACTGCAGAGACTGAGACGAGTAGAAGCTGAGCTCCTTGCTGAGTTTCTCCTTGCTGTTCAGGACCTCAGTGGTTAAGGATCTTCCTGCCACTGATTCATGTCAATGTATGGCAAAAACCACCACAATATTATAAAGTGATTAGCCTCCAATTAAAATAAACAAACTAAAAAAAAGAAAAAGAAAAAACCCCAAAGAAAGGCAGAATAGAATGAGTAAACATGTGAAACTTTGGGCTAGATACAGAATTTATATGGAAGAGAGAAAAATCTTGATTTATGATCTAAAATATAAAATGATCTTAAAGGCATTTTAAATAAAATGTGAATTAATAATTAAACGAATTTAAACTGTAAGTATGTTAGACCTCAATAAAATAGTTTTGTTTTAAAAACAAAAAAGAAAAAGGGAAATCTACCCGCCCCTGCAGGAGATGAGCTTGCAATCGCAGGAAGCTCCCCAAGAGTAGGAAATGGCAACCCACACCAGTCTTCTTGCCTAGAGAATTGCCCTTCTGAAATAGGCTGGTGCCCCTAGGAGAAAGGGGGCTTCAGATGCCAGGCCCACCTCCATGGAAGTCTCTTCCCACTCTGCCCCTGCCCCCCTTATCCCAGCTTGGTATGCTTTACTCTGTTATTGCTGGCTAAAGCCTGCACACCAATTTTTTTTGAAAATATTTTTTCCTTAGCTATACTTGTCCTTCAGATTTAGGATATAGTTATTCCTAATTCTCTTGAATTTTTCTGTTTGTTTCTCATTTTTTTTTTTGAGAATTTTCAAATACATACAAAAGCAGAGAGAATAATAACCCCATATACCCATTGCTTGCCCCCCTGGTTAGCAATACTCTGCTGCTAATGTTCACCTACCTCCCACTACTTTTGTTTCCTGGGTCTTTTAAAACCAATCCCAGCCATGAAAATGTCTCCTTAAATGTTAGGTTTTTTTTATTGTACAAGTGAGTCCTTTATTATTATTATTATTTTTAATAATTATTTATTTGACAGCATTGGGTTTAGTTCCATCATGCATGACCTTTTGTTGTGGTGTGTGGGCTCTGTAGTTGCTGTGTGTACTCAGGCTTAGTTGCCCACCACGGCATATGGGATCCTAGTTCCCCGCCCAGGGATCAAACCCATGTCCTATGCATTGCCAGGCAGATTCTTAACCACTGAACCACCAGGGAAGTCCCAAGTGAGTCCTTTAAAAAGAAATATGATCGTATATCTGGAATACACTTGGCACAATTACCGCAGTTTATTTAATAGCTTTTAATACTAGTCTTCAGTTGCCTTCACTTGTTTCCCAAATGCTTTTTTTTTGCAGATGGTTTGTTCAGTTCAAAGTTACTATTATTTTTGGGGGGATGGGATGCTGCGACACATAGCTTGCAGGATCTTAGTTCTTCTACTAAGGATTGAACCTCGGGCCACAGCAGTGGGAATGCCAAGTCCTGACCCCTGGACCTCCAGGGAACTTCCAGTTGCTACGTTTTTTAAAAGCTCTGTTGTACTTATAGTTATTTGCCTCTTTTCACTCTGTATTTTTGTCTTGCATCTTCTCTCCTTTCCTCCACTAGTCTGGCCAGAGGTCCGCCAGCTTTGGTTCTGTTCATCTGCTCTGTTATTTTCTCTTTGATTTTTGCGCTTATCTTTATTAATTCCTTCCTTATTTGGGGAGTTTGTTCTATTACATTTTTCCTATCTTCTTTAGTTTCCTACCATATCACTATCAAAGCTATACGTTGCCTTCCAAGGATTCTGTAGCGGTGTCTCACCAGTTTTGACCAGTGCTGTGTTTACTTTCATTTGCTTTTACCGATTTCGCGATCTCCTCTCTGCTTTCTTATTTGGGCTACAGCTCTTCTGTTGTAATGTTGGTGTCTCAAGCTCTGAGAGTTTCTGGTTTTAGCGTTTTGCTTTTACCTTTGTGACGTGGGCCTTTGTTACTGGTCTGTCACTTCATCCCGTTGTAGTTGGAGAAGATACTTTGTACGATAGCTGTCTCTTCAGATCTCTTGAGACTGGCTTTGTGGCCTCATATGCGTTAGTGTTTAGTTACTCAGTCGTGTCCGACTCTCTGTGACCCCATGGACTGTAGCCCAGCAGGCTCCTCTGTCCGTGGGGATTCTCCAGGCAAGAATACTGGAGTGGGTTGCCATTTCCTTCTCCAGGGGATACCTTCCCAACCCAGGGATTGAACCCAGGTCTCCTGGATTGCAGGGTGGGTTCTTTACTGTCTGAGCCACCTGGGTGGACTCTCCGAGAGAATGTCCCATGTGTGCTTTAGAAGGATGTGTGGCCTTGTGGCCTGAAATCCTGGTATGTGTGATATCTGTCCTCTGGAAGCCGCCAGGGCCCCACCTTGCTGGCCCATTGTGGGGTTGGCTTTCGTGCATGTTCTGTGCGTGTGCTAAGGCTGTGTTTGTTCCTGGTGTGCTGGGTGGGGTACAGGTGGTTAATTGTGAGATTTCTTCTTTGCAGTGTCCTCACTGAAGAGTTCACCTCCAGCCTCGACAACGACCCCATGGCCAAGTACGTAACCTGCAGGCTCAGTACATCGTCCTGGCAGAGGTGACGGGGGGCTCAAGAGGGCTGAGGGGACTGTGGTGGCACAGAGTCCTTGGGGTGTAGCCCTGGAGAAGCTGTCGCCACGTCTGAGCTCCAGGAGCTTTGATTCTTCTTTTGGGAAGTTGTCTTCATCATTGTGCTGGGGATTGGGGTGACTGGTTGACGACCGAAACGCTGAGGGTGGAGGTTCACATTGACCTTGGTGATGATGTGGGGTGTAGGTGTAAGTGATGGGAAGGGGGTGCCCATGACGGGGGCGATAGTGGCAGAAGGTGATATGATCAGGTGGTGGCGGCAGGGAAGAGGTGTTGGCTACAAGGCAGAGCGTGTGGCGATGGCACAGTGGTGATGGGGATAGAGTGATGATGAACGATGGTGGCCATGTGGTGCTGGGGCAGGCACGCATGTTCGTGTTGATGGTGGAGAGGTTGATGGTAATGGGCGCTGTGGTGGCCTGTAGTGGGGTGACAGGCAGATGTATGATCGTAGGCCGTGATGTGGCGATGGGGGACAGTGGCAGGGAGGTGCTGGCGTAATGGTGGCGGTGGTGGTGAGGGGGCATTGTGATGGGGGGATACAGGTGTGGTAAAGGTGCTGCGATGACGGATAGTGCACCATGTCATCTCACGGTCTGACATCCAACCAGTGTGGGCCTCTTCCTGGGGGGGCACCAGGGAGGGCTCGGGGCAGTGCTGGGGTCTGAATGGCGTTTCCCGATGAAGACCACCACTTCCTGGAGGACTACAGGAACGGGTGGGGCGGGTGTGGCAGGCGATGTGGGAGGCAGCGGTGGTTTCCTGGTCTGGCCAGAGGGAGGCTGGGCTAGCGGGAAGTGGCTGGGGGAGGGGCCAGGGTGGGGTGCCCTGCTCTCTGCCCTGCTCGAGGATCCAGGACAGAGAATGAGGATCCAGGACAGAGAACGAATGGGCTTGGGTTTGGGTGGGAACGAGTGTGTTGAGAGTCAGTGACATTTGAAGAATGGCTGCAGGAGGCGCTGAGAGAGGGTTCAGAGCAGGGCAGGAAAGAGTAAGGTGGCCTGGGTGGTGAGTGGGCATTGGGCACTGCATGAGAAACATGGATTCCACAGCGCAGAGCAAGGTCCCCCGGGAGCAGAGGAGATGTGGGTTCCTGCGGGAACCTTGAGGGCACCCTCCCTGCCGTCCTCGAGGTGCCCGAGCCCTGCACCCTCCCCACTGGGCCATCTTGCCTGTCCGCTGGGCGGATCCTTCTCCCCTCTCTGGGCCTTCTCCCCATCCTGCCCTGCCTCTCCTCTGCTTCTGAGCGGAACCCCAGCATGGCGTCCAGCACCTGCCTTACAGGGCTGAGGCTCCAGGAGCAGGTACTGGGAGGGGCTGTGTCTCCTTTGGGTGCCCCCTTGACCACCCATCAAGGGCCACCCAAGGGGCCACCCTCTTGGGTGAGCATTTGTGTGCTGCCTCCTTGGCCGGGGGCACCGTTGATTGTCCACTGGCACGACGGTTCCTTGGGAGGCTCCAGCCCTGGTTGGAAGCTTCTGCAAATGTTCCACAGCAGAAGGACCCGATGTGCTGAGGGGTTCGGGGCCAGCTCCACCCTTTCCCCACCTCTGCCGCCTCCTTCTTCATTCTTGGACTGCCACTACCCTGGCTCTTCCTCTGGGCAACTCCCTGGGTTCCCCAAGAACAAGGCAGCAGGTCGGAGCACAGCAGTGCAATTGGGACCCATCTGCCTTCAGAAGCCAAGCTCTCTCTGTGCTCCCCACAGAGTGGACATGTTATCGGTGGGTCTTCCTGCCACTTTGGTAGGTGACTCCTGTCCTGCCCTGCTGATGCTCAGAGGCTGGTCCATGTGGTCCCCTCGACCCCTGAGCTTTCTTGGTTCCCCATCATGGTCCTTTTGGGTCCTGATGTCATTGTCCCTTCCCAGCTCCTTTCACTCACAGGATCATCCAGCAGGAATGGTGTGTTCTGAAGCACCCGAGCGGTGGAGACTCTGGCTGAGGGCCCCAGGCTGGTCACTGCTGACCCTTCATGCTGTCTCTGCCGTGACAATACACCAGGAAGGCAGGGAGGTCTGGTAGCTGAGGCATGGGCATGGCCAGCCTGTGTTAGTTCTTGGCCCTCACAGCAGCCTTCCCGCAGTTCTTATACCCACTGGGTCACGGCCACGTGCTGCCTGGCCAGTGTGGTGGTGGGAATGCTGGTGTCCAGCTCGAGATGGCCCTTTCACTTCTGGGACAGTGGGGGTCTTTGGGCTCCTAGGGACCTTCCCATTCAGCCCTGCTGCAAGCTCCTTGCCGGGGCTCTTGCTCCCTTGGCCTTCTGTCCCTTCCTTCTTAGGCCGACTCTCGCCTTCTGAACTTGACCTTTGGGCTCCTTGACCTCTGGGGGGTAGTTAGCCTCAGCTTTCGGAGGTGTGATTCTGTTCGTATGGTGGCTTTGTTGGGGCCATGGATCCCTGCCCCACTCTGCAGTCACTCGTCATATATTGCTGTTCTTCAGGGCATCAGGCCTTGCTATCCCACTTGGTGTTGCCCACGGGATCCCAGAGTGACTTGATTGACTTGTCAGATACTTTCTGAGCACCCGCTGTCTTGGCCAGGCATTCGAGACACAGTGATGGTCCAGGGCTGGTTGCAGTCTGTGCCTCCGTGGGTCCACAGGCTGGAGGCAAGATGCATGGTAATCCAGTGCTCACACAGTCCAAAGGAGTGTGTGTTGATAAACTGAAGTAGCCAGGCAATTGATTCCGTAAGAGCATTTATCAAGGAGTCTGACCTTTTCTGCATGGTCAGGGGCGGTGTCTTAGAGACAGTGATGTTTTGATCTGAGATGTGAAAAGTGATCGAGAATGAACTGTATAGGGATGGGAGGAAAAGAGCTGACGGGGTAGTTTTGTAGGAAGAACTGCCTGTATGAAGCCCCTGAGGGAAGACAGAGCACACAGTGCTTCCAGAAGCTAACAGGAGGACTTCCCGGCGGCCTAGTGGTAAAGACTGCGTCCCCTGCAGGGGGCACAGGTTCAATCCCTCGTTGGGGAAGTAAGATCCCACACGTTTGGCACAGCCAAACAGAAAAAGCTGAAAGGAGGGTAATGTGGCTGGGTCATACAGGAGGGAGGGTGGGAGTCCCCCCAGCCACACAGGGAGTTTTATTTTATTTAGACTTAAAAAAAATCTTATTTATTTATGGCTGTGCCTGGTCTTCGCTGACGCTCGGGCTTTTCTCTAGCTGTGGGAAGCAGGGGCTGCTCTCTGGTTGCGGTGCGCGGGACTCTCATTGCAGTGACTTCTCCTGTAGTGGAGCACGGGCTCCGGGGCGCGTGGGCTTCAGTAGTGGCCCCGGGCTCCAGAGCACAGGCTCAGTAGTTGTGGTGCACGGGCTTAGTTGCTCCGTGGCATGTGGGATCTTCCTGGATCAGGGATCCAACCTGTGTCTCCTGCATCAGCAGGCAGGTTCTTTACCACTGAGCCACCAGGAAGGCCCTTTATTTAGCCTTTTAAGTAAAGATGGACATCTGCTTCATTGTGTTACTCTCTGATGAGACAAATGCTAGATTTTTTCCCTCTCTTATCACAGTATTGGTTATTAGTGTTAGTCACTCAGTCGTTTCTGACTCTTTGTGACCCCGTGGGCTGTAGCCCACCAGGCTTCTCTGTCCATGGGCTTCTCCAGGCAAGAATACTGGAGTGGGCTGCCATATATACCCTCCTCCAGGGGATCTTCCTGACGCAGGGATCGAACCCGGTCTCCGGCATGGCAGGCAGATTCTTTACCGTCTGATTCACCANTTGGACTGCAAGGAGATCAAACCAGTCCATCCTAAAGGAAATCAGTCCTGAATATTCACTGGAAGGACTAATGCCAAAGCTGAAACTTCAATACTTTGGCCACCTGATTCGAAGCACTGACTCCTTAAAAAAGACCCTGATGATGGGAAAGATTGGAGGCAGAAGGAGAAGGGGATGACAGGATGAGATGGTTAGATGGCATCACTGACTCAATGGACATGAGTTTGAGCGATGTCCCGGAATTGGTGATGGACAGGAAAGCCTGGCGTGCTGCAGTCCATGGGGCCACAAGAATTGGACACGACTGAGCGACTGAACTGAACTGTCTGCACTGATGGGATCCAAGAGGGAATGGTATCCTGGGCCTTCCCAGGAGACGCTCAGGACCAAGACCTGTGTCTCACCAATGACGCCCTGCCTCCAGGCCCACCTCCAGGTACCAAGCCACCCTGCCAAGTCCCTGGGTACACGTGTATTGTATCTATATAGTAGGGGGCTCCCCAAAATGAGTCTTCCTTGTGAGTTTCTAAACACGTCACCGATGTGAATGAAAGCCCCTTTGGTCCTCTAAGGAGGAAAAGCGCCCCTCTGGTGGCGTGGCGTGGAGTGGGGTGGCAAGCCATCCATGAAGGGGCTCTGGTGCTTTTACCTCTTGCTCCAGCTGCAGCCACTGTGTCTCGGAGGCGGCTCTGTCAGGTCTCGACGTGATGTACATGTACAGCAGCAGCAGGAGGCAGCCTTCTGGAAGGGAGGCCCCAGCTTGCACTCAGGCTCCGCCCTCCAACCCACCACCTGAGGCCTCGGGAGGTACCTGGCCCATCCCTGCCACCTCCCTCCCCTCCAGCCAGCTGGAGCTGTCTAGGCGGGTGCTCCCAACTCCCTGGCCTGCTTTACCCGAGTGGGAGCAGAGCTGAGCTGCGAGCCTCTCATGGTCCACCAGGAGGGACAGGAGCTCAATCGTCAGCAGCACGCTGGGCAGGGGCGTCTCTGGGCGCAGGCATTGCGGCAGCACCCTGAACACGCACCGGAACCTAAAACACAGGGGCCCAGAAAGACGTGATGCCTCCAACGCAACTTTGTAACTCACCCTCCTTTTTTACTGTCGGTAACGGGAAATTGAAGAGGCCAGGGAAGAGGAGCCTGGATTCAGACAGACCTGGGTTCAAATGCTAGCCTGCAAACAAGTGAGTTACCCTTCACTGCAGGGCTGCCGTGGCTGAGAGGACAGGACCTTGCCTGGCCCAGTGCCACCTCGAAAATACAGGATGCCTCCCTGGACCTGGGGAGCCGGCCTCCACACTGCTCCCAGCTCCTTCGTGCCTCTGCTCTCGAACACAGAGCCAGGTCTTGAGCTGAGTGTGAGAGGCAAGTCCTGAACCCACCACTAAAGGACGGGCCAGACTCTGGTCAGCTCTCATGAAATCACTTGCCAGGCAAGGAAGACTTCATTTTCTCCGCTTGTCAGGATACACTAGGCTCCTCTGCAGCCAAGTATGTGAAGGTACCCACTCAAGGTGTGCATGGTGAGGGGCTCGGGCACTCTTTCCCCCAGTCTCAGGGGCGAAGAGCTGGCCCATTCATTACCAGGGAGCCAAGTCCCAAGATAAGCACTGCTGTTTGCTCAACCCACACAACCTCCTAGGTGGCAGGGGAGTTCTATGGGTGTGTCCCCTTTCATATAAGGAGGTTAAGAATGTTCCCTGTGTACCGTTAGGGAACAAGGTCTATTTGGGGCAAACTCATTTGAGAGCAAATCCTGTACGATAGACAAGCTGAACGTTTCTAGTCACCAGGGAATATGGAACTTGGTGGGAAACTGGAATTTCCAAGTATCCACTAACAAGTAACCTAATTTCATTATTAGGCTAGAAGTGGCCCACTGAAACTAAAATAAATAAATCTGTCTATATATACAACACAGTTATTTCCAAATTATGTCTTGATAGCATCAGAGCCTTCTTTTAAATTTTTTTTTTCTCCAGAGCCCCCAAATGCATAATAAATAACAGTTGTGCTAGTCTGCATGAGGTGGGGATAAGTCCTTTTTGTTCAAAAGCACTTGTCAGAAAAAAAAAAAAAAATGCCCCTGCCATGCCAGTACCTGGGGAGCAACCCTGGACCACCTAACTGCTACACCAGATGGGGTAGAAAGACAAACTCTGAGGGATGACGTGCCCTCAAGCCTAGATGGGCAGTGGTACCCTTCCTAAGAGACCACAGGCTGCTTGGGCACTTTGTGCTGTACCACATAATGCTTTAGAGCCCTGGTTAGCACCTGTGTTAGGCTTCCCTGGTGGCTCAGATGGTAAAGAATCTGCCTGCAGTGCGGTTCGATCCCTGGATTGGGAGTGGGCACGGCAATCCACTCCAATATTCTTGCCTGAAGAATCCCCATGAACAGAGGACCCTGGCAGGCTACAGTCCATGGGGTCGCAAAGAGTCGGACTGAGCGACTAAGCACAGCCCAGCACCTGTCCCTGGCTTTTGCTTTTACTCCAAGGTGAACAGCAAGCTGTGTGGTAATGGGGTTCAGCTTGTAAGCATGGAGGAATTTGGAAGGGAAGTACTGTGTGGGAAGTGGCATCAGACAGTCCCAGGAGCCTAACTGGCTTGAAACCATCTAATACACTCCCCTCTGGCATTTCAGACAAGATTCCCTAACTCGAAACAGTTTATTCGCTCAGCAACACTGAGTGCTCACAGAGAGCCAGACTCTGTGCTGGGCAGGAGGACGCAGGGCTCTGAGGGTGCCACCTGGGCTTGTGAACAGAAGGCACTTGTCTGGCCTCCAGTAAGCACCCATGAAGCGGCTGTTGTTTCACATTGCAGATAAGGTCAACAGGAATAGAATGGTGATCTATCTACCAAGATAACTGGTAAAAATGTGGTTCCTCGAATTCATTCATTCAAAAAATAAGAAACCAAGATGCAAGGATTTTTCACTTATCCACAGATCAACGTGACAAGCTGCATTAACAAAGTGACTAAAAACCATATGGTCATCTCAACAGATGCAGAACTTTTGCTAAAGTTCAGCATCCATTTTTGATAAAAACTTCAGAAAGCAGGCATAGAGGAAACTTAGGTCAACCCAGGAAACAGGTCAACTTAGGCCTCATAAAGGCACATATGAAAAACCCACAGCTGACGTCATACGTATTGGTGAAAAGCTGAAAGCATTTTCCCTAAGATCAGGAACAAAACAAGGATGCCCACTCTCACCATTTTTATTCAGCATAGCTTTGGAAGTCCTAACTACAGCAATCAGAGAAGAAAAAGAAATAAAAAGCAATCCAAACTGGAAAGGAAGAAAAAAATGTCACTGTTTGCAGATGACATACTGTACATAGAAAATCTAAGATGCCACCAGAAAATGACTAGAACACATCAATGAATTTGGTAAAGTTCCAGGATACAAAATTAATACACAGAAGTCTGTTGGATTTCTGTACACTAACAATGAGCTATGAGAGAAATTAAGGAAACAATCCCACTTTCCACTGCATCAAAAAGAATAAAACATCTAAGAATAAGCCTACCTAAACAGGCCAAAAGGCCCATACTTCAATAACTGTAAGATGCTGATGAAAGAAACTGAATAGGACTCAGATGAGATGACAGACCCTGTTCTTGGATTGGAAGAATCGATGCTGTCCAAGTGACTATACCACCCAAGGCAATCTACAGATTCAGTGCAACCATTATCAAATTACCAATGGCAGTTTTCACAGAACTAGAAGAAAAAAATTTAAACAGGCAGAATGCTCTTTGACATAAATTGTGGCAACTGATTTTTAGACCCATCTCTTAGAGCAAACAAAAGCAAAAAAAAAAAAAGCCAATGGGACCTGCCTAATTAAATTCAAAAAGCTTTTGCACAACAAAGCAAATGGTGGACAGAATGAAAAGAGAACCCATTATTGTGGGAGAAGGTAACTGCAAGTGATATGACCAATAAGGGGGTCATATATTTAGCATATATAAACAGCTCATACAACTCAATGTCAAACAACCCAATCAAAAATGGGCAGAACTGAATTGACATTTTTCCAAAGAGGACAGCCAGATGGCCAACAGACACGTGAAAAGATGCTCAGTTCTCACTCATCACCAGGGAAATGCAAACCAAAACCACAATGAGAGATCACCTCAAACTGGTTGAATGGCTACCACCATCAAGGACAGCAATAACAAATGTTGGCAAGGATATGAAGAAGAGGGAATCCTCCGATGCTATTGGTGGGAATGTAAATTAGTGCAGCCACTGTGGAAAAGAGTATGGCAGTTTCTGAAAAAACTAAACTGGGAGTACCATATGATCCAGCAATTCTACTTCTGGGTTATATCTGGGAAGAAAAAAAAACAAAACACTAATTTGGAAAGACACATGCACCCCGATGTTCATAGAAGCATTATCTACAATTACCAAGGTATTGAAGCAACCTGTGTCTATCTACAGATGAATGGATAAAGAAGTTGTGATACACACACCCGCAATGGAATGCTGTTTTTCAGTCGCTAAGTCATGTCAGACTCTTTGGGACCCCATGGACTGCAGCATGCCAGGCTTCTCTGTCCTTCACTATCTCCTGGAGTTTGCTCAAATTCACGTCCATTGAGTCGGTGATGCTATCTAATAACCATCTCATCCAATGCCACCCCCTTCTCCTTTTGGCCTTCAATCTTCAATGCAATACTACTCAGGCATAAAAGGAACAAATTTTTGTCATGTGCAACAACATGGATGGCCTTGGAGGGCATTGTGATAAGTGAAATAAGACAGAGAAAGGCAAGTATGAGACCATGTATATGTAGAATCTAAGAAATATAGGAAACTAATGAATTAAAAAAAGATAAAGACTCAGAGCAAACTAGTGATTACCTTTGAGGAGAGAGAAGGAAGGAGGGGCAAAATAGGGGTAGATTAAAGAAGTGCTGTTATGGGATTATATGAAATCATGTGTGTGAAACTTCTGAAAATTGTAAGGCACTGTGGGATTCTAAAAGAAAAAAAGGAAAGAGAAGACTGAAAAGAAAAAAAAAAATCCAAGCAACCAGCCACTGTGACCTGGGCAACCCGCTGTCCACATTATTCTGCAGTACACTGTGTTGAGCTCTGAGCACCACCCTTAAGATGGACCAGACAGGCGGGAGTATATTCATACAGCGAGCAGGATCCAGAAATGTGTTTAGTAAACAGGTATTCTGGGCTCAGAGACGAGAAGACTTAAGATCTGTGCAGCCAGTGGAGTCATTCCAACATAGGAACTGGCCTCTGGGTGGAGTGCTGAGGGGGGAGAGGAGATTCTAGGACTAACTAGAGGACTGGCTGGGTGAGGTTTACCTTCCCAAATGTTCAAGGTCTGGAATCCCAAGCTAGGAATATATTATAATGGTGTTTCTCCACAAGCTTTAAGAGGAGCAAGTAACCTGTGGCTCATGCCAGTGGTGGGCACCTTGCAGACGGGCAGATTCCCAGCAGTCAGCTTGTGCCTGCACACCCTCTGCTTCCACAGGGAACCCCAGCAAACTCAATTTCAACATGCCTGTAACGTGCAGTCTTCACCTGACGCACGTCCCAGGTCCAAAGGTCTCTGGGTTCGGTCTTTGTCTTGGGGTCAGGACGCGCTTCCACAGTGACTAGCAGCTTTCTTTTAACACGTGTGTTTTGCTTACTTACTGTCTAGAGGCAGCACTAAGCCAAATAAACCACTTCCTTGGTTCTAACACCTGGCCCCATTTCCCATGACTTCAGAACTCCCTGAGCCAAGAACCTAAACCAAGGCTTAGAGCTGAGCAGTATGAAGGCGGCAAGATGGGAGCAAGCTCAGGGGCCACAGGACAGACCTCGAGAGGTCAGGTAAGACCCACAAGGAATCATGACTCCCATGCTGCAGGATACCTGGGCAGGAAATCAAAGGAAGCATTTTCAGCTAATTTCACCAAAACCTTAAGGCACTGGCTGAGGACACTGGCTTGAAGGTGACCTGTTGCTGCAGAAGAGGAAGCCAGAAGGTGAAGGAGCATCTTCAAGAGTGGATGCTGGCCTTGGTCCTTGGCAAGCCCCTCTGGGGCTGAGGTCGCCTCCCCATGACTATGTCCGGGAACCTGGCTCTGGTCTCCTTCGCCCGCAGCAGGCTCAGCGCCCGCTCCTGACAGTAACAGGCAGACGACTGCTCCACTGTGGCACACCAGGTGCTGGAGAATGCTAAGTGCCGCCACCGAGAAGCCTTCCAGGTTACAAAGAGAGTCCTCGGGGCTGGCCTCCACCCCAGGGCCCGCACGGGAAGGGTGCGTTGGCGGGTCCGCAGGCGCTCCGCTTCTCTTGGCTGCTGCCAAATCCTGCAGAGCCTGGCAGTGTGCGCCGATGAAGAACTGTACCAGGGGGAGGAGATGCGCAGCCCCAGGGAGCCTGCGGAGCGGGAAGGCCCTTCCGCCGCCCTCTGCCGGGTCCCTGTCGCTGGAGTCGTCCTCGTTCCTGGCCACCAGGCTCAGTCCGGTGAATGCCATGTGCTGCGCTTCCCTCAGGGCTGAGAGGGGACATGACCCGTCGCGAGGACCTGTGGTCCTCAGGCTTGAAATCCCAGTCAAGGTACTAGCAACAAACACAAAAGACACAAGTGTGAGAGGCAGATATGGTCAAGCAACCCGGATAGCCTGCTGGCCAATTCTCTCATCTCCCTGCTCAGAGCAGATGTCTGAGGCTGCTCAGGACCCGATGGGGACTTGCTTCCCCAACACCCCTTCCAGACAAGCTTTTTAGGAGTCTTGCACTTACCTGCCAAGCCCCGGTAGCTGGAACTGGGTGCCAGCAGGAGCCTCAGGACAACTGCTCAGGAGATGGCACAGACCCAGGGGGGACCCGGGGGTCAGAGGCTGCTTCAGGAGAAGGTTTATCAAAATGGACCCTGCAGAAAGACAAGGCAACACAAGAGTGCTTTTCTGTGATGCCAACTCTCCGCTCAGCGGCCACTGAGGTCCCCTGAGACGCCTGTGCGCACTGAAGGCTCGGGGGCATACTTGCTCTTGGCCCCTCCCAGTTTATAGCCACATACTTCAATCACAGATTCCTATTCCCACTGACCCTCTAAAGCATTGCCAGGTTCCCACAGCCCAGGACAGTTAGGCAATTCCAATGCAGCATCACAGAGCACGATCAGAGCCAGGCAGGCATCTGGCAGAAGGGGCGCGCCTTCTGGTACCTTGATTGTTTGATCTCTGCATCCAGCTGTCAAGAAGACTTTTCTGGGGCTCTTCCTGCTTTATGGGGCCACCTCCCAGACTGTGGGCCTTATTCTCTGCAACTAGATAAATAAAATGTTAATCAAAATTAGAACATGAAAGCATGCATCTATCAGAAATGCTTTAAATGTGACGAGTTTCAAACACACATTGTTCTAATTTTTTCAACTCTGGATCAAAACAAGAGCCAAAGCAACTCATGAACCTTCGCCTCTTTGCCTTCCTCATACAAAATAGGAACTTGCATAAGGAAAAGAAAATTAAATTGTGTGCCCCACTCCAAAGTCAGGCAATAACATAAAAGCTGTAACCTTAACGTTTATGTGATTCTTATTACATGCCAGACACTGTTCTAAGAGCTTTACACCTGTCAACTCTCTGTTCTTCACACCAGCCCTCCCAGGAGGTGTTATCAGTGGCTTTGTTCTATATATGGGAAAACTGAAGCACAGGGGTTTGGTGTGAGTCTGTGTGTGTGTTCAGTGTGTGTGTGTGTTCAGTGTGTGTGCGTGTGTGTGGTTAGTCACTCAGTCATGTCTGACTCTGCGACCCCATGGACTGTAGCCCGCACCATGCTCCTCTGTCCATGGAATTTTCCAGGTAAGGGTAGTGGAGCAGGTTGCCATTTCCTTCTCCGGGGAAATATTCCCAACTATAACCGCTTCTCAATTTGCGCCAAAAATGTGAGCAGCTGTAGTTCTCAGGGGTGCCGTGATGCTAATGATTTGCAGGAGCTGACGGTGGCAGGACAGAGGTAGTGTATCTGAATGGTAGGATAAACTGGTACAGCACAGTCTCCCAGCGAGAACCTACTAATGCTAGATTGCTTCTCTCTAGAAGCAGCAGAACTGTCTCAGTCTGGACTCAGCCTGGCCACGAAAGGAGCGCATATTCCTGCATCCTAGTTGTGTTTCTGGCCTGTCGATGGATGCTGACAGTCGAGGCTTTAAAATATGCCTGCAAGTTCTTTGACACACTTGCACTCAAAGGGCGCAGCCTAGTTTCCTTCCCCTGAACGCAACCCAGACTCAGGGACTCAGTTCTAATGAACAATATGCTGAGTGATAGAACTGATGCTATGTGACTTCAAGGTTCAGACACAGAAAGGATAGATTCCGCTTCCACCAAGCTCTTTGAGTGTGCTAGCTCTTTAGGAAGCCACCTACGGGGTGAGGAGGTCAGCCAAGGAGCCCTGGGGAAGAGGCCTACATGTGAAAAGGAATTCCACTGCTAGACATGTGAGCGCACCACCTTGAAATAGATCCTCCAGCCCCTGACAAGCCCTTCAGTGATTCCAGCACCCTTAGAGACAAACCATCCCCTCTATGCTGTCAGAACTGTGGGCCCACAGAAAGGAGAAAATGAACACTCAATTGTTTCAAGGCTCAAGGTCAAGTGGTCTGATACTGAGTTGCAGATGATAGAGAGATGGACTTACCCTCTCTGCTCATCGGGGACTTGTAGGCTGGCTCTGTCTGGCAGGGCTGGGGAAGGGACTTGTTGGCACTAAAAGACTCCTTTGTAGGGAAAGATGGTTTTCCAAATTGTGGAGAACATGCTTCTGGCTTTATAACCACAGAAGGGCTTTTCCTAGGACTGGAAAAAGTTAACTATGAAAGCGGAGTAATGATTCTGCTAACCCTATGTAAAATTCCTGGTTATAAAACTTCTAACAGGCTTTAAACTTTTCACGTCTAGGTGATTTGACCAAAAGATTCATCTACTCCACATTTGTTAGTCTTTGTCAGGACAGCAGTGTAAAAATCAAGGCATTTTCATCCAAATGGTAGAAAAAAATCTTTCATTTGTTTCCACCTTCAAAGGTATTGGGCAGAATTCAAGTACTATTTCCAATTCCACCAAAACATACTTTCAATTTGCAACCTTTTTTAAAAAAATTAACTTTTAATTGGAGGATAACTACATTACAGTGTTGTTCTGGTATCTGCCATACAACAATGCAGATCAGCCATAAGCATACACGTCTCCTCCCTCTTGAGCCTGCCTCCCACCGCCCGCCCCATCCCGCCCCTCTAGGCTGCCAGAGTGCCAGGTTGAGCTGTGTTATACAGCGCTGGTAACGTATATGTTTCAGTGCTAGTCTCTCAATTTGTCCTACACTCTCCTTCCTTGTGTCCACAAACCTGTTCTCCATATCTGTGTCTCTATTGTTGCCCTGCAAATAGGTTCATCAGTACTATTTTTCAAAATTCCATATATATATATTTATATACATATATACACACATGATACTTGTTCTTCCCTGAATTACTTCACTCTGTATAACAGGCTCTAGTTCATCCATCTCACTAGAACTGACTCGAATTCATCCCTTTCTTATGGCTAATATTCCATTGTGTGTATGGACCACAACTTCTTTGTCCATTCATCTGTGGATGGACATCTAGGTTACTTCCATGTCTTGGCTATTGTAAATGGTGCTGCAATGAACACTGGGGTACATGTGTCTGTTTCAATTATGGTTTTTCTCAGGGTATATGCCTAATAATGGGATTGCTGGGTCATATGGTGGTTTTATTTCTAGTTTTTTAAGGACTCTCCATACTGTTCTCCACAGTGGCTGTATCAGTTTGCATTCCCACCAATAGTGTGAGAGGGTTCTCCTCTCACACCCTCTCCAGCATTTACTGTTTGTAGATTTTTTGATGATGGCCATTCTGACTGGTGTTAGGTGATACCTCCTTGTAGATTTGATTTGCAGCAACCTCTTTTGTTAAATGGAAATATAATTCTATGCAATATTATCTACGTTATAAGCATGTGATATAGTGATTCATAATTTTTTTAAGTTACACTTCATTTATAGTTATTATAATAACATATTGGCTACATTCCCTTTGTTTTGCAGTATATACCTGTAGCTTATTTTATACCTAATAGTTTGTACCTCTTACTCCCCTACCCTTATATTGTCCCTCTCCCCACTGGCAACTACTAGTTTACAACCTCTTTTTTAATAGCCAGGGACTGAATTAAAACATTTTCGGTACAAAGAGCATCTAGTGCGAGGTGTGTTGTTTCTTGCAACTAGGAAATGGCCGGTCCCTTGGTACCAGGGTTTTTATGTTAGAGAAGCAGTCTTAAGCCTCTGATTAGATCAGACAATGCGGAGGCCGTCCTGTGAGTAGACTGTGAAGAGGTAAGGATGGATTCCTTCTGCTGTCCTCTGTCTTACCTGGACTATGTAAGGCCTAAAGAGTTCAGTTTCATACCCTGCGCATTATAAGCAAAGGCAGCAGAATGCTGAAAACCAGAAAAAGACGACCTGACCCATACTGTTCAAGTTTCAAGGCTGATACTGACAGACTTCTCACAGGACAGACCATTAACAAACTGATTATATCTGCAGCAAAGGTGGGGGCCGTTGGGCAGCAAATGAGAAAAAAATGTTCTAAGCAATTGGGACTGACATACAGTTGGGACAAAATCATTTATCTAAAACAAATTACATAAAAACGAAGACTGGTCTACTCTAAAACTCTAGAGATCATCTTTCCAGCCTTTTCTCATCCTGAGGAGTTGTGTTTATAAAGTCCTACGGGAAGAAGGCACTTTCAGAGAATGTGGGACCCTTATGCTACGATCCCCTAAACCATTCTAGCCTCTGAACCACCTTTGAGGCCTCCGGAAAAGAGGATCTGTGCCCCAGTGGCAGAGTCTAAATGGCCTTTGTTCACGACTAGCCTGATACTGTCATTCAGACCTTCTCGGAAATGATAACAAAACTGTTTCCTCCCTCTATCGCCATCATTACCTGGCGTGGGAAATGGTGGGTGCAGCTAGTTTATTAGCTCGTTCACTGCTCTGAAGCTTCGTTCTTAATTCATTCATCTCTGCATCTTTAAAATGGAGTTCAGACTGCAAGGACTGGAGCTGGAAGGCAAATGAAATATAGAGGTCTCATCACATATACAGAAACAGCTCTGAGGGACTGCCCTGGCAGCCCAGTGGTTAGGATTCCATATTTCCAATGCAAGCGGTCCAGGTTTGATCCCTGGTCTGGGAACAAGGATCCCACCACCAACAATAAAAAATAGTTCTGGGCTTCAAAAATCTCAAGCTAGTCAAAGAAAAACAAACAATGAGAAATAGTATAAAAGTCTGCTGTGACATAAATGTCCTAAAATATTAAGTTTTAGCATTCTTACTGAAAGATGGCATGGTATTCTAGAAAGATATTTTGACCTGCTTATTGCTAGGTGGTATGTGAGGATTCAAACACCATTTACTCGGCCTCTCTGAACTTCAGCTGATGTATAAGATAAATACCTGTCTTCATGACTGGGGGGGATTAAGTAAGAATGTAACTGTAAAGTGCCCAGCACAAAGCTTGCTAAGGTACAGTATCTCACAGTAACATGGAGACCTTGTAGTGAACATGTGGTTTAGTTGCTCAGTCGTGTCTGACTCTTTGCGACCCATAGACTGGAGCCCCTCAGGCTCCTCTGTCAATGGGATTTCCCAGGCAAGAATACTGGAATGGGTTGCCATTTTTTCCTCCAGGGGATCTTCCCGACCCAGGGATCAAACTCACGGCTCCTGCATTGGCAAGTGGGTTCTTTACCCCTGAGCCCCGAGGGAACATGGTGGTGCACAGTCCAGGTCTTCCTGAAGTCTCTGGGCTGAGAATCTGGAATAGTTTTACCAAAACCCTGAGCAGTGTGGGGAGACCTGCTGCTCCGGCCGACAGTAACTACTGCCATTCCCTGAGCACAGTCCATGCCAGGCNCCGAGGGAACATGGTGGTGCACAGTCCAGGTCTTCCTGAAGTCTCTGGGCTGAGAATCTGGAATAGTTTTACCAAAACCCTGAGCAGTGTGGGGAGACCTGCTGCTCCGGCCGACAGTAACTACTGCCATTCCCTGAGCACAGTCCATGCCAGGCATAGCACCAGACACAAGTGCAGGACCATTTAAGTCTCACAACAACCCTTCTGGTTATTTTTGGGAACAGATAAAGGAGATGAGTCATAGAGCATGACTGATCACCCTGAGGTCACCGCTTGAATGTGATAAAGCCTGGCTTCAATCTCTGGCTTGTTGGTACATCCCTTGGTCTTCACTATGCATATGGAAAAGCAACTACTGCTGTTAGTGTTAGGCACAGGTCAGCGCTTCTTCAAAGACTGCCAAGTTTGCTGAATGAAATGATGGCAGAGTAAAACCTGTGTCTTTATCTGGGAAGTGAAGGAAAGTAATATATACCTGACACCCAGTTTTTCTCCCCACAACAGTGTCTCCTGCCCCTAAGAAACATCATTTTCCTGCCTCTGAATATATGATTTGAATGGGAGCTATTATCTCTTTGGTTCCAGTGACTAGTTCCGGGGCAGGCACCTGACTCAGGTTAGACCAATTAGAGCCTTCCCCAGAATTTTGAAACTTGAGATGAGGACCCCTAAGTCTTCAGTCTATTCTGGAGCTATGAAATATGACCCCTGGAGCTCCTGGAGAAAATATCCTCAGCCATAACGATGGAACTCATCAACAGTACAGAGAATAAAGATGAGTCCTGGTAAATCTCAAGTCATTTGAGACCGCAGTACATCTGTTTTCCCCAGACTTAGTTACAGAAGGCAATCCCTTTTTTGTTTGTTTGTTTGGCCTAAGCTAGGTCAGTTGAGTTTCTGATCTGCCCCACCCCCTCCAAAAAAGGATAATTTAAGCCTGTTTCTGCAAAGTGTTAGCCAGTGACTTAGGCAACCACAGCAAAGCAGAATTTCATCTATGTCCTTTTCCAAACCACAGAGCCTCAAAGAAAAGTACATGTAATTCGTTGGTAGCAAAAGTATTTTCAACAAACAACTGCTGAAATCTTCCTGGGAGATTTATAAGGAACTTTAGGCACTGCTTCCAAAGGAACTCAGTAAGCAGGCAAAGCTGATGTCCACACAAGCAAAACATATCTCTGGGTCACCTTTTTGGAGAACTCCTTTTCTTTTTCACCGAGTGCTTGAGTTTTCTCTTGCTCAAGAAGGAAATGAGATCTTCTCTGTTCCTCTAGAATGGATTCTGTCTGATGTAATGAGTCCCGCAAAATTTTAATTTCTCCATTTTTAATGAGCACTTCTTCTTCCATTGCCTTCATCTGGAAATTCCAAATTGATCTTGTGAAAGGTTTGTAAGGGAAAATTATTTATGCACTTATTTCAATATGTAGCTGGGGAGATGAAGAAACACATTTAAAACATGCCCAAAGGATCAATAATTGCTCAGAATATATCCATGCCAACCAGACCATGACCTGCTAGGTCCATTCCTGGGACAGCAGGTTTCCAGAAAATAGCTTAAGGACGTACTTGTCATTTCTGCACGCACATTCCTAAGGTGCTAGGGACCTATAGATAGTCATATGAAAGATGTCTGCTTTTTTGTAAAACTGTCAATGAAAACAGCAACCATTATGATGTTGTGTTTCTTCTATGAGACACATGCTATAAATTTATCTCAGTACTATAACAGAAAGTTTGTATCTCTTTTTGTATAGGGTTTACCAAGTGTTTCTTTTCTTGCCTTGGCTGTTAGGAATCTCAGGATTTAGTTGCAACCAAAATTTTCTGGCTTTCTTTCCCCAGCTCTCTCCCAATTCATGGGGATGAGTTTGGACTCTTGTCTTAAAACTTTTCTATATTTTATTGTGTATGCTTTCTAACACATGCATAAGTGAATGCATTAACTAGAAAAATGACACGTTAAATCCCTTACCTTTTCTTTAAGTTCTTTGTATTGTGCCTGAAGTACCTCTAATTCAAAATTATCTTTAACTGGAACACTTTCTCTGTTTTTCCCTGCAGGATATTCTGACATCCCATCTAATCTGGTGAACTTATGAACATCTGTAAAAAACGACAATCAAGAAAAATCAGTTCCTATATACTTTTCAAGATTCAGTATTTTCCCACTTTCACCATCCAGTGCTGAAAACAATCACTTTTGAAAGCAAATGAGAGAAAGATCTAGTAAGTAGAATAGGTATTTTCCAACATAAGAACATGATTCAATCCTTATGAAATAACAAATTCTGCGGCCCCCTCCCCATTCCACACTCAGTTTCTTGTTTTTTTTCCCCTGTACCCAGTTTTAAGGGTCTCAGCTAAAGGCTGAAAGGTGCTGTGGGAACCTCACTGTTCGAATCTCAGTGATCCATTATTCAACAATATTTACTTAGCATCTACAATATGTCAGGCACAATTTAGCCTCTAAAGAAAGCTACAGTGATGAGAAAAATGGATACAGTCCTTATACTCATGGAGCTTACATGGCAATCAAAAATATAAGAATAAACGTAAAATTACAACTGTTATAAGAGCTGCAGAGAAGAACAAACAGAGGAATGCCTGTAACAGGGGATTTCATCCACAAGGATGACTGGAAGCCTTCCCTGCTGCTAAGTCGCTTCAGTCATGTCTGACTCTGTGTGACCCCAGAGACGGCAGCCCACCAGGCTCCCTCGTCCCTGGGATTCTCCAGGCAAGAACTGGAGTGGGTTGCCATTTCCTGCTCCAATGCATGAAAGTGAAAAGTGAAAGCGAAGTCGCTCAGTCGTGCCAGACTCTTAGCGACCCCATGGACTGCAGCCCACCAGGCTCCTCCATCCATGGGGTTTTCCCAGCAAAAGAGTACTGGAGTGGGGTGCCACTGCCTTCTCCGGAAACCTTCCCTAGATAAGTGATAACTGAATGGAGAGCTGAAGAACAAGCAGGAATTAACCAGAGGAGTGGCGATGGGGAATGGATGGAAAGAACACTCAATGTGTAAGAAACAGCAATATGGACTTCCCTGGTGGTCCAGTGGTTAAAACTTCACACTTGTACTGCAGGGAGGGTGGGTTTGATCCTTGGGAACTAAATCCCACATGCAATGCAGCAAAAAAAAAAAAAAAAGACACAGCGATGTGCAGTTTCTGTATTGTAGGGAAGCAGGGAGAATTCAGGGAATGAAGGAAGGTCAGTGTGGCTAGAAACCCGAGAGGGAAAAGGTCAGGCCATGGTGGGTCTTCTGGGCCTTGTTAATGATTCTAATCTTTATATTAGAAGTGTGAAGTCATTAAAGGCTTTCAGTAGGGATGTTCACTGTGCATCTCTGTGTGACAGATTTTAGTTTTAAAATGATCACTCTGGCTGTGGTGTGAAGTCTGACTTGTAGGAGTCATAACTGGAAATGTGGACACAATTTAGTGGACTTGTGTCCAGGGGAGGGGTGATGGTAACACAGATCAGGGAGATGGCAGAGATGATGTAGTGGATGGATTCTTGAGATGGAAGAAAAGGTAAAGGTACAGGATTTGGAAAGGGGCAAGGGGGATGTTGGCTTGTGGTACGGGATGGAGAGTGGTGCCAGTGTCTGCCATGCAGAACATGTGTTCATCAACATGTCTTTTCTGAATGTCTGCTTTGCCAGGCACCATGCTGGAGATGCTGGCGGATGACTGGATTTCCAGGAAATGACTGTGTGGAATTTAACATGCCTATAAGACATCCAAGTAGAGATTCAAGCTACCCTCTAAACCTTTCTCTTCCAGGGAGCCCCATAAGACATCACTAGAATGAGTGTAAGCTCCAAGAAGGTGGGGGCTTTTGTTTGTTGCTAAGTGTCTGTAGCTTCTAAGGTTTGGGCACCTAGTACAATTTATTGGTTGTATAAAAAGAATAAGTTTATCCTTATCTCTTGCCTCTGCCAGATCCCTTTTGTGCTCAGGTGGTCCAAAGGAAAAGGTAGTCTTCATTCGATCCAAAGCCTCCCAAATATGTCATAAGAATGGGTCCCCATGTGTAGGTAAAGATGATTCTTATGAGTGTGGTGGTTGTGTTGCAAGGATCTCTGCTGAGAACTAAGAACCCAGTGGTCCAAAGTATAGAAACCCAAGTAAAATGTTAACCTAGCTTCCTATATTCCAAATCGTCTGTTTGACATTCCTGATACATTTCTCCCCTCAAATCCAAAGACCTCTTGGGACACACCGCTGCTTAAATCAAACTGTTCCTAGGAAGGGGCAGTGTAGGTGCCAGACACCGGAACGGTCACTGCGGGGTTCAAAGGCACAGCCATCTAGGGGGTCTAGGGAAGTCTGCACCACTCTCAAGGGGAAAAGGCGAACTCACTGGACACGTCCCGAGCCGTGGTCGGGCACTGGCTCAGGGCCTGGGACGCAAGCGTGTCGAGTTCCTCCAGGTCGTCGGCGGTGAAATCCCCATGCAGGCCGAATGGGTCTTCGGGGTCCGGGGCGGCGGGGATGCCTCGGGCCCGCTTGCTCGGAGGGTGCCCGGTGTTGGGCGGAGGGCCAGGACTAGGTGCTGGGGGCCCACTCCGCCTCCTGCTGCCTGAAGCGGAGATTCCAGCCATGCCTGCCGCCGGCTGATCTCTAAAGACACTGAGCCCGGCCTATACCCGCGTGGAAGGAGGGATGGACCAACCGCCCGCGCGCCGTGGCTCGCCTCAGCCTCCGGGACACGCCCCCGAACCAACGAGCCAATCACCTGCCAGTTGGCGGGCGCGGAGGAATGACATCATCAGAGCGCGCCGCGATGCTCCATTGAGTGCCCGCTGAGCCCTGTTACTTCCCGCCGAGCCCTGTTACTTCCCGCCCTCGTTGGGCCCAACCTCGCCTGGCGCTCTGGTACCCATTGTTAGGATTCGATAGGCCACTGCGGTGGTCTAAGCGCAGCGAACTGAGTTACCTAGGCAAATTCACCAGCCCCACCACGCAAGTAGCTGTGTGCCCGCTCCCTGACATGCCCTGGGGTACACAGCAGCGCTTGCTGGAGTTCGCCCAGATAGATATTCACCCGTGCAATGTGAATCTATGGCAGGCAGCAGCATTCAGACTTTTGGTTTTTGTGACCTCGCTGTCCAACCAGACCCACTTCTCGAATACCCCAGGCTCTTTTGAGGAGTGTGGAAGAATGGGGTTGGGCTAGGAGTTAGGAATAGGGCTGTTATGAGCATACATCTTTGAGTACAGTAAATGTTTTGAATGTGTACATTTGGTGAAAGTCTGAGAAGGGTGTGCTTGTGTTGAAAGGTGTAGGAAGTCCTCAGGCTGTTAATATTTATGCATTTCTCTGGGAGCTCTTAAGTGTTTTTGTTCCAAGTGCTGGTCATATGGAAATGAATGAGACTCAAGAAGTCAAGGAAGGTCCCATGGAAGTAGCAACTGGGCGGTCCTACAGGTTAAGTGGGAGTTATCAAGAGGTATTAAAGAGGCTGGCATCAAGATTACTCAGACAAGAATACAACGCTGAAATGGAGGCCACACAAGTGCCAGGTAGGCGTTATCAACGGCCGATAGGGAAGGTAAGGTTTTAGAGGAGCAGGGATTCAAGCTGGGCTTGAGGAAGCTGACAGGCTGCAGTCCATGGGGTCACAAAGTGCTGGACTCGACTGAGTGACTAAGCACGGCACTGTGGTGTGCAGGACATTTCGCAGGAACAAGATGTTGGAAAGTAACAGGGGCAAGACTTTTCATCCATGTGCTGCTCCATCGTGTCTGACTCTGCAGTCCCGTGAACTGTAGCTCATTAGGGCTCCTCTGTCCGTGGAATTCTAACTTAGCCTTTGAGTATCCTATGAATATTTGGGAGGGCAGTAAATGAAAGGGAGAGAGTTGTCAGGGCCTAGAGGGTCTTCAGTACCTGGCTTTAATTTTTTGAGGTAACTGGTAGGTTCCCTCAGATAGTCACACAAATATTGGATGCTTATCTTAATTGCTCCAAGTTTCTGGTCTGGTAAAAACACAAGAGTATACTTCCTAAGTGCAGACTGGGTTCCATCCAATTAAAGAGCAGTAGCTTCATTTCAGGGGCAGTATGCTAGCTCTGGCTCTCTGACGGGTTTTTCTCAGCAGCACAGGGAAGGGTGCCAGCTGGCAAGTCCCATACAGAATCCCTGAGGTCCAAAGAGGATGCTACTGGCTGTGTAACTTTCCAGGAGACAACCAAAGCGGGACGTTTATCTTTTACGACTAGTATCAAGTACGTTTGAGTGGTAATACAAGCTTCAATCTATGAAAATCTTTTCCAGTTTTGACTCAGCAAAATCTCAGGGCCCTTCTGGAAAACACATTCTCAAGAGAAAGCTTAGTGTTATTAGCATTATTCCCATAGTTGTGTTTAGATCCTAGAAATGATATCTACACTTGTGCACCTAAGCTGTTTCAATACATATGCATTTAGCACATTATGGTCTCTCTGCTCCAGGAATTTACCCTTCCTGGAGTCAAGAGTGGTAGATGTTAAGTGTCAGGAGAAAAAAGGAAACAGGGTTAAGAGACATGAGGACTAAGAGTTTCTAGTAGGTGAAAACAGTGAAGAGAAAGCTTGCTTGGAATGTAGGTCTCCATGGCTCAAGATAGATCAGGGGGATGAATTGTAGATACCAGAGGGGAGGGGGCAGCATCCAGACCCCTTTGTACCTCACTGGTCATTGTAGGGACTTTTTTCTTTTTTTTGCTCTAAGAAGCTACTGAAGAATTCTTAGCCAAGGAGAAGCAAAGTATAACTTTAATGTTTAGAGATTACTCTAAGTCCTGAGTAAGCACTGGCTGTTGGGAAGCAAGGGTAGGGAAAGGAAGACAAATTTTGACATCACTATAATATTCAGGTGAGGGATTTTAGGGTTAGAGTGAAGATCTGGTGGCATTAGAGTTAAGTATGAAGGATCTAGATTTAATTTTGCCGATGGATTGAGTTGGGGGTGGGGGAGATAAGAGGTGGGAATCTAGCCAGGATCTTCTAAAGCCCTAGTGGATGGAAATGCAGACCTGGGTGCTTCTGAGTAAGCTTAGTCCTTACAGACTTGCTCTCCTCCAACTACAGAGAAGTGCCTTGACAAGAGGAATTGTTCACTGGCAGATGTTCAACTTGCACACAGCAGGTTCCTTATATGAAGAGATGTACAACCTTATTAAGGTGGTACAGAAATCAGGACAGCACACAGACTTAAGAACACACTTTGCCAGGATTCTGGACTGGGTTTATATGGATCTCATAGCTAAAGTAGAAATGGCTGAGAAGAACTAAAGACAAGATGAGCCAAGTGTACTTTTTTTTTTTTTTACAAAAGTTTATTCTTAAATGTACAATAGGTTCCAAGACAACACTTCATTCTAGCTATAGGTGGCAACAGATATTATGACAGGGAATCCAGGTGTTTAAACAGGAATGGAACTAAGGGTCATCATTGCTTCAGGCACAAGGAACAGCTTACTTTTTGCCAGATTTCTTAATTCCACCGGTGGCTGCAAAAGGAAAAAAAAAAGTCTCAACCAGGGAAAAACACAAGTCTCTCTAGGGTTGAAGCCTCAGGGGCCTACCATGGATCCTATTAAATAATAAGGGCCAGCTCTTGTACTGGGCATTTTTGTGACACAAACATACACAGGGTTCTACCAGTATTATTTCTGGGCAAAAATGAATAAGGTGATGAATGAGAATAAAGGCAGGGCACAAGTAATGGCTGTACACTGATCTGCATCTCAACTGTGTTGGGTATTTCAGACCGGCTCACTTAATCCGCATCCCCTCAACCCATTTTACAGATAACAAAGTCTCAGTGTTAGATATTGTTCAAAGTTATACACTGGTATGCAACAAAGAAAAGATTCCAACCTCGGTAGCGTGACTTCCAAGTCCATATTCTTACCTGTCACACACCACACTACTGTATGTATTACGATCCTGGGGTCTGATTTACTCAATACCTTTATTTCAGCAAATTTACAAGTAACACATGGTAGGTAATTTAACAGTTATAGAATTAAGCATACCTAATGTAGGAATGACCCTCCAATGGGCTCTGACAAAATAGACTTTAAATGTGCATGCTGCTCAAGTTCTGTCACATCACGCTCTATGATCCCAGGGACTGTAGCCTGACAGTTTCCTCTGTCCGTGGGATTTTCCAGGCAAGAATACTGGAGTGGGTTGCCATTTCCTCCTCCAGGGGATATTCCTGACCCAGCGACTGAATTCTCCTCTCTTGCATCTCCTGTATTGGTAGGAGGATTCTTTACCACCGGGCCACCTTGGGGAGCCCCAGTGATCCTGCAGGGTATAGATAACTGAGAAAACAATCCCTATTTTGATGAATGTAAACAGGATTTAAGAAGCACAAAATACAACGACAGATGAATTTTGAAAAATATTTTGATATGTAATCAATTCCTCTTACACAAAGGGAGAAGAGGCAGAATGGTAGAGAATTAAGTTTAAAAACACGCCAAGAAGCCTGGACTTTATCCATTAGCCTAGGCGCTTCCAGCAGTGAAAACTCAGGGTGCAAAAGTATTTGCTAGACTTTTAATTATATGAGTAGTCAACAAATGTTATAAGCAACAAAGTAGTAGTGAAGTACGGATTTTGAGCAAGAATATCTGGAACTCCACTATACGAACTTGTGTGAGATACATTTCTGTATTTCCATTTCTGCCGAAGCAAGAGAAACCCATACAGGGTCTGGCTCTCACCCCGTCCAGCTGCTACGAATCCAAGCCCGGCTAGGACCATCCACCGCAGTGGACTGGAGCAGAGACTTTGCAGCTTATCCACGAGGCAGGACCCTGACCTGCTAGGGACCGTATCCAGACTGATGCTCACGCGCTTATCCGGTTTGATCTCTACCCCGCCCTCACTTACCCAGGGGGCCCTTCCCCGCGGCCTTTGCTTTTAGCTCCTCGAGTTTCTTCTGCTCCTCCTTCTGCTTCTGCTTGAATGCCTTATCTTCCTAGGGAGAGNGCCTTATCAGGAGGTGATGTTTGAGCAGATGTAGGTGTAAAGAGGCTGGACTTGTGGAGGAGGAGTGGTCCATGCAGAGGAAGTGGCGGGGCACAGACCCGGTGGTGGGATCGTGCTCAGTGTGGTGGGGTTGCTGGAGTGGGGTTCTTACAGTGATGGAGAGAAGAAAGGGGATTGGGCTGAGAGGACTGGCCTTCACGCCAGCTGACTGGGGAACTCTCAGGGTTTTTGCCCAAGGGGTGTGATCTGACTTACAAGTTAACGGATCCTCCCCTGTGAAGTCAGCTGTGAGGGGCAGGGGAGGAAGCCAAGACCGTACAGGAGGTGGGGGCTGTCTTCTCTGCCTGGGATGAGTGACCTTCCTTGGATCCAGGAACGCGCTGCTGATAGAGGAGGAGCCGGGCAGGAGGTTGAGAAGGTTGGAGGGATCTGAGGAGCCGAGGTGGTGATTTCTGAATGAGAGGGTGTTGAAAGCTGCAGAGGTGCTGGAGAAGTCCGAGTAGCAGCTGCTGGATGCGACAAGGGGGAGGTTCTGCAGGGCTTCAGGAGAGCAGGCTAGCTGGTCGGGTGGCAGTGGGCAGGTCCACAAGGCTGCACGCTTTGTTTTGACAGGGGCGCACCTGCAGGAATGTTGTAGGGCCCAGTCTGTGAGCAGTGAGCACTGGCCTTGAGCTCCTGGAGGCTTGACCGACCCCTGGGGCATGGATGGCCTGTGCTCCTTTGGCCCTTTGGGGCTCAGGTGCAGCGCCAGCTTGGACCCATTGTCATAGGGATGTCCCTTTCTATGGCTCTCAGCTCAGGCTTTTTCCAGGACCCAACCAACTATGTTTCCAAGAGGGTCTGAGCTTCTCTGTGGTACCATGGGGAGGGGGCCGGGGTGGGAGGCTGAGATCACCTTACATCCGGAAGCACTTTTCTCTGTAATTGGAGCTCTCCTAGTCTGTCTTCCTGTCCCCTCCTCCCTCTGCTCTCCTCTCTCTGGTCTGGTCCTTTGACTCCCTGGAGTCAGTACTTGGGGGCGGGGTGCTCTGGGGCAGGGTTTGCCTGAGAGTGAGGGTCCCCTGGCTCTCTCTTCTGGGTCCTCAGCATCATTCCTGCACTTGGGCTCAGGCCAGGCCTGCCTGGCTGATGGGAGACTCCCCGTGCTGTTCAGGTACCAGAGGAGTAGGCATTGTGGGGGCCCAAACATCAGAGCAAGGCTGAAGAGGGAAAGATTANGAGAGTGAGGGTCCCCTGGCTCTCTCTTCTGGGTCCTCAGCATCATTCCTGCACTTGGGCTCAGGCCAGGCCTGCCTGGCTGATGGGAGACTCCCCGTGCTGTTCAGGTACCAGAGGAGTAGGCATTGTGGGGGCCCAAACATCAGAGCAAGGCTGAAGAGGGAAAGATTAAAGAAACCGAACCTGTTGGGCAGTTCCTGGGGTTGGGGAGGAGGAAGAAAGCTTATGGAAAGTGAGATATGAGACTGGGAGTTGGTCACCTGGAATGTCTGGGCTTGGAGGGCAGAAGGAAAGTTTGCTGGGAACCTCAGAAGAGCTGTCCTCTATGAAGCAATCCGAGTGGTGTGGTTTTACTTTGTTTTTACCCCAGAATTGTCTCTTGAGGCAGTAGCTTTCTGCCCAGGGACATGAATGAACTGTGTCCTAGAATAGAACTGAAACTGCTTCCCTGTTTGGAGACAGTCCTCAGGGAGTCCGCGAAGCTGGTTTTGATAGTCATTTACAGAAATCTTTCCCCAGATCCCCTCAGTTAATTCCACAGTTTCCCTGGCAGTCTTTGTGAATCCTTGCAAGGCTCTGTTGAGCACGGACACAACACGGTTTGCAGAGTTTTCTGTAAGGGACTTCCCTGGTGGTCCAGTGGCTAAGGCCTCACCTTTCAATGCATGGGGTGCAGGTTAGATCCCTGGTCCGGAGCCAAGATGACACATATCTCATGGCCAAAACAGTGAAACAGAAAACAGAAGCAATATTGTAACAAATTCAGTAGGCCAAAAAACCAAAGCATAAGGAATATTGTAACAAAGTCAGTAAAGACTTTAAAAATGGCCCACATCAGGAAGAAAAAAGCATCTTTGAGGTTATCTGAAAACTGGCCACCAGGCTTCTCATGCAGACCTGGGGATGCAGGAAGGTGGGTGGAATGGGAGGGTCTGGCTCTTGGTGTCATGGAAGCTGGTGGGAAGCTTGGGTTCCTAAATATTTTCTTCCCTTAAGTGCTCCATTCTCCAGGAGAGCACCCAGCAAAGCCTGACCCTGGTGGCTGCCCTTTCCGGGCCCAACAGTTTGGACTTAAAAAATATATACACACACACACACATATATATATTTACTTATTTTGGTCACCCTGGGTCTCTGTCGCTCTGCGCAGGCTTTTTCTAGTTGTGAGAGCCAGTTACTCTGCTGCAGTTCGAGGGCTTCTCTTGCAGTGGCCCCTCTTGTTGCGGAGCACAGGCTCTAGGCTCACGGACTTCAGTACTTGCCGCACACGTGCACATGTACTCATGTGGCACACAGGCGTAGTTGCGTAGTTGTGGAATCTTCCCGAATCAGGGCTTGAACCCGTGTCTTCTGCCTTGGCAGTTGGATTCTTAGCCACCGCGGCACCCGGGAAGTCTCCGGTTTGGCCTTTTTAATGGAAACTCTGGGGCATGAGACCTGACTTGAGCCCTGCCTTTGTCAGCTGTCAGCCGATCTGTCTGGCCTGTCCCCACAGATCTCCGGATGACGGGGCGCAGCCGTGTGTTGGCCTTGCGGCACGTTGGGGGTGTGCCTCCTGTACTGGTGCGGAGGGACCTCTTTCTGACCAGGACTCTCTGCAGCCATGGCCCCAGCCAGCCCAGAGAGAAGAGGCCCGAGGAGGTGGCCCTGGGGCTGTACCACCGCCTCACCGCACTGGGAGCAGCCCTGGGGCACAGCATTCGGCAGCGGGCGTCCTCCACGGCCAAGACTTGGTGGGACAGATATGAAGAGTTTGTAGGACTCAGTGAGGTTCGAGAGGCCCAGGGAAACGTCACTGAGGTGAGGACGGGAGCTGGGGTTTGGCCCTGCCCTCTGACCCAAGCAATGTGGCCTGGAGGCTCCTGCCAAATAAATGACCAGCCACAGGTGCTCGGAGGCCACGTCCAGATTGGTCTATCCTTGAACATGTACCAGCAGGATGGGGAGCTGAGTTGTTTCTCACGTGATGGCTGGGTTTGATATTACTGGGATGAAGGGCCTCCGTTCCCCATTGAAACAAATTGCTGTGTATGCTGTGTACCAGGGGGTCCTGGGCCATTAATATCCTTTCTGTTGGGCCAGCAAACACTTCCTTTGTTGACTGTTTTAGGGGTTGGTGGTGAGAGTTGCCTGGAGGGTTACAAGGTCCTCAAAGTCCCCACTGGTTAAAACATCCCTTGAGACGGTGAGGGCCCTGGGAATTAATCAGACTGTGAGGTGGGGAGAACTGCGTCTGGTTGTCCAGTCCTCTGTGGCAAGGGAAACGCTTTCCGCCATCTCTAGCATCATCAATGGACGTGAGTTTGAGCAAACTCTAGAAGATAGTTGGAGAAGGCGATGGCACCCCACTCCAGTACTCTTGCCTGGAAAATCCCGTGGTCGGAGGAGCCTGGTGGGCTGCAGTCCACGGGGTTGCGAAGAGTCAGACATGACTGATCGACTTCACTTTCACTTTTCACTTTCATGCACTGGAGAAGGAAATGATAGTCCACTCCAGTGTTCTTGCCTGGAGAATCCCAGGGATGGCGGAGCCTGGTGGGCTGCCGTCTGTGGGGTCCCACAGAGTTGGACACGACTGAAGCGACTTAGCAGCAGCAGCAGCTAGAAGATAGTGAAGGACAGGGAAGCCTGGCATGCTGCAGTCCATGGAGTCTCAGAGTCAGACATGACTGAGCGGCTGAACAACAACAACAATCTTGTTTCCCACCTTGGCACAGACCAGTGTGGTGGGGTGGGAAGAGCCCGGGGCTCAGCCAGAGGTATTGAGGTGCAGTGCTGTCTCTCCCCTCGGTGTTCTTGACTTTCGCTGAGCCGGGGTTTCTCAGCCTGTTCACTGGAGGCCTGGCAATGCCTAGCATGGCGTTCAGTGATGTTGGGAGGTGTAGCTAAGGTAACACCCAGGAACCCAATTAAAGGCTCGGGGCTGCACCCTGGGGACCACTGGGTGAGCCAGGATTGTGTGTCCAAGGGACTGTCTTTCCAGCCTTTGCACTGACACCCCCTAGACCTCTTCTCAGCTGCGTCTGGTTAGAAGTGGAGAGGACCCTGTGTGGCATGGAGAAAGGGGCGGGTGACTTCTGTTGTTCTCACTGCAGGCAGAGAAAGTGTTCATGGTGGCTCGAGGGCTTGTCCGGGAGGCTCGCGAGGACTTGGAAGGCCAGCAGGCCAAGCTGAAGGAGGTGAGGGACCGCCTGGACCGCATCTCCAGAGAAGATAACCAGTACCTGGAGCTGGCCACTCTGGAGCACAGGATGCTGCAGGTAGGTGCCTTCCTCACCTGGCCGGGTACCCTAGCCTGCAGGCTGTGGAGGGGCGAGATGGGGGCTCTGATGGGTTTTGGGGTCAGAGACCTAGTGAGGAGGTATACCAGAAGACCCTGGGGAGAGACTGGGCTCTGGGGCTCCAGTGCCTGTCCACCCTCTCCACTCCTGGAGAACTGGGATCAACAGTCTAGTATATTCTAGGCCCCAGATTATTGGGAGGGAGCACCATGGAGAGGGCCAGATACTTCCCTTCTGACAGACATAGTCTGGAGACCCCTGTGCATGTCTGGTCATACTCACGACTGCCCGAGGAGGATAGCACCGCTCACCTGGACCATCCCCGATTCTTTGCTCCCCCTACCCGTCCAGACTTAACGCTGCCCTCACTCACCCGCGTGTTTATGGAACATGTAATCCGTGCCAGCCCTGAAGCCAAGGCCCAGGGACGTGGTCGTGGGACTTCCGGTGGAGGCTGCGGGGCCAGGTCGCTGCTACATGACAGCTTTGCTTCCGCAGGAAGAGAAGAGGCTCCGTATGACCTACCTGCGTGCGGAAGATTCTGAGCGAGAGAAATTCTCCCTCTTCTCTGCAGCCGTGCGGGAAAGCCATGAGAAGGAGCGCACCCGGGCGGAGAGGACCAAGAACTGGTCGCTCATCGGGTCAGTCCTGGGGGCCTTGATTGGTGTGGCTGGCTCCACCTACGTGAACCGTGTGCGGCTCCAGGAGTTGAAGGCTTTGCTCCTGGAGGCCCAGAAGGGGCCTGTGAGCCTCCAGGAAGCCATCCGAGAACAGGCGTCCAGCTACTCACTCCAGCAGAGGGACCTCCGTGACCTCGTGGCAGACCTGAAGGGTCTGGTGCAGGCTGGGACTGAGCAGAGCTCTTTGTCCCAGGCAAGTTCTTCCCCAACCCGAGACAGAGACACAGATGTCCTTTCAGCTGCCTTGAGAGAGCAGCTCAGCCATTCTAGGCAGGTCCGTTCATGTCTAGAGGGTTTACGAGAGCAGCTTGATGGCCTGGAAAAGACCGTGAGCCAAGTGGCTGGGGTGGTTCAGCTTGCAAAGGCTGCAGCACACCCGGGCCTGGTGGAGTCTGCAGACGGAGCTCTGCCTGGTTCCCTGCTGGAACAGGGGAGCATGATCATGGCGCTGTCGGACACGGAGCAGAGGCTGGAAGCCCAGGTCAACAGGAACACCGTCTATGGCACGCTGGTCACCTGCGCGACGTTTGTGGCCGTCTTGCCTGTGCTTTATATGCTGTTCAGGGCCAGCTAGCCCCCTGGACCCTCCTCCAGAGGGAGGGGGTATGGATGTGGATTTAGTAAGAGAATGAAGTAATGAAGTGAACTTCGGGAGTGTACTCAGCCTGAGTCGGACCTTACCGGCAGACATCCTTTGCGTTTTACACTAATTGATGTTAACTAGCAAATATTTGTGCTCACGTCTTTCAATTTTATCTTATTAAACGTCTTTCATTTTTCTTATTTAAAGTAATATATGTGAGACTGAGTTTTGTCCATTGAACATTCAGATTTGGAACTCAAGGGTTGGGTCTGAAAGTAAGATAATCTCTCCCTTATAGTTCCTCTTTCATCTCTTGATCTGGCCCTCGGTTCAAGACCATTTTGGATACACTGGTCCCCCTCACTCCCTGCCAGGTCTTGATTTTTCATTTCGGATTTCCTGGCCTGTCCTCCACTTGTCCAACCCACCTGTGTCAGATGGCCCATGNTAATCTCTCCCTTATAGTTCCTCTTTCATCTCTTGATCTGGCCCTCGGTTCAAGACCATTTTGGATACACTGGTCCCCCTCACCCCCTGCCAGGTCTTGATTTTTCATTTCGGATTTCCTGGCCTGTCCTCCACTTGTCCAACCCACCTGTGTCAGATGGCCCATGATTTCCAGTAAATAAAACTTGGCTCGCTGCCACTCACTGGTGACCATGGTAACGGCCTGTCTTTTGGATCATTTGCTCTGCCATGTCGGAAAGAACTTCCTGGTTCTAACACTGGAGGATTGATCAGAGGAGAGCAGGGAACAGGGATTAGGGGAATGGTTGGTAAATACTACCGGGGACAGAATTACAGGGATTGGCAACCAATTTGGTTCCCTGCTGGAGCGCCACTTGGGCGAGGTGTCATCTCACACACAGCCTAGGAATGGCCTCTCCAGCCTTGGGCAGAGCTCAGCCCTCCAGCAGTGTGAGTGGTGAGGCAGTGATGGGGAGGGACCTCCCAGATGTGGGAGGTCTGGTTGGGGGTTTGGGGGCATGGAGGCATACTACACCGAGAACCCTTGACCTCTTCCTTCTCAGTGGAGAACCGCAGCCTTTGACCTCCTGGGTCGAATGGCCATGGGTGGCCTTGTGTGTCCTTGAATAAATAGGCACTCTGCTTGCACTGTGGGTCTGAAGAACCCACCCTCCTTTCAGGACGCAACGAGGTGGGTCAGCAGGTTGAGCAGAGCTGACGCACAGCAGAGGCCTGTGGAAGCAGAAATGCTTCGATGAGATCCCGCCCTTCTTGGGGGCCTGGGCTCAGCCCTGGCCAGTGGCCCCATGGGTGCAGTGAACCTCTGGTCATCTGGTCACTCCATCCGTGGCCTTGTTTTTTTGTAATGATTCTTCGGAGGGTGTGGGATGAAATGACCTCTACGCTTGGGATGTTCATCCTCCTGGTGGGGTAGGAGATGCTGTATCTGTCTATAGATGAGAGAGCGGTGGTGTGGGGTTTGGAAATCCTAGGTCCTAAACCTAGGTAGGTGAGGTGGGTCCTAAAGGGTGTGCACTTGAGTGAATGGGTCTGGGGAGGGGAGGAGTCCAGGTACTCGGAAGGGCCACCCCACACCCCCACAAGCTGCACAGAAAGGCAAGGCAAGGTGGCTGAGGGCCTTGGGGCACACCAGCTTGACCGAGGTGGTGATGGGTGTGGAGCTTATGGTTAGAGAATGGAGTGGGGGACCCAGAAGGCCAGATAGCAACTGGGGTCTGTGATATCCAGAGAAGGAACTGGCACAGACAGGGTGCTGAATCCTGGACCCAGATGTTGGAAGATTGGTTGGAGGTCTGGGGAGCAAGCCGAGGTGCTGGGGAGGGACAACTTGGAAGGCAGAGTCAGGTACCTGAGTGAAGGTACACTGATGGGTGGAAGGTGGAAGAGGGTGCCTGAAGTTTAGCTCTTTAGACAGCAGCCAGTGTGGATGATGAAACCTGATTGAGGTTCCCCTCAAGCCTTGCAGAGGCCCTAGGAGCTTTCAGGGTGTGTGACCACTTTTGCCTCCCAGGCGGCTGTCCCAGTGGCTGAGAGCCAACCCTGCCGAAGTCCTAATAGGATGGACTAAGTGCTGGCTCCTGAGTTTGCAGGGAGCCAAGCCTGAAGGGCCCTGCAGAGGGCACACCTGGGCCTCAGGAGAGAACCCAGGTGTGCCTTTCAAAGGGTGACGTATTTACGGTGAGGAAGTCTAGACTTGCCCACGGCTTCTCAGCTTGGGGCGGGTCCAGGTACAGGTTTGGGAGGAAATGCGCCCTAGCTTGTGCACGTTTGCAGCGGTGGGCCCTCCTCTCCCAGTCCAGCTAGGTGTGGCATCACCTCCACTTGACGGTGAGCAAACAAGCATGTGTGTTTGGGGGGCAGGGGTCAGGTTTCTTGGCTCAGTGATGGCGCAAACCCAGGCCCAACCCCAAAGCCAGTGCTCTTCCCGCACAGCCAGAGGTGGGGGCCGGAAGGAGAGCCTGGGCGTGTTAGAGTCCCAGGAGTAGAACCGGTGGGCAGAAACCAGGCTCCCCGGAGTTCAGGTAAAGAAAGTTGGAGGAGGATGACCACAGGAGCCAGGCACTGGACAGGTAAGAGGGAGCTCGGGGGCCCCGGAGAGCGGGGGTGGTGGTTGGCAGTGGTTGGTGGGGCAAGTGAGGGGCGTGGGTCCCACCGGGCGCAGGCAGGCAGGCAGGCGAGGTCCGGGCGAAGCACCACCACAAGTCGGGGTGCAGAGCGCGACCCCCACCTCCCAGCCCCCGCCGTCCGGCCCCTCCCATGCCGGAGGGCTCCCAATTCCGGCTCCAGCGCGGCGCGCAGGTGAGGCCCGGCGGGGACTGGGCCGGGTGGGGCAGCCGGTCCCGCGGCTCGGCTCTGCGCGCTCCTCCCGCCGCCATCCGCGTTGCCTTGGCAACCGCCGGGGTGCAGCCTTTCTCCCCTCCCCTCCCCCCACCGTCCGCCCCCTAGCGAGCGAGGGGTCGAGTCCCCCGCCCTCGGCAAGTGCAGAGCCGCGAGGGCTGGAATGCGGGGTCCCGGGCGGCTCGGGGCCGCGCGCCCGGCTCTCCCGGCTGCTTCCGGCCTGGCCTGGGCGGCGGGCGGGGGGAGGGCGGCCCGGCGGGCGCGGGGGGGGGAAGGAGCGGAGCCGGGCCCGGCCGACGCGGCTTTGTCTCCTTTGTTCCCGGCGGTGGCAGCGCCGCGGCGGGCGGGGCGGGCGGCGGGCGCAGTTTTCCGCCCCTCGGTCTCCGGGTAACAGCTGCGGCTCCGCCAGACCCACCTCCGGGGGGTGGCGGAGCAGGGGGGGGGCGAGCAGGGGACGGGGGAGGCCGCCGCGCGCGCAGATCCCGAACCCGGAGCGGCCGGCGCCCGCCTCGGCGCGCTTGTCCCGCGGGGCCCGGCCGGGTGGTGAGTGCGGGGCCCAGGGCCGGGCGGTGGGGCCGGGGCGACGCGTCCCCGGGGTGAACGGGCCTGGAGCCGCGATGACGCCGGGCCGAGGCGGCCCGGGGTGAGTAGTGGGCGGCTTCGATCCTGAGAGTTGGGACCACACTTCTCCGCGCGAAGGGAAACTCTGTCGGCTCCGCCTGTAACGCGATTGGGAGACGGAGGAGGTGGAGCCGCTCCTCCGCGCCCCCTCCTCGCCGCCGCCGCCTCAGCCGGGGACCGGCCGGCCTCTTCCCCGCCCTCCCAGGACCACTGGGGGGGTCCTTGCCCTGGTCGGGGAGGAGGGAGGAGGGTCGGGGAAGAGCAACAGGGAGGTCCAGGCTTCCCCTCCGCAGTAACAGCCATTCCAGGCGGTACTCGGCGCGACTGACAAAAGGCAGACTGGGGTTCCCCCTGCCACGCACCCTCAGAGGGGGAGCCCCCCACCCCGCACCCTGACGGTGGGTGATTGATGAGCGCTCGTTGAGTCCTCACTGGTAAATGGTGCCCCCCACCCCGCCCCTACCCCGACTCAACACAGACAACAGGGCAGGCACTCTCCACTCTGATGCTGTCAATGAGTAACTTCTGGGTGCACCCTGAGAGCCCAGCGAGAGGGCCGAAAGGAAAGGCCGGTTTCGCACCAATCCCAGCGACTCCGGTGAAGAGGGCTGGAATATGAACACTCTCCCAGTTTCAAGGGCAGAGTTTATATGCCCTTTTGGTTGGCCAGGACAGCCCCAGGTCCAGGAGACTGCTTGTTCTTTGCAGGCAGAAGTTAGGCAGCCTTGGGCCCTGCTGAATCGGCCCAGAGATGGGGGGCCCAGAAGAGCTAGGCTTTGACTCTAGCTGGGGCTTGAGATGTGGGGGGTGGAGAAGAGATCTTAGTTGTATAAGCTGGGGACTGGGGCCCAGCTCCAAAGCACCCTTTTCAGTCTGCTCTGGCCTAGTCATTAATAAAAGTGGGGCTGACAACTGTGTTCTTCGAGAAGCTGAGTGGCTTGGTGTGGGTTGTGGACTCTGCATCTCCCCTGCTGGCTGAGTTTTCTTGGCTGTGAAATGAGGGTTCTTTTCAACATTCGAGGAGCACCTGCTCAGTGCTAACGTCTGTCCCGCTTACTGGGGCTTCTGAATTAGAAGTCCCATTCTCTGCCTTTGAGGAATTTCAGGATAGAAGCATGGAACAGGGAGAAAAGTGGCCTTCATTGGTGCCTCATGTGCCAAGCACACACCACATCACGTTGAACGATCAGAGAAGTCCCATTCTCCAGATGGGAAATCTGAGGCTCAGAGACCCCAAGGCAGAGCTGCAACGTACACCAGGGTGGTGGCTGGGGATGCCCGCCGATCACACGCGGTGGGCTTCTCAGGAGCCTGGGGGACAGTGAGGGCTTCTCTGGGAGGTGATGGTTGGGTACCTCATGTAATAGGGAGTGAGTGTGGAGGAGTGTGATGAACAGTCTGCAGTTCGGCCTGGCAGGAACGAAGAGCATGTGTGGGGGAGCCCTGGCAAGGATCCCACAGGAGAACATGTGGACAGGAGGGCTTGACCTTTATCCTCCAGGCCCTGGGGGGTGCCTCCAAAGATGCTGGAGAGAGGGACATCCTCAGATTCTGCTTGAAGTCCCCCTGAGGTGGGAGGAGGTGCACTGGAGGGGCCAGAGGCTGTCTGTGGCCAAGGTGAAGTGAAATATGTGGCCAGTAAGGAGAAAAATGTCACCACCCTCTTTTCTTCCCACCCATGGTATGTGGGGAAGGGCGAGGGTGGCTGGGCCCCGTGGCAGTGATTGAAGAAGGCTGACACTTTCCCCAGCGGGGTCAGCCTCCAGCCTGCGGTGTGACTTTGCCAGAAGCTGTTTGGGTCCTGCCCATTGGCTTCCTGTGGGTCACTCGACCCAGTTGTGATTTTACATGCAGGGAGTGCCTTGGTGGCTGCCCCTTGAGGGTTGGAGAACTCTGGCATGAAGTCCCTGCTGAGCAAATGTTTGTAAGCGAATGGTGGGGCAGACCCCAAGGCGCGTCCCTGGGAGGGAGGCGGTGGGAAGGGCTGAGCAGTAGCTGAGTGTAGCAGCCGGCCTTTGCCCATCCTCAGGCAGACCCCGTCTTCCCGCGGGAAGAAACTTTCTCCACCGTGCCTTGGACACAAGGTGGGGGGCTCCTGGGAAGCCTGGCCTTGCCATAGTCCTGGGCTTCTCGCTGGGTTCACGACTCTCCCTGCCGCCCCCCTCCCCCTGCCCCCTCGGTGGCAAACAGTGGCTGCCTTGTTCCTGCTCCCATAGAGCTCTCCTGTTCTCTGCACACTAAAAATGGAAACCCCCAAGCTATTTTGGGAGCAGTGCCCAGCCAGGCTGTGGCCACAGCTCCTCGCTGGACCTTACGCCCAGCTCTGCTCCCTCTGGGCCAGCCTCAGGAGCACCCAGCTGGGGGGGCCTCAGCTGGGAGGAGCCAACCTGGACCCTGGGAAGCTCTCCTCTCGGAGGAGCACTGTGCACCGGCAGACTGGCAGCCGGGTGGCAGGAGGGGCCGGGCCATGTGGCCTGGACACAAACAAGCAGGGAGAACATCTCACAGCTTGGGATGCGCTGCCGGTCCCCAGCGCTTTACCCACCCTGGTGCTCCAGGCTGGAGACCAGCCAGGTTTTAGCAAGGTGGTGTCATGGTTTCTTGGTCTCCCCAGGCTTCAGGTGGAGTCTGCAGGGAGAGGGTCTGTGAGGAGAGCAGGCCCTCAAGGTCTGGGAAGGTTCAGGGGATGTGGGGTACTTGTCCGGTGACTTCCTCTAGGACCCCCCACCCCATGCCCCCTCCACCTCCCACTCTGCTCTGACCTGCAGAAGAGGAAATAGCAAGAGATGATGGCCTGGCTTCCAGAGCCCTCGAGGACTTAGGGCTCGAACCAGGGAAGTGTGTGTGAGTCTGTCTGTGTGGGGTCTGGATGTGGCTGGTGGTGTGTATGTCTTGAGTGGGTGGGTGGGTGTGTCTGGGGTGTGCTTCTGGGTATGTGTCTCTGGCTTGTATGTACAGGCAGTGGGTGCACGCATCTAGGTGTGTGCTCACGCCTAGGTGTGTTTGGGTATTGGTGTGTGCACGCAGGGTGGGTGGTGTGTATACTTCTTGGTGTGTACGAGCATGAGTGTGCTCACGTGCTGGTGGCAGCCTGGGGCAAGGCTTGGCCTGGGCCTGTGGGCAGCTCATTACCTGGTGCCCTGAGAGGGCAGAGTTTGGGCAGAGGGCAAGGATGGGAGATGCTGAGGGCGGGCTGTAGAGGGGAATAGGACCACGGTGGGGGCCAAGCTGGGCCCACCAGCCATGCAGCTCCTCCATAGCTGCCCTTTCCCAGGCCCCGAGAATGCCTGGTTCCACTGCCCTCCCCCTCCATGGGCTCGGAGGAGGCGTCCCCTGTGGAATGTGTTTGGTGGCCGAGGGCCAGGCTGGGCCCAGCTCCACTAGCAGACTGGGCAGTGGGGAGGGGTACCTTTGTGCTGCCTCCGTGGTGGGGGGCCCACGTGCCTACCGCCCAGCCCCCAGCTCCGTGCTCTGCTCTCTCCCCGGCTAGGTGACTCCCGCTCAGGGCATGCCGTTGTCTCCTGATCCTGCCGGCCCTGCCAGGTGAGCCTGGCCTCACACCCAAGGGTGGGACTCCCACCTCTACTAGGGGCTCTCCAAGCGGGGGTCCAGCCGTTTAGGCCCTGTCCATGGCAGCCTTGACCCCCTCATCTCTCCGGTCTGTTGGTTCTCTGCTTATCACCCTTCTGGATTCCTAGCCAAAAAGGCCCTTCACCCACTTCTTGCCCTGCCCTGACATGCAGGTGGCCCATGGGATCTCGCCCTCTCATTTCCTGCCTAGGAAACTGACATCCATGCAGAGGGGCATTCTGGGTCCCTTCCCGTCCCCTGGCTCTCCTGCCCCTTCCAGGCCCTAGTCCGCAGGAGCAGGGTGTTTCTCGCATCTCTGCCTCTCTGGCTGCTCACCCTTGGACCCTGTGTTGACAATGGGCAGTCTAGGTGAGGGGTGGGCGTTGCTGGTCTCCTGAGAGAGTGATACTTGCAGAGAATGGGCAATGTTGACGTTCCCAGGACACCATCTGCTGAGCCCTTGCGAGTGTGTGGTCCTGTGGTCCTCGTGAGCGCGGTGCCATCTCAGCCTGGTCCTCGCTGGGTCGGGAAGGGCCTCTTGGCAGTGTCACAGCCCTGTTTCTCACCAGTGGGCCCACGGGGCTCAGGCGGCTGCCCGAGCCCTGCTCACGCTCTCTGTCTCCCTGCCAGGTGACCATGCCTGCCCTCGGCCTAGCTCTGCTTCAGGCACTCTGGGCCGGGTGGGTCCTCGCCCTCCAGCCCCCGCCACCGACGGCTTTCACCCCCAACGGTACGCATCTGCAGCACCTGGCTCGAGACCCCACCTCAGGCACCCTCTACCTCGGAGCCACCAACTTCTTGTTCCAGCTGAGCCCTGAACTGCAGCTGGAGGCCACCGTGTCCACTGGCCCCGTGCTGGACAGCAGGGACTGTCTGCCCCCGGTGGTGCCGGATGAGTGTCCCCAGGCGCAGCCCACCAGCAACCTGAACCAGCTGCTCCTGGTGAGCCCAGGGGCCCTGGTGGTGTGCGGCAGCGTGCACCAGGGGGTCTGTGAGCAGAGGCGCCTGGGGCAGCTCGGGCAGCTGCTCCTGCGGCCAGAGCGGCCCGGGGACACCCAGTATGTGGCTGCCAACGACCCCACTGTCAGCACGGTGGGACTGGTGGCCCAGGGCCCATCTGGGGAGCCCCTCCTGTTTGTGGGGCGAGGCTACACCAGCCGAGGTGTAGGGGGTGGCATCCCACCCATCACCACCCGGGCCTTACAGCCCCCGGACCCCCAGGCCGCCTTCTCTTACGAGGAGACGGCCAAGCTGGCCGTGGGCCGCCTCTCGGAGTACAGCCATCACTTCGTGAGCGCCTTCGCGCGCGGGGCCAGTGCCTACTTCCTGTTTCTTCGGCGGGACCTGCAGGCTCAGTCGCGAGCCTTCCGCGCTTACGTGTCCCGCGTGTGCCTCCGGGACCAGCACTACTATTCCTACGTGGAGCTGCCCCTGGCCTGTCAGGGGGGCCGCTATGGGCTCATCCAGGCTGCGGCCGTGGCCGCGTCTGCGGAGGTGGCCCAGGGCGAGGTGCTCTTCGTGGCCTTCTCCTCCGTGGCTCCCCCGACTGTGGGCCGGCCCCCATCAGCAGCTGCCGGGACGACTGGCGCATCAGCGCTCTGTGCCTTCCCCCTGGATGAGGTGGATCGCCTTGCTAATCGCACTCGAGACGCCTGCTACACCCGGGAGGGCCGCGCGGAGGACGGGGCGGAGGTGGCCTACATTGAGTATGATGTCAACTCCGACTGTGCTCAACTGCCCGTGGTAAGTCCTGGCGCTGGCCAGCCCTTCCCTGTCTCTGAGGCCACCGGGCAGGCATTTACTGGTCAGGTCAGCGGATGTTAAGTGATTTCTTGGTGTCTGGGCGATGGAGGGATATCTTATAGTAAGAGTGGATGCAGGGGGAACAGAGAGCCAGCTGTGCAGGGCTGTGCTTGGATCTGGCACCGAAGGGATGGCATTTGTGGAGGTGGACTGAGAGGGTGTTTGAGGGTCTAAGGTGCGGGGCATGGACCCAGAATGTGGTGAGGTTGGACTCTATTGTTTAAAGTTTCTTGAGAGGCAAGTGAGATTCAGGCTTGTTGAGACTTGTTTGGCTCTCGTCTCAGGATGGGCAAACACTTCCCAGATGGCATTAGTGGTAGAGAATCCGCCTGCCAATGCAGGAGACATAAGAGATGCGGGGTCAGTCCTTGGGTGGGAAGATGTCCTGGAGGAAGTATGGCAACCCACTCCAGTATTCTTGCCTGGGAAGCCCCATGGACAGAGGAGCCTGGCGGACTACAGTCCATGGGGTAGCAAAGAGACGGACCTGACCGAAGCGAGTTAGCATGCATGCAGATTGGATGAAAAGGGTAGAAGCTGCACATAGGGAGACTGACTCAGTGAGAGGTGGGAGGGGACCCAGGTTAGTGGACATGGGAGAGAAGGATTCAGGCTGGAAGAAGTTTTGGAAGAATAGTCCGGGGAAGGCTTGTGCATGAACTGGAGGAAGCAGCTCCCAGGCCAGGGATGGGAGAAAGGGGGGCCCCCAGACATGTGGGGATCACAGGAGATGATGGAGCTGCTGCAGACTGTGTAGGGAACCCACTGAGGCAGGACCAAGGATGCAGCTGTGGGAGAGCCAAGGACTGGCAGAGATGCTGGGAGAGGGGATGGGGTGCTTAGGGAGGATGGAGGGGATCTGGGGAGGGCTTAACTTGGGCTTCTGGCTGTCTGCAGGACACTCTGGATGCATATCCCTGTGGCTCAGACCACACGCCCAGCCCCATGGCCAGCCGTGTCCCCCTGGAAGCCACGCCGGTTCTGGAGTGGCCGGGGGTCCAGCTAACAGCCGTGGCGATCACCGTGGAAGATGGACACACCATTGCTTTCCTGGGCGACAGTCAAGGGCAGCTGCATAGGGTGAGTCCACAGGAGGTACTGGGCCCTGCCTCAGATCTGGAAGGGACGAGCTGCTGGGGACCTAGCTTGGGCAGAGCTATGCCTGGGACCCCCTGGGGCTGTGACGTGAGATCTACTATGTATCTCTGGACCCAGGCTAGGGGAGATGACCTGTGTTCCTCTTTCTGGGGCCGAATGCCGTTTACCTGTGATACCCCCACTCCCACCCCGGGGCTGGGTGGTAATGACCTGTACTGCCCAGGAGGAAAGTCTACCTGTAAATTGCTTTACTGGGGCGAGCAGGGCGGGCCTTGGGCCTCAGACCCTGTGGTCTCTGATCTCAGGTCTACTTGGGCCCAGGGAGCGACGGCCATCCGTACTCCACCCAGGTCGTCCAGCAGGGGTCTGCGGTGAGCAGAGACCTCATCTTTGATGGGGCCTTCGAGCACCTGTATGCCATGACCCAGAGCACGGTGAGTGCCAGGCGTCAGCCAGGGAGGGCGTGGCTGCTGGGAGGGTCCTTGAGGGAACCAGGGGCCTGTACGTGGGTGAGCTGCTGGCACTCGGATCGCTGGCCTCAAGTCTTCTTTGCTGCTGTAGCTTCTCAAGGTTCCCGTGGCCTCCTGTGCTCAGCACCTGGACTGTGCATCCTGCCTGGCTCACAGGGACCCGTACTGTGGATGGTGTGTGCTCCTTGGCAGGTCAGCGCCCCCCATCATCCCCACGCCACCCCAGCCTCCTGCCTGCAATGCTCCTACCCACTTGCCCTGTCTCCAGGGTTCCCAGTCCTTGGCCCTTGACTCTCCACCTTTGACCCCTGGATGTGCCAATCTCATCCTTCACCCTGACTTGCCAGGCATGTCATGGCGCCTTTGAGGATCTTGCCCAGGTCCCTAGGATTGCATGTATCCCTGCCCCGTGAACTGCCAGTGGCCCCCTGAGGGTCACAGGTGGACACTGGTCCTTCTCGTCCAGGTGCAGTCGCCGTTCTGAGTGCTCTCGGGGCCGGGGCTCAGAGCGGTGGCTGTGGAGCTTCCAGCCTGAGCTGGGATGTCTGCGCGTGGCAGCATTGAGTCCTGCCAACATCAGCCGTGAGGAGAGGAGGGAGGTGAAGACCAGAGCAGGCGGGGCCCTGTTACTAACCCAGGCTGGGAAGGGTGCTTGTGGTCCCTGGGGGCTGGTGGCCGCAGTTGCCTGCCCACACCAGGCGCCTGTACACGTAGCCTGATCTGCTGCCCGGGGGCTCCGATGGTGCCCCGGCCTCTCTCGGCAGGTTTTCTTGTCGGTACCTGACCTGCCCCCACTGTGGCCGGGAGAGTCTTACTCCTGCCACTTCCGGGAATCCCAGAGTCCTGCCCTGCTGACCAATTCTGGGGTGATGTGCCCCTCCCCGGACCCTAGCGAGGCCCCAGAGCTGCCAAGAGGAGCCGGTGGGTGAGAGAAGGAGCCCCGCCATCTTCCCATTTTGCTCCAAGGGGTGTCATGGGGATGAGGTGTGAATGCAGGCTAAGGACGCTGAAGCGGTGCCTTTCTCTGCATCCTCCATCTGCTCCCGGGTCCCCTCAAGTCTTTCCTACCCTGTGGACTGTGTTCCTGACCTTTGGAGTGCTGATCCCAAACCCGGTGTGGTCTCGGGATCTGGGTGCCCCTCCCCTGTTCTCAGCCCAGCCCCTCCCCTCTCTGCAGACCACGTGTCTGTGAGCATGGAGCTCAGGTTTGGCGCTGTCATGATTGCCGAGGCCGCCCTCTCCTTCTACGACTGCGTGGCTGTCACCTTGCTCCGCCCGTCGGCGCCGTGAGTTCCTCACCCTGACCCCTAGTGCTCCCCCCACCCCGGGCTGCCCCGTGGCGCCCCCGCGCCCCCATGAGTGTGCTCTGTGCAGGTGCCAGGCCTGTGTGAGCAGCCATTGGGGGTGTAACTGGTGTGTCTGGCAGCACCTGTGCACGCACAAGGCTTCGTGTGATGCCGGGCCCATGGTGGTCGGCCGACAGGTGAGCCCATCGCCTTGCTGGGTCCGGGGGGAGCGTGCAGGGCTGAGCATGGGGGTCCCTGTCGTGAGGGTTTCTCTGGTGGCCTGGGCTCTGTGTGTCTGCCTGCCCGAGTGCTCCGTTACGAGCACCTGAGCTGCCGTGGGGGACCCGCTCCCCGGAGGATGGCCGTCAGCATCCCACCTGTTTCGGGAGAGGCCGTTAGCGGCTGAGAGGCAGGAGGGGTCTGGGCCTTGTGCCCCACCTTGGCACAGACGCCCCCAGAGCCTGCCCCCCACCCCCTCCCATCCCCTCTGGAGAATTAATGGGCTGTTTTTGTCTCTCTTCTCCTTGGTCTCCTTTCCTTTTAACATACCCTTTGCCTGCCTGCCGCCTGCTCCCGCGCCTGCCTGCTGAGTGGCCCTTCCTGTCCCTCTCTGCCTCCCCCTCCAGAGCCCGCTTCTCTCCCCGGCCCCTCCTGCCCGAGATGCACCCACCTCCTTCCCACCCACAGCCCCCCAGGCCGTGGTCACTCCCACCCCTGACACCCTGCCTGTGGACACTCCTTCCGTAGCCTCCGATGTCCCCCCTGGGGCCAGGCCTTCCCCGTTCAGCCCCCGGGGGCCGTGGGCAGGAGCTGGCCCCACCCCTGCCTCGGCTCTCACGGAGTCACTTCTCCCTGGGGACCCTTCTCCTGCCCCGTCCAGCCCCCAGAGCACGCCTGGACCTACCGTGCCTGCTCCCTCGGCCTTAGGACCCCTGGCCACCCCCGAGGACCTGCCAGCCTCGCACCCACCACCCTCCGAGGCAGAAGCCCTGGCCCCCACCCCTGTGGAGCCTGGCCCCTCGGCCCTCCCCTCGGCGGGCCCCCGGGACCACCCCCCCAGCTCTGCCCCTGCCACCACTTTCCCAGGGGCCGCTGGCTCCACGAAGCCCGCTCTGGACTGGCTCATGAGAGAAGGCGGCGAGCTGCCCGAGGCGGACGAGTGGACGGGGGGTGATACGCCCGCCTTCTCCACTTCCAGCCTCCTCTCAGGTGATGGAGACTCTGCTGAGCACGAGGGCCCTCCCGCCCCGCTCATCCTCCTCTCCAGCTTGGACTACCAGTACGACACCCCTGGGCTTGAGGAGCTGGTGAGACTCGGCCCAGGAAGGGGGCCTCAGGGGAGGGGATGGGGGCCCACCTTGTGATTCTGCCAACGAGGGATGGGGCAGAGGGTGGGGTGTGCCTCCTTGCCCTGGCCCAGACGCCCCGGGGTTCTGCCTGGGGAGGGGGTGCTGTGATGGCAGGTGGGTGCCATAGACTGCCTTGCGCTTGGGGCTGCAGGAGGAAGTGACCTGGGGGGCAGCCTCCTGCCCTTGTGTGGAGAGCGTGCAGGGCTCCAGCCTGATGCCCGTCCACGTGCGGCGAGAAGTGCGATTGCTGGGCCGGAACCTGCGTCTCTTCCAGGTGCGTGTGGCCCATGTGCGGGTGTCTCCATGGCCTCCTGTGTGTGTGTGTGTGTGTGTGTGTGTGTGTGTGTGTGTGAGTTGCTCAGTTGTGGCCAACTCTTTGCAACCCCGTGGACTGCAACCCTCCACCCTCCTTTGTCCATGGCATTTCCCAGGCGAGAATACTGGAGTGGGTTGCCATTTTCTTCTCCAGGGGATCTTCCCCACCCAGGGATTGACTCTAGGTCTATGGCATTGCAGTCAGATCCTTTTCTTTTTTTCTGGAAAGGTTTACTGTGCGCGGAGGGGAAAGGTTCAGCCCTTCTTGGCTGCCGCTTTCCTCGTGGTGGCTGGGACGTTGCTCAGCTCCTCTCTTCATCTTAGCATGGATGTGTGTCCCCACCCTTTTCTTGATCAACTTGAGGGCCCGCTTGTCCTTGGAGGCCGTGAGCAACTCCCTGGCCTGCCGCTCATAAGGGGCGAAGCTGCACGCCTCCCAGGTCGTGTTCCGCATGAACTTGGTGTGTTTGGCGAGGCGCCCGTGGCGGTGGCAGCATGCCTCGGCTTGTTCATGTCCTGGGCCGCCTTGTGGCCCTTGTTGAGGCCCTGGCCCCAGGTAGCGCAGAGCCGTGGCTGCTGACCTTCAGCAGGCAGATTCTTTACTGTCTGAGCCACCAGAGGAGAAAGCAGTGGCCTCCTTTGCTATCGGGGAACTAGACACAAGTCCCAGGGAGGAGGGGAAAGCATGACCCCAGGNGCGCAGAGCCGTGGCTGCTGACCTTCAGCAGGCAGATTCTTTACTGTCTGAGCCACCAGAGGAGAAAGCAGTGGCCTCCTTTGCTATCGGGGAACTAGACACAAGTCCCAGGGAGGAGGGGAAAGCATGACCCCAGGTCTCGATCCCAGCCCAGGGACTGTGCTGGGGGCCCCGTGGGGCTCACCACACCTGGCTCCTGAGGCTGCCCCCACCGCCGTGTCCTCTGCCCCCAGGACAGCCCAGGAGACCACGAGTGTGTGATGGAGCTGGAGGGCCGGGAGGTGGTGGTTGAGGCCCGGGTCGAGTGTGAGCCGCCTCCAGATACCCGGTGCCATGTCACTTGCCGGCCGCACCAGGTACACCCCCAAGTCATGGGCGCTGGCCACAGGCTGGCCATAGGCTGGCTACCGAGCTCGCTGGCTGTGCCACGCTCAGCCCAGCCCACGCTCTGACCATGTGACCCCGAGGGAGTCCTGGTACCCCAGCTCTGACCTCTGACCCTGTGCCCCAGGGGGACCTGTACCCCAGCTCTGACCTCAGACCCTGTGCTCCGGGGGTTCTTCTCTGACCCTGTGCCCAGGGGTCCTATTCTGACCTCTGACCCTGTGCCCCAGGGGATCCTGTACCTCAGCTCTGACCCTGTGCTCCGAGGGTTCTTCTCTGGCCTCTGACCCTGTGCCCAGGGGTCCTACTCTGACCTCTGACCCTGTGTACCATGGGTTCTGCTCTGACCCTGTGCCCCAGGGGATCCTTACCTCAGCTCTGACTCTGTGCCCTGGGGGATCCTGTACCCCAGCTCTGACCTCTGACCCTGTGCCCCAGGGGTTCTGCTCTGACCCTGTGCCCCGGGGGATCCTGTACCCCACCTCCGACTTCCGGCTTCATGTTCCCACAAAGGGAGCAGATACTGTGGTCCTTTCTCCGGCCACCCTCTCCCCAGGCCCAGTGAGCTCCCCTAACCCCAGGCTCTGACCCCACTCCTGTTTCTCTAGCTCAGCTACGAGGCTCTGCAGCCAGAGCTCCGCGTGGGGCTGTTCCTGCGCCGGGCCGGCCGTCTGCGTGTGGACAGCGTGGATGGGCTGCACGGTGAGCCCCCTGGGGCTGCGGGGACTGGCTGGAGGCAGCAGGGCTGTTCCCGGCCTGCCCGTCACTCTCCGCTCTCCACCCCGCAGTGGTGCTTTATGACTGTTCCGTGGGCCACGAGGACTGCAGCCGCTGCCAAACCGCCCTGCCCCAGTACGGCTGTGTGTGGTGCAAGGGGGAGCATCCCCAGTGCATGGCCCGGGAGGCCTGTGGCGAGGCTGAGGCTGTGGTCACCCAGTGCCCGGCACCCGTCATCCACTCGGTGAGTTGAAGTCCTGGCGCATCCCTTTGAGGGGTGGGGCTGCTGTGGGCTCAGGGGGCGGAGAGGTGGACGAGGCTGGGCTGTCTCTCCAGGCTGCCAGGGGTCACCAGGTGCGTGGAGGTGACCAGTCCCTGTCCCGGAACAGGTCGAGCCACTGACTGGGCCTGTAGATGGCGGCACCCGGGTCACCATCAGGGGCTCCAACCTGGGCCAGCACGTGCAGGACGTGCAGGACACGGTCAGTGTGGCTGGAGTGCCCTGTGCTGTGGACGCCCAGGAGTACGAGGTGTCCAGCAGGTGAGCGGGCTGCACCGGGAGGAGCAAGGGACGCCCCGTGGGCTCCGTGGCTGGCTTTCCGGCTGAGCGCCATACACCCACGGCCCGTCTGCGCACCCCTCTCCCTGCTTCCCTTGGCTCTAGTCATAGCATCTCAGGAGGCCTTGGCTTGGTGCACGAACCTGCAGTTTCCTGGCCTGCAGCCCAGTCCCTGCCCAGAGCTGCCAGGCGGCTCTGCTTCCCGGCTCAGCCTCAGTGTGCTTAGCTGGCTTTCCAAGTGACTATGGACGTAGTTGTGGCAGCAGGCGCCTTGGATCCCAGACAGCTGTGCTCTGGGGCTGACCTTCCCGCCCTCTGGCACTTCTTCCCCAAGCACTGCCCCTGGCGGGCTCCTCAGTGGGAAGATTGACTTGTGACACACATGCTGAGTGCCAGGCTCTGGGACCCCTGCCACCTTCCTGGAGCTTGTGGCTTACAGGCTGGTAGTTACAGGGTCCCAGAGACACACAGAATGAGGCCAAGGAGACATCTCTAAGCCACAGGTCCCCTTCCCACTGGATGTCAGGGTTACCTGGCGAGTGGGTCCAAAACCCCCAGGGCAGATCCTCAGACCACCTTCCCCACTTCCTGCAGAGGTCTGCATCTGTAGGCCCTATAGTCTGATTTTCAACAAGACTTTCCTAGACCTTGTCCTTGCCACCGGAATGTACTAAATGTACTATGACTAACAGCTTGGGGTGACTGTTAATGATCCTAGAACCACGAGACTAAAGTCATTTCTGAACTGACGTACAAAGTGATCAAAATGCATTCCAACGGAAGCCTCTCCCGGGGAGTTTACACTTCGGTGGTTCTGTTCCCTGGGGGTGTTTGCAGTGACCGTGACGATGTCAGAGTCCAGCCACTGCAGGCTTCTCATTCTGGAGAGTGATTGGCCCCGAGCTTCTGTTTCCTGGCTGAGAACTAACACTTTCCCTTTACGTCCAACCCCAGATGTGACTAGAGGCATTCAAAAGTTTTTTTGGGGGGACTCAAGTTTATATCACCTTGGTATTTTTTTAAAAATATATGTATACGTATACACACATACATGTAGGCTTCCCTAGTGACTCAGATGGTAAAGAATCTGCCTGCAGTGCTGGAACTGTGGGTTTGATCCCTGGGTTGGGAAAATCCCTGGAGGAGGTCATGGCAACCCATTCCAGTATTCTTGCCTAGAGAATTCCATAGTCAGAGGAGCCTACGGTCCATAGTCAGGTAAGCTACGGTCCATGGGGTCACAAAGATTTGGACATGACTGAATGCTAACACTCACACACACATACATACACAGACACACACACACACATTTATTTAGCTGTGTTGGGAATCTTTCATTGTGGTACATGAACTCATGGACTCTTGTAGTTGCTGTGCATGGGTTTAGTTGCTCTGAGACTTGTGAGATCTCAGTTCCCCAACCAGGGATCAAACTGGCATCCCCTCCATTGCAAGGCAGATTCTTTACCGCTAGACCACCAGGGAAGTCCCACCTTGTAACTGGTGCTGTGTGCAGCCGTGAAGGTCACCAGTCAAGTCCACTCAACTCTTAGCTCACCTCTGCCCCCAGCATTACAGGGTCCCTTGGTAAATCTGTGCCCCACGGAGAGAGAGATTCTTCTCATCAGTGGAGGTCTGGGGTTGGACTTGAAGGATCAAACCACGAATGTTAATTCTCAGATGGCAGAGCCTCCTAGCAAGCTGTTAAGGAATTCATTCCAAAGCAAGAGAGTCTGTCAGTATCAGGAGCAGGGAGACCACCTGATGTAGTGGGCCAGGGAGGGGGCAGCCCAGTCGGTTTGAGGAGTCCTCAGTGTGGCCTAGCACCTCAGCTGGCCCTGTGCCCACAGCCTCGTGTGTATCACCGGGGCCAGCAGGGAGGAGGTGGCAGGCGCCGTGACGGTGGAGGTACCAGGAAGAGGACGTGGCGTCTCAGAGCATGACTTTGCCTACCAGGTGCCTGGCTGCCCGGTCCCCACCCCCTCATGCAGCTCCTTCCAGCCCCCTCGTTCACCTTTGGGGCTCNGAATTTAGATGTGGTACAGACACCAAGAATCCGCGTGACCGTGTCCACGAGCACGTCAAGGCTGGGCCAGGGGCTTGAGCGGAGGCGCCGAGTGGTCCCAGAGACAGCGTGCTCCCCCGGTGTGTCCTGTGGCGGCCTTCATGTAAGACCCCCATGGGCATCTCCCGCCTGCACTGGGCTCGCCATCACTCAGCTCAGCCCTGGGCGGCCATGGGGGGTGGGCGCCAGTGGAGGCGGTGGCCCCCCGTTGCTGGCCGCCCCTCGCGTGTGCTCTTAGTAGTGCCTCCCCATCCCCCCTCCCTCTGCCCTAGTTTGAGGAGCCTTGCCACGTGAACTCCTCCCAGCTCATCACATGCTGCACGCCGGCCCTCCCAGGCCTGCCCGAGGACCCCTGGGTCCGTGTGGAATTTATCCTTGACAACCTGGTCTTTGACTTTGCAAGCCTGAACCCCACACCCTTCTCCTATGAGCCCGACCCCATCCTGCAGCCCCTCAACCCCGAGGACCCCAGCGCACCGTTCCGGCACAAGCCTGGGAGCGTGCTCTCTGTGGAGGTACTGCTTCAAATGGGACTGGGTGGGGCCCCAGCACCCTTCACTTTGCTGGGCAGTACTGCTGTGTCTGGCAGAGACGGCATGACAGCAGAGCGGGGGCCGGGGCATGGACCCGGTGGCTGCTGAGGGGGCTGGTGGTGGGGTGCCTGGATTGGGTCCCGTGGCCTGGGTCCTGACACGTTCCGTGGCAGGTGTCTGAATAACAACATGTAAATGGCTTGGCATGCGCTGTGGCGGTCAGGTACACAGCAGGTGCCTGGGCTAATTGCCACTTGGCAGCCTGTCTCATGCACACACGTACTTGGCGCGTGTTCTGACACACGCAGTAGGTGGGGACCCTGAAAGGCCATAGGTAGATAGCCCATCATCGCCCACTCAGTGAGCCAGCAGACACCACAGGGGCTCTGCTTCTTTAGGTCCCTGGGCAGGATTTGGGCCCAGCTTTATGTTCTCCAGACTTTTTAAATGTTTGTTTGTTTGGCTGTACTGGGTCTTGGTTGCTGCATGGGATTTCTCTAGTTGCAGCAGCTGGGGGCTGACTCTCTAGGTGGAGTGCGCGGGCTTCTTATTGCGGTGGCTTCTCTGGTTGCACAGCACGGACTCTGGGTCTCATGGGTTCAGAAGTTGTGGCACATGGGCTTAGGTGCTCCACGGCATGTGGAATCTTTCCAGACCAGGGATTGAATTCATGTCCCCTGCATTGGCAGGTGGATTCCTCTCTTATTTTTTTTTTCCCATAGAACATTGCATCCTTTTTTAAAAACATTATTTATGTTTATTTATTTTTCAAAAATATTTATTAATTTATTTGACTGTGCCTGGTCTCAGTTGCGGCGTGGCAGGATCTTCCGTCTTCGCTACAGCATTCAGGTTCTTTAGTGGCGACATGTGAATTCTTAGTTGTGGCATGTGGGATCTAGTTCCCCGACGAGGGATGGAGCCCGGGCCCCTGGCATTGGGAGCACAGAGNGCCTGGTCTCAGTTGCGGCGTGGCAGGATCTTCCGTCTTCGCTACAGCATTCAGGTTCTTTAGTGGCGACATGTGAATTCTTAGTTGTGGCATGTGGGATCTAGTTCCCCGACGAGGGATGGAGCCCGGGCCCCTGGCATTGGGAGCACAGAGTCTCAGCCACTGGACCCCCAGGGAAGTCCCTATATTTATTTTTGATTGTGCTGAGTCTTCTTTATTCTGTGCAAGCTCCCCCCAGTTGCAGAGAGTGGAGGCTACTCTTTGTGGTTGCGGGGCTCGGGCCTCTCATCACAAGCTCCCCCCACACCTGTTGCATGGCACGTGGGGCACAGGGATTCAGTAGTTGTGGTCCATGGGCTTTAGTTGCTCCTCGGCACGTGGAATCTTCCAGGACCGGGGATTAAGTCCATGTCTCCTGCATTGGCAGGTGGGTTCCCATCCTCTGGACCACCAGGCAAGTCCTATTCTCCAGATTTTTAGCTCTGGAAAAGTTTAAGACTTTTCCGGGAAAAAGAAGGAGGGTGGGGAGGGCAGCAAAGGTCAGGAGGCAGCTTGGGAAACGTCACGGGGCTGCCACGCCATGTGCAGGGCAAGAAGTGCCGAGACACTGTGAGCCCTGCTCCTGCGGGTGGGTCTTAGGACCGTCCTTCCCACGTTTGGGGAGATAAGATCTGAGTGGCCATCAGCTCCTCCCTTTAGGGAAGAGTTCTGAGTGATCGATCGGTGATCCTGTGTTCCAGGGGGAGAATCTGGACCTCGCGATGTCCAAGGAGGAGGTGGTGGCCATGATAGGGGACGGCCTGTGCGTGGTGAAGACGCTGACCCGGCACCACCTGTACTGCGAGCCTCCCGTGGAGCAGCCCCTCCCACGGCACCATGCCCTCCGGGAGGTGCCCGACGCCTTGCCCGAGTTCACGGTCAGTGGGCAAAGCGCTGGGCTGGCTCTGGGCGTGCGCTGAACTCGCGCTCACAAGGGGCTCCCCTTGCAGGTGCAGATGGGGAACCTTCGTTTCTCCCTGGGCCATGTGCAGTATGATGGCGAGAGCCCCGTGGCTTTTCCCATGGCAGCCCAGGTGGGCTTGGGGGTGGGCACCTCTCTCCTGGCTCTGGGTGTCATCATCATTGTCCTTATGTACAGGTGAGTATAGCCAGGTGTGGCTGGTCTGGGCATGTGGCAGGGTGGTTGGATTGGGAAGGGGCATACTAGACCACCGGTCAGCAGACGCCTCCTAGAAAGGGCAGGAGACTATTCTGGGCTTTGTGGGCCAGGCGGTCTCAGCAGCAGTGGCTCAGCTCTGCCATTCCAGCCCGGCAATAGCTACAGACAGTGTACAAACACACAAGCATGGCTGTGTTCCAACAAACCTTTATTTACAAAAGCTGCCCAGGGGCCAGACTTGGCCCTGTTACAGTTTAGCGATCCCAGGCTAGGCTGGGTCACGGGTGGGAGTGACTTGCCTAGGATGGGACAGGTTGAATTATTCTGGACCCTGGCTTGCTGGGCATGGCTGGGTTAGACTGGGGTGGGCCTGGGCCTGGTGGGACCCTGCAAGGGCTCAGGCCTCCCCTGGCCTTGACCTTGGTGCTGAGCAGGAGGAAGAGCAAGCAGGCCCTGAGGGACTATAAGAAAGTGCAGATCCAGCTGGAGAACCTGGAGAGCAGCGTGCGGGACCGTTGCAAGAAGGAGTTCACAGGTGAGGCTACCTAGGCCCCGCACCCCAGGGCTCCGCACCCAGCCTGCTCCTGTCTCCTGAGATCTGCGCCTACACCTGCTTCTTCTGTTCCACAGACCTGATGACCGAGATGACCGACCTCACCAGTGACCTTCTGGGCAGTGGCATCCCCTTCCTCGACTACAAGGTGTATGCCGAGAGGGTCTTCTTCCCTGGGCACCAGGAGTCGCCCTTGCACCGGGACCTGGGCGTGCCCGAGAGCAGGCGCCCCACCGTGGAGCAGGGGCTGGGGCAGCTGTCCAACCTGCTCAACAGCAAGCTCTTCTTGACCAAGGTGCCAGCCCCTCTGGCCGTGGGGAGGGAGCCCCCGAGCCCTCCGGCCCCGCCCCTTCTCAGTCCCTCCGTTTCTGAATCTGCCCTCCCTGCCTACCCGTTGTCCCCTCTGCCTGGCGCCAGTTCATCCACACCCTGGAGAGCCAGCGCACCTTCTCAGCCCGGGACCGCGCCTACGTGGCGTCTCTGCTCACCGTGGCGCTGCATGGAAAGCTGGAGTACTTCACCGACATCCTGCGCACCCTGCTCAGTGACCTGGTGGCCCAGTATGTGGCCAAGAATCCCAAGCTGATGCTGCGCAGGTCTGTGTGTCAGCCGGCAGCCAGGGGCCAGGTGGCTGGGGACAGTGGGAGCCAAAACCTAAGTCAGGCCCTCCGGGTCTGGGGTCTGCCAGATAGACAGCCCTGGGCGCCCCCGCACCCGCTGACTCCGCCCTCCCCTCCTCGTCTTCCCAGGACAGAGACCGTAGTGGAGAAGCTGCTCACCAATTGGATGTCCATCTGCCTCTACACTTTCGTGAGGGTGAGCGAGTCAGAGGCGGACGAGGCTTCCCTCTGGGGAGGGTCGGGACTCTGACCCACACAGCTTCTTGCCCCGCACCCCCTGCCCAGCATGTCCTGAGTCACCTTTAGCCTTCTGCGGCCTGCATCCTGTCCCTTCCCCATGCTGTCACCCTCCCTGGAAGCTCTGACTGCCTGCTGCTTCCCTAGGACGCAGTAGGGGAGCCTTTGTACATGCTTTTCCGTGGAATTAAGCATCAGGTGGACAAAGGGCCAGTAGACAGTGTGACCGGCAAAGCCAAATATACCCTGAATGACAACCGCCTGCTCCGAGAGGATGTGGAGTACCGGCCCCTGGTGAGAGCGCGCTGAGAGAGAGAGAGACAGTGACCGTGTGTGTGCGTGTGTGTGTGTACCCGCACACGCGCATGCATGCCTGCTGGCGAGTCAGTCTCCATGAGGGTGAGCAGGGCGACCACGTGTGACTGTCTGCATCTGATTGGAGCCAGCCTAACTTCCAGCTGGCTGGCTACAGGATAGAGGCTTGAGGGCCAGACCTTGAAGATCCGAGGCTCAGAGGTTCCCCAGGTTTGGAATGGAGTCAGGGTACCCACAGCCAGGGTCTAGGGAGCAGCCAGCCCAGGTCCTTGCTGTGTCGGGGCCTGAGTGTCTGCCTGACCCATGTCTCGTCCAGGGGTGCAGTTGAGCCCACCAGGCTGGGAGTCACCCTGGCAGACCTGTACATCCTTTCTCTCTGGGTTTGCTTTCCCCTTGGTGCCCTGCGTGGAGTTCCTTTGGGGAAAACCCCGTTCAGACTCCGCCTACGTGCTCCTCTGGCCAGCTGGCAGGGACTCCATTTCTTACGCAGGTTTTCTTAGGTTCCTTGGCCTGACCGGCTGAGCCAAGGAGCCTGGGGATCCGAGTGCAGAGGGACTGGCGCTCTCCTATTTTTTTTCTGCCATTCACCCAACAGCCACTAGCGCACTGGGCACGGGGTGGAGGGCGCCGCTGTCCGTGGGGAGGCGGGCAGGTGAAGAGACACGAGTGGGTGACTGTGTGGTGCCTGGAGGTCAGAGGCAGTGGCTTCTTCACGGGTTGTCCCCATCCTTGGCCTTGACATCTTGGTCGTCCCGTGTGTGCCGTGAGCCCTGACTGCCCCCACGTGTCATGCACAGACCTTGAACGCGCTGCTGGCTGTGGGGCATGGAGCGGGAGAAGCTCAGGGCGTGCCCGTGAAGGTCCTGGACTGTGACACCATCTCCCAGGCCAAGGAGAAAATGCTGGATCAGCTTTATAAAGGAGTGCCCCTTGCCCAGCGGCCAGATCCCCGCACCCTGGATGTTGGTGAGGGTGGAGGGGAAGGGTGGTCTGGGTACCCCGAGGCTAGGGCTGGCCCTAGACCTGCTCTGCAGGGTCATCTTATCACCGGGGGGGCGAGGGGAGGCGGGTGGACTCTGCAGCATCTCTGCAGGGATGGCCTAGCGCCTGGTAGGGGCCCCTGTTTCTGCTCTTCCGAGAAGTTGGGTGAGGTTGCTCCTCACAGAGGGCCCGGTGCCTCTGGGAAGAAGGGACAGTGCCCGCTGCAGGAAGGGTGTCCTGAAAGCCCTGGACCGAGCCCGCCTTGTCTCTGCAGAGTGGCGGTCTGGGGTGGCCGGGCATCTCATTCTTTCCGACGAGGACGTGACATCTGAGATCCAGGGTCTGTGGCGGCGCCTGAACACTTTACAGCATTACAAGGTGGGAGGGCGGCAGCTGAGTGGGGCGGAGAGTGTTGGGGGGAGCCTGGCAGAGGGGTCACCGACCGTGGTCAGCAGGTCCCCGACGGAGCAACTGTGGCCCTCGTGCCCTGCCTCACCAAGCACGTCCTCCGGGAAAGCCAGGATTACGTGCCAGGAGAGAGTGAGTACCTATCCCCTTGCCCCTCTCCCCCCGTCACCGTCCTCTGCCCTTGGTTTGCCCGGTGTCCAGTAATGGGAGAAGGTCCTGTGGATCTCAGGGTGGGCTTCCCTTCCACCTGGGGCAGGGCTGGGGCCCCCACACTGCTGGGTGTTGGCAGGACCCCGGGGGCCTAGGGCAGCGGGCACTAACAAGGGGTGACAAGCTGTAAGGTCTCGGCACAGGGACCCCGATGCTGGAGGATGTGGACGAGGGGGGCATCCGGCCCTGGCACCTGGTGAAGCCCAGCGAGGAGCCGGAGCCGCCCAGGCCTCGGAGGGGCAGCCTTCGAGGCGGGGAGCGGGAGCGCGCCAAGGCCATCCCAGAGATCTACCTGACACGCCTGCTGTCCATGAAGGTGGCACTCACGGCAGGGATGGGACAGGCGGTGGGATGGAGGTGGGGTGTGCCGGGCTCACGTGGTGGCATGAGGTGGCTGGGGCCGGGCCGGGCCGAGGTCCCCTGCTGACCGCACTGCTTGTGTGTCCGCCCACCGCTCCCACAGGGGACCCTGCAGAAGTTCGTGGATGACCTGTTCCAGGTGATTCTCAGCACCAGCCGCCCGGTGCCGCTCGCCATTAAGTACTTCTTCGACCTGCTGGACGAGCAGGCCCAACAGCACGGCATCTCAGACCAGGACACCGTCCACATCTGGAAGACCAACAGGTGGGGGCGGGGCGGGCCGGGTGGGCCTGCTCGGTGTGGGGCCCCGCCTGCCTCTGCGTGCTGCTCATCGGCCACTCCCATCCCTCGACNTGGGTTGGATGTGGGGGATGAGGAAAAGGGAGGGGTGCCTTCTGACCCCTGGGCCTCTGGCTGTTGTGAGCTCAGACTTGGAGGAGGGGCCTGCTGGGCGGTCTCTAGGCAGAGACGCAGATTCTATAAACGCCGAGTATCTCCAGGCTGCCTGGGGGGCTGGATTCCAAGGGCAGCGGAGGAGGTTTCCACCAGCCAGGGCAGTACAGGGGGGAGAGCCCGGGGAGGGCCAGGTGAGCAGGGATGTGCGCACAGGGGAGCCGGGGAGCACGGAGTGGGAGCTGACCACGGCTGCCTGGCGGCACAGAGGGTGCAGGTCAGTTGTCACAGGGGCCAGAGCCCAGAGAGTCCGAGGCTGGTACCGGGTCCCTGCCGGGACTGCACAGGCATCCAGCGGGGAGGACCCTCACGATCGGGCTCGGCCTAGCCTGGTCCACTGGGCCGCAGTTGGCCTGGGACCTCCTGAGAGATCTGTCTCTAGCCCTGTATGAAGAAACAAGATGGAAGGCTCCAATCCATAGAGCTGTCTGTTGGGAGCCGTTTTTTGGTCTGTGAGCTCTCATCACTCTGCCCATGATGAGCTGAGAGCCACAGGGCCACACTGGGACCAGGAGTCTCCTCCAGGGTGTGTGCTCTCTGGTGTCCGGGTTCTGATGTCTGATCTTCACACAGCCCCCGCTTCCTGGCAGTACTGCAGGTGCTTCCTGGGTGAGTCAGGAATAGGGCAAACCAGGATGCCGAGGGCGCCCCCCCAGAGAGCGGCTGAGAAGCAGGCATCTGGTCTCAGACCCTGGCTCTCAGCAGGCAGTGCAGTCTCGCCCCACCTTCCCTGCAGCTGTAGGATGAGGCAGCAGGTCCCGAGAACGGAAGTGCTGTCTGCAGCCACCGGGATGGAACTGGGACTGGAGCCCAGTGCGGTAGTAGAGGATGTGTCTGGTCCTGTTAGACTGTGGGCCCTGATCGGAGAGAGACCTGCTTCAACTCCCAGCTCAGCTATGCGCAAGTGAGATGGTCTGGGCAATGTAATTGAATTTCCGGGTTAGTTTCCTGAGTTTTAAGATGAGTCTGCGGAGAATGGACAGCACATGGCGAAGCAGTGTTAGGGCTCCACGCGGCTCGCCAGTTCCCTGCCAGGTCTGGGTGGAGGCACGTTTAGCTGAGAGATGACCTTGGAGAGAGAGGGGGAGAAGTTCAAGGTGATGACGGCAGAGGTGGGACAGCAGGGAGGGGTGACGGAAGGAAGGAGCTGGGGTGACCAACCGTCCGGCTTGCCTGGGACTGAGGAGGTTTCCTGTGATTCAGGACTTAGTTTTCTTTTAAATTGTGTTCATTTTATTTATTTATTTTCGGCTGTGCTGGGTCTTCCTCGCTGTGCGGGCTTTTCCCTAGTTGCAGCGAGTGGGGTGCAGGGTGTGGGCCTCTCATTGCGGTGGCTTCTCTGGTTATGGAGCACGGGCTCTAGGGCACCCGGCCTTCATAGTTGCAGCATGTGGTCTCAGTAGTTGCGGCTCCTGGGCTCTCGAGCACAGGCTCAGGAGTTGTGGCGCAGGGGCTTCGTTGCCTGGAGGCATGTGGCGTCTTCCCCGATCAGGGATGGAACCCGCGTCTCCTGCATTGGCAGGCAGAGTCCTTACCATTGAGCCACCAGGGAAGGCTGAGGACTAAGTTTTAAAACTGAAGCAGTGCTGGGGACAGTGGGACAGCTGGTCACCCTAACAGGGCCCTCATCCTTCCTTTGCTTTTGCTGCTCGCCTGCTGGCACCCAGGACTCCCCCATCAACAAACTTCTGTATGCTCGTGATATTCCCCGGTACAAACGGATGGTGGAAAGGTACGAGGGAAAGGAGTTGGGTCTGGAAGATAACCAGTGGATGGATGGATGGATGGGTGTTTACAGCAGAGGCCCCCAGGGTGGGCCTGGTGGGGTGAGGAAGGCTTTGTTTCCCTAGTGACTTTTGGACCCATAATCTCTGGTAGGTACTATGCAGACATCAGACAGACCATCCCCGCCAGTGATCAAGAAATGAACTCCATCCTGGCCGAGCTGTCTCGGGTACGGCCCTCCTTCTGCTGCTTGGGTTGGGCACAGGCCTTCTGCTCCAAGGGCCCTGCCTGCTTCACACTGCTCCTTTACAGGGCAGTCCTGGGGCCTCCGAAGAGTGTTCCCGCTGCCTCTGTAAAATACCAGGGCTCCCAGCATCTCATCAGAGAGCAGCAGGGTCTTGTCCCGGCAGCTACCACCTGACCGGACTCAGCTGGGTGTTAAGATGTTTGCGGCCCTTCAGGGTTTGTGGACCACAGTTCCCAGGCAGCAAGGNTCCCGCTGCCTCTGTAAAATACCAGGGCTCCCAGCATCTCATCAGAGAGCAGCAGGGTCTTGTCCCGGCAGCTACCACCTGACCGGACTCAGCTGGGTGTTAAGATGTTTGCGGCCCTTCAGGGTTTGTGGACCACAGTTCCCAGGCAGCAAGGAGGCGGGGATTGAACCCCAGGACCGTCTGGCCCAGCCTGTCCACGTCCTACTGCTCTGCCTCCTGGGCAGTGTGGACCTGCCCCCGCCTACTCCTAAAACAGCCCCCAAACACACACTCCGGGGAATTTATGAACGATGTTAAATCTGAAACCGAGATGATGACGATCACAGCCGCAGAAAAAAAAGCAGCTACAGTTGGTGTTGCTGCACTCGGAGAAGAGCTCTACAAGTTAGGAGACATCGACTCCATCGTCCTGAAGAGGAGGCCGAGGCTCAGAGAGGGCCCCAGGGAGGAGCAGGGCAGGGCTGGGTCACAGGCTGTGAGCAGCGTCCACCCTGCTGGGCTCTGCGGTCCCCTGGGGTGACAGAGGGTCCCAGCTGGGGCCTGGAGGGGGAGAGAGGCAGGGCCCCAGTGGCGACCCCAGGGCGTGGGAAACTGCAGAGCCGGGGTCTCTCCACCCAGGAGGCCCTTTTTGGCTCTGTCCTGTGCCTGGCTGAGCCTGGCAGCCCCTCATCAAGAGAGGGGCTCCGCCTCCCTGACACCAGGCTCTGCTCCTTCCTTTGCCTCCCGAGCCCTCTCCCCCTCTCCCCCACTCCCCGTCTGGGTCCTGGGCTTCCTCTAGGGGCCGGCAGCACCCCTTAGCTCTAAAACCTCTTGTCTCTCCTCTTCCTAGAACTACTCCGGAGACCTGGGGGCTCGAGTGGCCCTGCATGAGCTGTACAAGTATATCAACAAATACTATGACCAGGTGAGCAGAACCTGGGCGGGGCCAGAATGACATGAGCGGGAGACTGGCTCCGTGTCTCTCCCAGACACAGAGCGGTGGGCTCGGGCAGTGTTTGTTCTTGCCGTACGCTTCCTGGTATCAGCCTGACTCTTACCTGCTACCACCCTCCCCATCTGGGCCCCTTGGCAGGGCTTCTGGGCCTGGTGGCAGGAGTGGTGGGGGGTCCAGCGGGGCCTGGAGATGATGTGCAGGACGTGCTGGGGTGCCACGTTGGCCCCATCCGTGCGCTGACTGAGTCACTCCCTCTCCCTGACTTCCCCATGACTATAAAATGAATTCACATACCCTCCAGGGTTGAAAAATCCAGTTGATGGACCACTCACTTAGTTCAGGCTTCCCTGGTGACTCAGACAGTAAAGAATCTGGCTGCAATGCAGACCTGGGTTCGATCCCTGGGTTGGGAAGATCCCCTGGAGAAGGGAATGGCTACCCGCTCCAGCATTCTTGCTGGAGAATCCCATGGACAAAGGAGCCTGGCGGGCTAGAGTCCATAGGGTCGCAAAACGTCAGACATGACAGAGACTAGAACTGATTGACGTTTTCTCGCTCAGACCCCTACCTGAGGCCTCACGTGGCCTGTGCCATGTAGGCCATCTCTGTGGGCATGGGCCTGGCTGGGCTGCAGGGGCAGACAGAGAAGAGGGTCCAGACGTAGGGTCTGGGGCAGGTGAGGGCACGATGGAGCCAGTGGGGGGCTTTGGGGGGATTCTGGGCTAGGCCTCAGGATCAGAGCTTCCATCAGTCTGCTGGCGGATGCAGCAGTCCGCTGAGTGCCTTCTGGAATCATCTGCCCAGACGTTTGCGTGGCCTCAGGGACGTGACTGTCGCTGTTGAGAGATGACCTGCCCCCTGGCCCAGGCCTGGAGTAGAGACAGGCAGTAAGCAAAGGCGTGGTGTGGAAGCGTGACTTCCAGGTGCTGCGGCCCTGTGTAGGGGAGACGGGCCTGTGTCACGCCCCCATGGAGGCGTGGCCAGCAAGCCTTCCTGTCCCTGCCCCCACACCGTCCGAGTTTGGTCGGTAGCTGTCTCCCCTCCAACGAGCCCACGACACCAGGGATCGTATCTGTTGCCACATCACCAGGTCTCCGCTCCTTGCCCTACACCTGGCAAGTGGGAGCTCAGATTTGCTTGCTGGCTGGTGGATGCGGAGCCAGGATGGGTGGAGCTGGGCTTCCAGGGGGCCTTGTGGGGAGAAGACCAGCATGGTGGGCAACGCTGGCCTCCACTGAAAAAGATTTTCCCAGGGGAGGTGATGCTCCCCGGCCCTGAGTGCCCGGTCCCGAGTCAGGCACTCCATCGCCCATCTCAGTTCAGTTCAGTTCAGTCGCCCAGTCGTGTCTGACTCTGCGACCCCATGAATCGCAGCACGCCGGGCCTCCCTGTCCATCACCAACTCCCCGAGTTCACTCAGACTCACGTCCATCGGGAGTCCTTAAAACCCCGCAGCCACACTTCTGTCATTTTCCCCTCGCTCTTTCCAGCCAGGCCCTGAGGGAGTGAGTGAGGCAGCCCACAGGGTTTCTCGGGCTCCCACCCTCAACTGCAGCAGCAGCTGAGGAGGCCGCCTCCCCCTGTCGAGCTGGTCTCTGTGTTTCAGATCATCACTGCCCTGGAGGAGGACGGCACGGCCCAGAAGATGCAGCTGGGCTATCGGCTTCAGCAGATCGCGGCGGCCGTGGAAAACAAGGTCACAGACCTGTAGGCTCTGCGAGAGCGTGGGCCGGCCGTGCCCCAGCCCCGCCTGGACAGCCCCGGGACTGCGCGGGAGAGACTGCCTTCTTAGGTCCCGTAGCGCCTGAGCAGCAGAGTTAGTGGAAGGTGCCTCCCGTCTCCTGGTGGCTCTGGCCCGGGCCCCGCTGGACTCACTTCGCAGGCCGGGGACCTGGAGGCTGGCGGCATGGTGCCCGGTCTGCCGCCCATGCCCGGCGACCCTGTGGGCTGTTGCCTGTATGACGTCAGTCTGCAGGGAGCCCGGGACTAAGGGCTTCCGGGGCCGGGCCGGAAGGACCTCCAGCCCCTGGAGAGACTGGACTGTTGTGAGCGCTGGCCTCTGTCCCAGGGAGATCCAGAGAGAAAGGAGGAGAGGCCCCACTTCCCGTCCCGCCCTCCTGCTCCATCAGCCCTGACCTCGTCAGCCGCCTCCGGCCTTGTTGCTGCTGCCACGTTCCTGGGTCCGAGAGACAAATGCCTTTTGAGGCCACCGCCAACTCACCCCTCAGCAGGGCCGGCTGCCTCAGGGCCACTCTGCCACCGAGGCTGCCAGGAGTGAGGGGTGTCTGCTGCAGGGGGGCCTGCAGGAGAATGGGGGCCCCACTCACCCGGATTTTCATTAAAGGATAACACACTGTCTGGTGTCTGAGATATGGGCTCGGCCCAGCCTCCCTTTGTTGGACGGTGGTGCCCGTGCCTGGCAGGAACCAGGGGGAGGTGGGGTCTGCAGCCTCTGGCCCCCATGGAAGGCTCTGGAATACAGGACGGGCTGGGCTTTCCTTGACTCCTGGGCTGGGCCTGCTGGGGTCAAAGCTACTGTGAAGGAAGTGAGATCCACCCAGGATGGGGCTGGGGAGCGGGGCCTGAAGCCCAAGGTGGAGGGGTCTATGGGCTCTGGACGCAGACCTGCCTTGTCTGCAGTCTGGGTGTTCACACTTCTCCGTGCCTGTTGGTTTGTTTCGAAAGGACCTGGGAAAGGATGGCATCAGTGTCATGAACTCCAGGCGGCGTGGGTCTTAGGGTTCCTTCCTTGGTAGTTTCTAGGCTCCCCGAGCCCATGTAGCCTGCGATTTTCTCTGGGGCTCCTGGTCACTGGATTGTCTTCTGACTCAAGGCCTCTTGGGTGCTGTGATAGACTCGTGTCTGCGTCAGGGGCTCCGACCTCTGCAGGTTCCAGGAGGCCTGGAATGAGGTAGGTGAGGGCTGTGGGGAGGAGAGGACCATGGACCTGCACACCTGGAGGCCTGTAAGTGTGGAACATGTCCTGCGCACGGAACACTCTGACGTCTCGGCCCTCACGGAACGTTCTAATAAAGGGTACAGAGAACACAAAACCTGTGCAGTAAGGCAGGAACTTCTAAGGCTTCGTTCAAACACCATGGCTGCAAGTGGACATTCTAAACCCGGCAGAACTTAAGGATTTCCCCTTGAGCCTTGGCCACAGTGTCGGTGTGGACACGTGTCATTCAGGTTGATCAGTCCTTCCCTAATTGTTTTCTGATCAAGATCGCAAAAGTGCCCTCACATATTACATTTAAGTATTTTTTATTTTGTAAATTATGAAAGGACAATAACACATTTACCTTCACATATTATGTTTCCCACAAACATGTTAGCCTGCAAGAGACCTTTGTTTCTCATCACCGGGGACAGCTTAAGGAGTCTAGGGAGCGACCTGCTTTATTTAAAAAACTTGCACCAACTTAAATATTGGAATAATTGTCCAGTTAGAAGACCCAGGAGTACTGTATTTCTTTTGTTGAAGTAGAGTTGATTTGTAATCTTTCATGTGCACAGCAAACATATATATTCAGATTCTTTCCGTTACAGGTTTTTATGAGATACAGAATATAGTTCCCCATGCTATACAGTGAGTCTTTTTTATTTTCTGTAGAGGAATATGTATCTTTTAATCCCCAAGTCTTAATTTATCCCTTCCTCCTTTCCCTTTGGGTCACCATTACTTAGTTTTCTATGTCTATGAGTCTGTTTCGATTTTATAAGTAGGATCATTTCCATGACTTAAAAATTCCTCATAATAAGTGATATCATATGGTATCTGTCTTTGACTCACTTCTCTCAGGATGATAATCTCCGGGTCCATCCGTGTTGCTAGGAATGGCATTATTTTATCCTTCATGGCTGAGTAACGCTCCAGTGTGTGTCTATGTGTGAAAGTCATTCAGTCGTGTCCAACTCCGCCACCCCATGGACTATATACAGTCCATGGGATTCTACAGGCCAGAATACCAGAGTGGGTAGCTGTTCCCTTCCCCAGCGAATCTTCTCAACCCAAGGTTCGAATCAGGTCTCCCGCATTGCAGGCAGATTCCTTACCAGCTGAGCCACAAGGGAAGCCCAAGAATATTAGAGTGGGTAGCCTATTCCTTCTCCAGCAGATCTTCCTGACCCAGGAATTGGACCGGGGTCTCCTGCAGCAGATTCTTTACCAGCTGAGCTACCAGGGAAGCCCGTGTGTATGTATGTGTATGTATGTGTGTATATACATATATCTACACACACGCACACACCACATTTTCCATATACATGCATTTGTTTGGGAACATTTACATTGCTAGTTCTTGCAAATTGTGCTGTTATGAACATATGAACATTGGGTGTGAGTGTATCTTTTAGAATTAGATTTTTCATTTTTTCTGGGTCAATATCCAGGAGTGTGACTGATGGACCAATGATAACTCTATTTTTTATTTTTTGATCGACCTCCATAACATTCTCGGTAGTGACTGCACCAGTTTCTATTTCCACCCATGATATGGGTATGTTCCCATTTCCTCATTACCTCTCCAGCATTTATTGTTGATAGACTTTTTAAAAATTATTTTTTTATTGAAGGATAATTGCTTTACAGAATTTTGTCGTTTTCTGTCAAACCTCAACACAAATCAGCCATAGGTATTCATATATCCCCTCCCTTTTGAACCTCCCTCCCATCTGCCTCCCCATCCCACCCCTCTAGGTTGATACAGAGCCCCTGTTTGAGTTTCCTGAGCCGTACAGCAAATTCCCGCCGGCTCTCTATTTTACAGATGGTAATGTAAGTTTCCATNATCAGCCATAGGTATTCATATATCCCCTCCCTTTTGAACCTCCCTCCCATCTGCCTCCCCATCCCACCCCTCTAGGTTGATACAGAGCCCCTGTTTGAGTTTCCTGAGCCGTACAGCAAATTCCCGCCGGCTCTCTATTTTACAGATGGTAATGTAAGTTTCCATGTTACTCTCTCCATACATCTCACCCTCTCCTCCTCTCTCCTCATGTCCACCAGTCTCCTCTCTGTCTGCTTCCCCATTGTTGCCCTGTAAATAAATTCTTCAGTACCATTTTTCTAGATTCCATATATATGTGTTAGAATGCTGTATTTATCTTTCTCTTTCCGACTCACTTCACTCTGTTTAATAGGTTTTAGGTTCATCCACCTCATCAGAACTGACTCAAATGTGTTCC